>QXEO01000232.1:321477-686706 GCA_007115705.1 Dactylis glomerata | reverse complement strand
AAAAACCTCGACTCGTCCTTCCTATCGGTCGACGAGCAAGGAAACATCCTACCAAAAACTCCTGAAGCAGCACTAGTGGCAGCACAAGCATATCTACTTACAACTCGACCAAGTCCAGGAGATCCTAGAGAACATATGCATAAAGCAGCACTGAACGGACTCAACATGGTGGGCCACAAGCTATCAGCAAAAGGAGAAGAAGTATATCACCACAAGGAAGTGCACAAAGCAAGGTCACCTCGCCATCACAATAGTCCTCAGCGCAGAAGCAGCAAGCACCGATCTCGATCGCCATCACCAAAGCAGCACGGTGGAACTCGAAGATCGTGATCCCCAAATGAAAAACGCGACTATGAAGATGACAAAAAAGAGATGGGGGCATCATGCTTTACCCGCAGGGTTCGCACCACTCCAGTTCCCAAGGGATTCAAGCTACCTCATGACCAGCAAAAATACGATGGATCACAGGAACCACAATCATGGCTCGCAGATTACTTACAAGCAGTTCAAATATTAGGAGGAACTAAAGAAACAGCAATGCAAAGTTTGCAACTACACCTCACCGGCGCAGCAAGGTCATGGTTGAGCAAACTAGAGAAAGAATCTATTGGAAGCTGGGAAGACCTCACAAAGCAATTTACAAGCAACTTCAGGTCGACATACAAACGACCAGCATCAATAGAAGAAGTCAAAGCATGTGTGCAACAACGCGACGAAACACTACGGGCATACATCCAAAGATGGAGCCTTATCAAAAATTCAGCAGTCGAAGTCTCAGACGAAAGAGCAATAGATGCGTTCATCATTGGATTAAGACGAAGAGACCTAGTCGAGGAGATGGGTAGAATCAAGCCGAAAACAGTGTCAGACCTCATGGACACAGCAAAAAGATTCGCAGATGGAGAAGATGCGTGCAACAACAAAAGGACGCGATCTCCAGAAGACGATAGAAGAAATAGATACGGAAGTCAAAGGAGACGGTCCAGAAATTTCGACAACTATGGCCCTCATAGCCAAGTCGCCGCATGATACAAAGATAATAGTTACCAAGGAAGTGATCAAAGAAGTTCAGGATATCGAAGTTACGGAAAAGAGGACTATAAAAAATTCCCCATAAGAGAATCCAGAGAATACAACCCCTCGCCAGAAGACATGCTCAATGGACCTTGTCATATACACTCAGCGTTCGTCGATGGGAAGCGAGTATCAAGGAAAGCAATGAAAGATTGCACAACATTCTTAAAACTTCAAGAGGCGGCAGTAAATAAGCAAATCGAAGCAAGGCGACAAGGATTCGAAGGAAGCAACAACCCTCCGGCAAAGCAGCAAGGAAACAATGGAGCGCCTCAAGGACAAGACCAGCAAAACCAGGGACAGGACGACGACGAAGGGTATGTACCATCAAAAGGACACATCATATCAATGATACAACCTGTACCCAAGTCGAACAAAGAAGAGAAGAGCATAACTCGACAAGTCAACTTAGCAGTCATATCACCTCCAGCTACAACGGAGTATCTGCACTGGTCAGAGCAACCAATAGAGTTCAACAGAGAAGATCACCCTATAACAGTACCTCGGCCGGGAAACGCGCCTTTGGTACTCAAAGCTCAAATCGGCGCGTATGATGTCGACAGAATATTCATGGATGCAGGGAGTGGAATCAACTTGATATACGCGAAAACACTCCGAGCAATGCATATATCACTAGAGTTCCTGAAGCCAACAGATTGTTCCTTCCATGGAATCGTACCAGGAAATGCCAATTACCCGCTGGGTCGAATAGCACTCAATGTTTGCTTCGGCAACCGACAAAACTATAGAAGAGAAAAGCTAGACTTCGAAGTCATGGACTGGCCATCCCAATATCACGCGATCCTTGGACGACCCGCGTTTTCGCGATTCATGGCAGTGCCTCACTATACATATTTGGTACTTAAAATGCCAGGACCGAGAGGGATAATTACAGTGAAAGGAAGTTTTGAAGTTTTAGATCTCTGCGACAGGGAATTCCACAAGATGGCGCAAAATTTTGGCGTAATAGCCAACCATACAGAAAAGGCAAAAAGCGCGACTACAGAAGGCGTCAAGCTACTCGAAGGACGCGTCGCGGAGCCCGAAACGAAGAAACCACGAGTAGGAGCATCAGGAGAAGACACAGGCGCAGAGGAAAAAGGGAAAGCCACGACGACATAAGCATCATAAGACAATAGAGTAGAACAATAAAGGCAGTAAAAGCCACGAGTTATACCAGGGGCAATGCCCTCTAGATCCAGAACACATGTCACAGGCCAGATCTCTTGGGTCACCTCATGTATCTTACATCGCAAATATAAATGAAGATAAAACGTTCCTCATATTCGAGTTTACGAGTCTTTCAAAGAAAAAATGCGGCAAACGCACGAGTCATACAATAACGCCCTGAGAACAAATTTTCGTCATAAAGTTACGAAATAAAATACTCTCGCGTTACACACACAGAAAAGTATATTACAACATCGGGTTGTCAGAATCATCTACACCTAAAGGGTCCAAGTAGTGAAACTCGCGGAAAAACGCGGAGTCTTCTTGCAACAACCTGGCTATAATTCATCGGGCAGGCTGCAAGGTACTCTCTAAATGTACTCAAAGGCTTGCCCCACCAGGAGGATAGCTCAGCGACATAGAACTGTAATTGAGTCTTGGATGCCACTTGCGTATCCACCCAAGAGCAAAGTTGGCACCTGCCACTAGGTTCAGTTCTATCAACCGATGGATTCGCTGGCTGGATCTAAAAACGTCAAGGAGCAATGGAAAAGTAGCAGGCAGAGGATTGCGAGGAAGCATCACCGAGTGCATAGTTACGAGAGCTCTTCTACAGCCATCCACTGCCTCGCCAATATGCTGGGCACGGTCCTGAAGCAATACAATAGCGCTTCGGCGTCGAGGATCAGACCATAAATTTTCAACACCTGCCGACATCTTCTCCAGAGCTGCGCTTCGTTCGGTAACCCGACGATCTTCAGCAGCGAAGTCCAAGCAAGTGCCTATAAGGGCAAAGGATATCACAAAAGTAACAGTGCAAAGAGAAGAAAATAAGTTGAGAGGAAGCTTACATCGCAACATTTCACAGGCGGATTCGACGATACCAAGAATGAAAGAGTTGCATTCTTCGTGATGCAAAATCCTTGCCGTCAAGCTGGACACTTCATCACTAAGAATCAACACCTGCTTTGTCAGAGCAGAAGTTTTGCTAGCCTTATCAAACGCCATCTGAGCTTGGCGTTTGGCTGAAGTCAAGCGAACCTCAAGGTCAGAAATCCTTGCCGAATATTCTGTGCACTGATTACATCGACTAGGAGTCGACGAAACCTGAGAACCGAACACACGGGTAGAAGAAGGAGCAGGACCGTGAGTCAAAGGATCATTGGCGCGCATCGACTGCAAGCCAAAGGGGAAAGAAAGGAGAAGCATTTCAGAGAGACAGCATAATACTTCATACGCCAGAAATATATTTACATAAGTACAACACCCTATGACTAAGGTTCTCGGGTTGCACCCAACTAAAGTTTATGCATCCAAAAGGAGAAAGCTACAAGCTACAAAGAAAGCCGAGTCTACGCCACCTCAGCATTGTGTTTTGTGGCAGAGGAGGGCACGACAGCTTCTTCGCCAGAAGTTGATGGTGGTACTAAATTTTCCACCACTGAAGCTGGTGCAGCAGGCACCGCAGAGGCCGCCGAAGGAGAAATAGTTGTCAAACAATGCAGGTGCCAACTTCTTCGCCTTCTCGAAAAAAGCCTTCATCTTGTCACGGGTGTGGCCATGAGGGGAGCTAACCCTCCCCCAGTCGAAATTCGTCCCATGAGCAAGGGAAAGTGCAATAGCACCTTCGGCGTCGCGCTTAATGGAAAGACCTTTCAGCTGGAGAGTGGGGTCTTCAGTGGTATCGAAGGACTTGGCAAGTTCAGTCAAGTTATCCTTCGGAATTGTCGCCCTTTTCTTCGGCCACAAGCCAGCAAACAGCCGTGATAAAATGCGGCTAACCAACTCAAAAGTCTCCTGGATAGATATCCAGTTTTCTTCGAGTAGGTTAGCTGCATCCATAAGAGGATCATCGTCCGTTTGCAAGGACGACGGAGATACCCCGGTGAATTCTGAGCAATAGAAAAGAAAAGAAGAGACAAGTGTCAACAAATACACCAGTGCAACAGAAGACGAAAACAGAAGACAAGGTGAAGCACTTACTTTCAGCGGCAGTAGACATGGTGTGAAGACGCTCTGCCACGGCTTGCTCTCGTTGAGCATGCTCCTTGTTGGCTTCAGCTAAAGCTTTTTCAGCTTTCTTCGCCTTGCCAAGCGCAGCTTTCTGCGACTTCTCAGCATTCGCTTTAGCAGCGGTTGCCACATCATAAGCTTTTCGCGAAGCATTGAGCTCCGCTTCCAGCGACGCGATTCGAGCATTGGCTGTTGCTAAGGCAGCTACAAAAGAAGACGAAAGGAAGTCAGATAAGTGGGAAAAGAAAAAGCACAGAAGAAAAGTAATGACTGGACATCAAGATTGTACCTTCGGAAGCTTTCGCAACCTTTAGGTACCCCGCACACTCCGTGCCCAAGGCAATAAATCTCTTCACTAAAGCCTGAGAAAAGAAGTGTGTAAGAGTAGAAGTGCATGAAAGGAAAGAAAGTAAAGAAGAATTGCTCACATCATCAGAGGAAACCGTAGATGCATGGGCTTCTAGAGAAACTTTGGTTTCTTTGGCCTTCTTTGTGCGTTTAGAGTATCGGGCTTGAGGAACCTTCTTCACACCGGACCTCGGTGCAACATCTGGTTCGATAGGCTCATCAGTGGCCATAGGAGAAGGTGGTGGAGCAGCTGTCGCATATGTTGGTGGTTCTTCATCATCACTGCATGAAAAATATAAGTTATGACAACAAGGCAAGAACAATGCAATTGAAGAACTCGACTACAATACTTACGATGCAAGCATGTCGAAGTACTCCATATCTTCTGCAAAAACGGCGGCTTTACCAGCCGCTGCAAAACTCGATGAAGCAATTTCGTCGACACGCTTCCTTTTCTTGTCGACACCAACATCTTCAGCTAGTACAGGAGGAGGCGATGTCGACGAGCTAGTTTCCTCTTCTGATTCTTCGACATCATCTCCATCCTGACTTTCGTCAGCCTCGGGGGCTTCAGATGCAGTAGAGGCAAGATCAGCTGGTAGGGGCCCTGCCTCTGGAAGAGGAGGACGAGAAACAAGTAATTGATGACCCTGCATATGAATAAATTAGCAAAGTGCAATGGCACAAAATAAACACAAATCGAACCAAGCAAAGTTCGACAATAAGTAAATGAGAAGGTACATACCTCAGGCAGAGGGTGCACAGAGTCGAAAAAGTCAGCGGTTAAATCCGCAACTGCGTGTTCCTTGGTGAGCTTGGTAAGATTCCTGACTCGCTTGTCGACCTCTTCTTTCGATATCAGATCTTCAGATATGCGAGTAGGATCTTCCAAGCCGGAGTAATTCCAAAGTCTGGTAAGGCGGTGTTGTAGGGGTTGAACTCGACGTTGAATGAAAAACGCCATGAGTTGCATACCCGACAGAGCACCTCCTTGGCCTCCTTTCAAAGCCTTGATGCGGGAAAGAAGAGGAAGAATTTCTTCTACTTCTGCATCTGAGGGGAGCGTATCCCACGATGCCAATTTCTTCACCTCCTGGGAAGCGTCAAAGGGAGGAAGGTCGTATTCATCTTCAGGAGAGGATTTACGGTCCTTGACATAGAACCACTTTGTTCTCCATCCTTGAACAGAAGCGGCCATGGAAAATTCAAAGTATTGCGCCTCAGGGCGCACAGAAACGACGGCTCCGCCCAGTTCGGGTTTCCTAGCCAAAGAAACATTGGGGCGGAGTCGAAAGATTGACCTCCACAGAAGGAAGTGGGGCTCAATGCCCAAGAAGGACTCGCAGAGAGTCACGAAACAGGCGATGTGCAGCAGAGAATTCGGTGTGAGCTGGTGGAGCTGCACACCGTAAACAAACAGAAGCCCACGGAGAAACTCGTGGGCAGGAAGAGAGAAACCGCGGAGGAGGAAAGCAAGGAACATTACCCGATAACCGCTCGGGGGCTTCGGGATCCGTTCAGTATTGGGGAATTTGATGGAATCTTCGGCGGCGATGAGGCCGTCCGCCTTAGCCTTCTCCACCTCCTTCTTTGTGATGGTGGAGCGAACCCAGTTGGTGGCAGAAGACTTGGCCATGGTGCTCTTAGTGGCCAGGTGTTTCACGCGCATCCAGTACGAAGTGCGCTTGGGGGCTATGCACGAGAGAAGGAGGCAAAGGAGATCAGCAATGGAGGCGGCAGAGGGAACAAGCTGGTAAACAGTAAAATCCCCCACTACGCCCCTTATATATCTTCTGGGAGAAGAATCGTGGGCTGAGACGTGGCGCAAAGAGCGGAAACGGCAGCCCACTAACGGTCAAAAATTGAGAAATTTACAGTACTGCCCATGCAACGGTTCGCAATGATACAGAGTGACGTATTCATTGATGTCATAAAGGATATATTATCAAACAGGAAATTGGCGCCGACAAATGCAAAATTCTTAGAGAAGATTATGTGTGAAGGATTTTTCGATTATAGCCTTGGGGGCTACTACTCTTAAAAGATGGAAATCTTTAATGGAGTTGTGGAAGCATATTCGACGACAAGGCGTTCTTAGAGTATCTCAAAGATGAAGTATATTGAAGTTAAAATATCTCGAGTTGAAGTATGATGAATTACACTACATTTTTTTGAGCCTATACTCGAAAAAAGCCTATTTCGACTATAGCCTCGGGGGCTACTCCCATCGGGAGCGCTGAGCGCGCACCCGACGATATTTCTTGGCAAAGCATTATAATTCGAGAAGTGCAGGAGTATTACTCCCATCGGGAGCGAGTTTTATGGTTGAAGAAACCCGAATATTTTCAGTCAAGATTTGACTGTGACATAAGATTCTCGAGTTGCGTTATCGCAACACAACTCAAATGCCGTGACTTGTCACGAAGGTAAGACCCCGGGATCCGTCCTGTGTGGCCTGGTATACGCACATGGATGCGCTCTGCTGGTATGTATCCGTGTCTACGACGCGAAGAAAATCCTGGTGGACGCAGTGGGTACCCTGAGAACCACTGGGATTCATTCTTTGTAAGTCCTAAATGCGGCAGAAGAATGGGTTTGACCGGTATCCCGAATTCAAATCCAAGGGGATTGAATTTGAAGTAGGTGACAAGTATCTGTTTCGGCAGTTAACTGACCTCTTGATCCGTCAGAGTTGTCAGGCTTGTTCATCAAGACCCCTTGCGAACAAATTATTATAAATATAAGTCGAAAGACCAAGTCGAAGATTTGAAGATAAGAAGAAGTCGAAGAATTGATCAAGTCGAAGATTTGAAGATTAGAGATTCAACCCGAATCTACAATTCTGTTAGAATCTCAGGGGCTACTGACAAGGGTATAGTTAATAGAGCCCATTAGTTGAGTACCCCTGAGGCCCGTTAAGCTAGGTCCAATTGTAATGATAGTCGAATACGAGTTCCTACCGTATGTCGATATTGTAATCTGTATCGGACCCTACCCGATCCTCGAGACTTGGCCACCTATATATAGGGGCCAGGAGGGGACGGTGTAGGGCAGATTGAAAGCAAGCCAGGTTTAACACCCAAGTTTACTTTCAACACACACCTATTTCGACTAACTTTACCTTCGAGTTCATCCGACGCCCTATCTCCCCGATCCTAAGTCCTTCATCTAGGACATTTGTCGAGTTAACCCTCGTCACCCATAGTCCAAGGCACAAGCTCTTGATTCACCCTATCTATTTGACCATCAGTTTGAGGGAGAAATGTTGTGCTGAACTCTAGTCTTGTGCAGACACAATACTCTTAGGCACTCCATGTAGGCACACTATTCGGTTCATGTATATCTTGGCTAGTCTAGCACTGGTATAAGTGGTTTTCACAGGAATGAAGTGAGCCACTTTGGTTAAACAGTCAACTACAACCCAGATGGAGTCATATCCAGACTTAGTCCTTGGTAAACCTGTGATAAAATCCATGCCAACATTATCCCACTTCCACTCTGGTATGGGCAATGGCTGCAATAAACCTGCTGGTTTCTGATGCTCCACCTTGACTCTATTGCATACATCACATAGGGCAATGTACTTGGCAACCTCCCTTTTCATATTGCTCCACCAGAATCTACCTTTCAAATCCATATACATCTTGGTGTTCCCAGGATGAATAGAGTAGGGTGAATCATGTGCTTCTTGCAGAATCAACTTTCTGAGTTTAGGGTCTAGTGATACACAAATACGTTTCTTAAACCATACAACTCCTTGGTCATCTTCGTGAAATCCCTTTGCCTTCCCTTTACTCATATTACTCTTTATTTCTTCTATCTCCTTATCTAGCTTCTGAGCTTCTTTGATCTTGTCCATTAGCGTAGGTTGAACTTCAAGAGATGCCAAAAACCCTTCTAGCACAATTTCTAATCTGAGCTCTTTGAACTATTCACACAAATCTTCAGGTGATGAGGACATCCCATCTATTGATACACCTGCTGCACCTACAACGCAACACATACAAGGACCTATCACTCGAGCTCGTGCCAAGCAACTTAACTATCAGGTACTTTCGTTTCTTGGAACTCTTTCTCACATACATGAGAATATGATTGTGACGCCCCAAAACTGGCACCTTGCAGATTATAGCGATCACGCCACAATCTACATGATGTCGCTTTGGAAACGCACCACCAAGCGACTCGTGCATGTGCAACATGCACGTGATGCGGGTGGAATCAAGGTAGCAACAGTTACACAAGTTCACGATGGAACCCACAAAAGAATATATAATAACCACGAAGACTCCACGAGTCAAGAATCCAAATATATAATACAAAGATCCAAATCATACATAAAGCAAATAGTATCCGAGTACAGACAAGAATATAAATGGGCCTAAGAGGCCTGAAGAAAAATTATGGCGTCCATAACCCTGCCCAGGCCAAGCCGGAAGGGTAACCTTGGTAACGTTGTTGCTCCCATACCTGTGAACAAGAATCGGGCCAACGGTTGCCGAACAAGGAGGGAGAAACAGAAAAAGGAAAAAAAAACGAGGGTGAGTACCGAGGCACGTACTCGCGAGACTGGAATTCAGCTGTGCTCGCCTACGGGCTATATGGTGGACTTAGCGGCAACAAAAGAAACTACAGAGACACACTACAACTCCGTCTAAATAGAATAAGATAAGAGAGCGCATAAAAGTAACCAACTAGAAACTAACACCAAACATAACCCAGCCGATGAATCACCTCCTCATGACCAAACGAAGAAGCAAGTATCAAAGGCACTCACATGGTTACCAAGTTTTATTGCAGGTTTATTGTTGTAGTTGTGCTAGCTTACTACACAAGTTTATTAGTATTGAAATAGCAGGTGCAAGTTGTTCTATGATCGAGTAGTATAGCTCCAAGTCGTCCATAATCGCGGACACGACTTTTCGAAAAGATTTAACCCTACAGGGGTGCCCAAATGTACCCAAACGCACGATCACCCCTTGACGAGCTCCGTCCCTGGGCGAGGCGAGCGGGCCTCTCTTTTTTTCTGCTTTTCCCCCTCCCGATCGGATCTGAGTTGTGCGCTACCTGGATTTCCTTTCCTTGGATGTAGCGTGGAGTGCCTGACTCCTGCACAACAAACGATACCAGCTGAAGACACGCGCGTGGAGTGCGCTGGCTGCGATCTGGTGTGTGCTGTTCGCCAGAAAAGAGAAGATCAATTGATGCAGAAATCTTCCAACCAAAATAATCTTCAATCTGTGCGATCCGACAACTGCCCCGATGATGAGCAATCAGCAAATCAATCTCGCTGTGAGCAACCCAGTAATCTGATACCACATGATAAGGATCACGCCGACGATCCTTGAGTTTTGTCCCGATCTTTCACAGCGAGTCAACCCGGATAAATAATCTTCCAATCACGCGATGAACGCAACCTGAAGAAGAGGAACGAATCCAGCAAGCAACGTGAAGAGAATCAACACGCCTCAAACCTGAGCCTGATAATCCTTGATGAACACAAGAACCTTCACAGCAATATATTTGATAAGATAGATGACGGCAGCGCCGTCCCCGGAGGGATGCTACACGCAGCACACAACTCAATGTTTTGTCTAAACAACTGAACTCCCCTAAACCCTAGACTGCTGGCCTCCTTATATAGATGGCCAGAAAACTGTTGGGCTTGGACAGGCCCAAACCCAAAACACAAATAAATCTAAGTGGCCCACAACTAGACCTAGCTACGAAATAACATAGGCATGAATATAAATTGCTGACACAACCTTAGACTAATTATTACATATCATAGGTCGTCCTGGCGTGCCAATATGCAACGAGCTTCCCTCATCTTGGTGGAGTCCTGAAATTGGGCTTCACCTCCTCCGTCGTGCCCATATCACAAAGGGTAGAGGGGACTCGAGGGGAAAAAGAGAGTAGCGGCGGAAGCAGGAGGGAGTAGGTGAGCTAGGGTAGGGATATGCACCGGTAGGGGTTCTTATAGGGAGGATGGAGAAGCCATCGGCCATCCCATCGCTCAGGTGGAGTACGTGGAGGTCCCAGATGAGCGCCGTACAGGAAGAACAGAATGGGAACGATGGATGCATCGCTGGAAGGTAAAGTAGACTTCTGATGGGCTTTGATTGGAGTAGCCGGAGAGGAAAGGAGCTGGCCCTTTTACTCCTTTTATGCTTGGTCCTTTGGTAGAAACAGAAGGGGAATCAAAGTGATGGAGGGAAATATAAAAATAAAACAAAGAAGAGATAACAGAGAAAGGAACGGAGAGATAGGGAACGTTTTACAAAATAGTTTTAAAACTTGATTTTGGTTCAAATAACTTTCAAAGTTTGTAAGTATAAAAGGTGTAGCTTTAGATTAAAATAAGTAGAGAGGGGAGGGTTTATATAGAACTATGTGAGCAAAAATTTGAAATAGTTTTGTACCAAATAAATTTAAGTTTTGACAAAAACATGCAAGGTTATAGATGCATGATGATGCACACATCACGATGACGCAAAAAAGAAAAGAACAAACAATTTTAATATTGGGAATTTTTCTGGGTCGTTACAATCGACACCACTAACAAGGGATCTCGCCCCGAGATCCACGATAAGGCGGGGAAGGAGTTGGTAAACTATCAGATCTTCGTGCTTCATGTAGAACTCCGCGACACCACTAACAAGAGGTTTCTTCTCGACACCACCAACAAGGGATTCTTTCTCACATTGATGATGATGAACTTCCGAAGAACGGACCTATTAGGATAGAGGTAAGAGATCGTCCACCCACGCAGGAACCTAGACTTGAAAAAGAAGGTAAGAGCAAGAACTCAAAACTAGCAAAGGTAAGAGGAGAGAAGCAGAGAGATAAGGAGAAAAATGCAGACTACTTAGATCTATCCAACTCATTTGTAGCAAAATAGTTTTGACACTAAACTCAACAACGTCCATTGGCAAGGTTATCCTACAGGCAGACTGGACCCATGGGTATCGACAAAACTTGGCTCTGATACCACTTGTTGATGAGGACATCCCATCTATTGATACACCCGCTGTACCTACAGCGGAACACATACAAGGACCCATCACTCGAGCTCGTGCCAAGCAACTTAACTATCAGGTACTTTCGTTTCTTGGAACTCTTTCTCACATACATGAGAATATGATGCTGCCTAAATCAGATATGTTTGTTACTCTTAGGAATGATGGACCTAGCATGGATGAGAGGGACAAGCATTGGAGCATGATCGTGCATGGAGATGGCAGCATGCGTTTGAGGATTGAAGAAGACGCCACGAGTGGAGATTTCAGAACTTTGAAGCCACCATAATGAAGGATGAAGACTTGGACGAAATATACAAAGAGCTACTTCATAATTTCGTCCATAAATACATATGGTGCTGCGTCACTTCTATTTTTGGGCCAGGCCCATGTAAATTTCGCAGCAAATAAGACAGCCACTTTTAGGAGTCCGAATTTGAGGAGAAAAGGCCTGTTAGGGGTCCGTTCGACCACCCAACCCATGGCTGGTCGCACCCCTACCTTTTCCTCCTCAAATACCCCCGTAGCCGTCATTAGAACTCGGATTTTGATTAGACTAAAAGTTAGCCCTTGCTGCAACTACGAGCTCGACTTTTGAGGCCAATCGCCCAGAAGAAGACCGCCTATTCGGAATCCCACCTTTTGAATAAAGCATACATCTTTCATCCGCAATATCTTGATTGCTGTATTAGTTCTTACTTGTTCTCGATTTCAGGTAGGAATTAAGACCCTCGCTGGTCAGGCTGATCGTGCACCCGCAAGATCAGTAACTCCCGGAGATTGTCCTAGCGATTGCATTGGCGCACGAGCTTCGCACGTGTAGTCGGATCGTCAAGCACAAACTCCACCCACCAAATCGACGTAACAAGATCTCATCGAAAGATCGGACACCTTTGCCCTATCAAGTGGTATCAGATTTCAGGTTGCTCGGTGAGATTTACTGTTTTCGTAGTTTAGATTGCATCAGTGTTCATACCTATAAACCACGAAAAAGCCAAAAAATACAGTTAGGGTTAGATCATCTCGTCCCATAAACCATCCGAGCCTTTGCATTGTCTTTTCAGTTTGCATCGTTGAATTTGTGTCTGCATCCGCGTGTCGAGTTGCTGGTCTTAGTGTCTGTTCCTTTAGAGTTTCGAGTTCGATTCACCTTAGTCCCGCCGCCGCCGCACGCTTGCACCACTGCTCCGCCATATCCTTCCACCACCACGCCATATACTTCCGCCACCGCCTTCACATAAGTTCTTGTTCGTTCTTCCCAATTTCATCCGTACCTTTTTCAGAGTCCGTGAGTTAGGTTTCGGTCGCCAGTCAAGAGGAGGAAGAAGAGCAAAAAAAAAAAAAAAAAAAAAAAAAAAAAGTCAACTCCGCATCCAAGTCGGGTTGACCCGTTCCTACTAGTGCATTCCGAATTCAGTCTGAATTTTGACAGTTCCGTCAGTTTTTGACGGTTTTCGACAGCAAATTTCAACTGGTCATAACTTTTGCATACGAACTCCGTTTTCGACGTGCGAGTACTCAAAATGTTCGTAGCGAAAAGATCTACGTGACCACAACCACTACGTCGTTGTGCGACACCCAGAACTCCCAAAAAAGGCCGGGAAGGCTGAGTTTTTGCCCTCCGAAGTTTCAGACCTGACAATTCCTGCAGATCTTCACTTATATTTTGCTTGGGAGCTGTTCCTTTCTGCTTGTGGGGCCGCGCCGTGACTTCCTTAGTGTTCTCGGCTCGCGTCTCTAGCTTGGTATAGCCTAGGACCAGCACAGTACCGTGGTTGAGCATTCTTTCAACATTGCATTGCTGTTTTGACATTTGCTGTATTTTTGCTACCATATAAGCCTTCCTACAGCTCCACATATTTCTGCACGTGCTTTGTATCGACACCTGGTAATCGCTTGTGCAATTTTGGGAGTCGCTGTTCTTTGCTGGTTGCATATCACCTTCCTCCTGTTGGGTAAGAACTTGTAAGAGCTTTGTATACCGCTTGACGGATTACGCGTGATCCCACCATATTCCGTAGTGCATAGGTATATATATTTGTGCTTGCTTCCACGCTAACCATGACAGGAACCCCGAAGGATGATGTTGATCCAGAGAAGATGACTAGTGCAGAGTTGCATGCCCACTTCACACGGCTGTTGGTGGGGCGTGCACAAGATGTGGACACACGCTTGGGTGATGTTGATTCCAAGCTTTCTGATGCGATGGACAAGATGGCTGGTCTTGAGGCATCCTTCAACACCAAGCTCGATGCCCGGTTCCAGGAAGTCCTGGCCCGTTTACCACCACTGCCACGGCCGGCCGTCCCTGTACCACGTGCTCGCCGCGTTCCTCTTACAGCTGCGGCAGCTGCTGCGGCCGCTACGGAGGCGGCCACCCAGGACGGATATGCTGCTGACGAGGGGGAAAACGAGTTCGAAGATGAAAACGAGCTCGACGAGGACGAGGTCCAACAACCTGCACCTGGCCGTCCGCGGCAATACAACCGCACCGCTCGTCCACCTCCGCGTCCGGTACGTGATGATGACCATGTGGCTAAGCTAAAATTAAATATTCCGCCATTTGAGGGTAGATATAATCCTGATGCATATCTCACTTGGGAATTAGAAGTAGAGCAACGTTTTGCATGTTTACGCTACCCTGAGCATTTGCGTGTTAGTGCTGCTACATGTGAATTTACTGATTTTGCTTCTATCTGGTGGTCTGAATATTGTCGAGTCAATCATGCTAATATTCCTGCTACTTGGCTTGGTCTAAAACATGCCATGCGTACTCGTTTTGTACCTCCACATTATCAACGAGACTTGCTTAAAAAATTAACTCGTTTAGAACAAGGCAAAAATTCTGTACAAGAGTATTATCAAGAGTTACAAACGGGCATGATTCGTTGTGGTATTGTAGAGGATAATGAAGCTATGCTTGCACGTTTCTTTGGTGGTTTAAATAAGGAGATTCAGCATATTTTAGACTACAAGGAGTACAATACTATTACTCGTTTATTTCACCTTGCTTGCAAAGCTGAACTTGAAGTGCAGGATCGTCAACCATCATGGAGAAGACCTAATAATTCTGCAGGTCGTACTTCTTCATGGTCTGCGCGCCAATCAGCTCCACCTTCTCGTGGGGATGCACCAGGTCCTTCCACCTCCAGGTATACCACGCCGACGTCAAGAACGCCACCTGCTCCTGCTCCTGCTCCATCACCATCTGCTGGTCCGACACGGAGTTCTTCTTCCATGGCCTCCACGGGGAAGACTCGCGATATTCAATGTCGCAAGTGTTTTGGGTTTGGTCACATTGAAAAAGAATGCAGAACCAAACGTGTGATGGTGGTACTTGAAGATGGCGAATATGACTCTGCAAGTGATTTTGATGATGATACATTGGCACTTATTGCTGCACGTGATGGTGCCAATTCTGATTCTGACAAGGAGATGGAGGTAATGGGAGCTGAAACTGCTGATCAATACAAGAGCTTAGTTGCACAACGTGTCTTGAGTGTGCAATTGAGCAAGGCTGAGCATGATCAACGCCACAACTTGTTTCAAACAAGAGGCGTTGTTAAGGAGAGAGCTATCCGGATCATCATTGATGGAGGGAGTTGTAACAATCTGGCTAGTATTGACATGGTGGAGAAGCTTGCTCTGCCCACACGACAACGACCTCATCCATATTACATTCAATGGTTTGAGAGCTCCCGTAAGCTCAAGGTAACAAGAACTGCACGCGTGCATTTTACTATTGGTACTTATTCAGATTTTGTTGATTGTGATGTTGTACCTATGCAAGCTTGTTCTTTGTTACTTGGTAGACCATGGCAATTTGATAGAGAATCTGTACATAATGGTAAAACAAATCAGTATTCTCTTACACATGCTGGCAAGAAAATTGGACTTAAACCCATGACTCCGGAACAAATTTTGAAAGATGATCTTGCTAGAGCTAGTAGATTAAAAAATGAGGACAAACATAAGAGTGAGAATCAGATTATTGCTGCAGATTTTGTACCACCTAAGCATTCTTCTAAATCTGATTCTAACCATGCTACTGAAATTCGTTTGAAGAATCCTTGTTTACTTGCTAGCAAATCTGATCTTGCTGAAATTGATGTCAATATTACTCCATGCTATGCTATTATTTGCAAAGAAGTACTGTTTTCATTTGAGGATATGCCTCCTTCTTTGCCACCTGCGGTTGCTAACCTTTTGCAGGAATACATGGATGTTTTTCCACAAGATGTTCCACCTGGACTTCCACCTATTCGTGGAATAGAACACCAAATTGATTTGATTCCAGGAGCTTCGCTGCCCAACCGTGCGCCATATCGCACCAATCCTGAAGAAACAAAAGAGATACAACAACAGATCCAGAGTTTATTGGACAAAGGTTATATTCGTGAGTCTCTTAGTCCATGCGCTGTTCCTATTATTTTAGTACCTAAGAAAGATGGTTCTTCGCGCATGTGTACTGATTGTCGTGCTATTAATAATATTACCATTCGATATCGTCACCCTATACCTCGTTTGGATGACATGCTAGATGAGTTGAGTGGTTCTATTATGTTCTCTAAAGTTGATTTGCGTAGTGGTTACCACCAAATTCGTATGCAATTAGGAGATGAATGGAAAACAGCTTTTAAAACTAAGTTCGGTTTATATGAGTGGTTAGTAATGCCGTTTGGTTTAACTAATGCACCTAGTACCTTTATGAGACTGATGAACGAAGTTTTCCGTGCTTTTATTGGTCGTTTTGTGGTGGTATATTTTGATGACATTCTCATATATAGCAAATCTTTAGAGGACCATTTGGATCATTTACGTGCTGTTTTCAATGCTTTACGTGATGCACGTTTGTATGGTAATCTTGAGAAGTGCACCTTCTGCACAAATAGAGTTGCTTTTCTTGGTTATGTTGTTACAGAGCAGGGAATTGAAGTTGATCCAGCCAAGATTGAAGCTATTGATAATTGGCCACAGCCCAAGACGGTCACCCAAGTAAGGAGTTTTCTTGGTCTTGCTGGGTTTTATAGGCGCTTTGTCAAAGATTTTGGTTCTATTGCTGCGTCATTGAATGAGCTCACAAAGAAGGATGTGCCCTTTGTTTGGGGCGATGCACAACAAGAGGCCTTCATGATACTGAAAGATAAGTTAACACATGCTCCATTACTCCAACTTCCTGATTTTAATAAGACGTTTGAACTTGAATGTGATGCTAGTGGCATTGGTTTGGGAGGTGTGTTATTACAAGAGGGCAAACCTGTAGCATATTTTAGTGAAAAATTGAGTGGGCCTAGTCTGAACTATTCTACTTATGATAAAGAATTATATGCGCTGGTTCGGACATTAGAAACTTGGCAACATTATTTATGGCCTAAAGAATTTGTTATACATTCTGATCATGAATCTTTGAAGCATATTCGTAGTCAAGCAAAACTGAATCGTCGCCATGCCAAGTGGGTTGAATTTATTGAATCTTTTCCTTATGTTATCAAACACAAAAAGGGTAACGATAATATTATTGCTGATGCTTTGTCGCGCCGTTATACTATGTTATCTCAGCTTGACTTCAAAATTTTTGGGTTGGAAACTATAAAGGAACAATACTTGCATGATGCTGAATTTAAAGATGTGTTGCAAAATTGTAAAGATGGTAGGACATGGAACAAATTCATCCTTAATGATGGATTTGTGTTCCGTGCTAACAAACTATGCATCCCAGATGGTTCCGTTCGTCTTTTGTTGTTACAGGAGGCGCATGGAGGAGGATTAATGGGACACTTTGGTGTCAAGAAGACGGAGGATGTTCTTGCTGCACACTTCTTTTGGCCACGCATGCGGCGAGATGTTGAGAGATTCGTGGCACGCTGCACTACTTGTCAAAAAGCTAAGTCTCGCCTTAATCCACATGGTTTATATATGCCTCTTCCTGTTCCTAGTGTTCCTTGGGAGGATATTTCAATGGACTTTGTTTTGGGATTACCTCGTACACAGAAGGGGAGGGATAGTATTTTTGTTGTTGTGGATCGGTTTTCTAAGATGGCACACTTTATTCCTTGTCACAAGACCGATGATGCTGCGCACATTGCTGAATTATTTTTTCGTGATATCGTTCGTTTGCATGGTGTGCCAAATACTATTGTTTCTGATCGTGATACTAAATTTCTTAGCCACTTTTGGAGATGTTTATGGGCTAAGTTGGGGACTAAATTGCTGTTTAGTACTACATGTCATCCCCAAACTGATGGACAAACTGAAGTAGTTAATAGAACTTTATCTACCATGCTGCGGGCTGTTTTAAAGAAGAACTTAAAATTGTGGGAGGAATGTTTGCCTCATATTGAGTTTGCTTATAATCGTTCGCTGCATTCTACCACAAAGATGAGCCCTTTTCAGATTGTCTATGGTTTTGTTCCACGTGCACCTATTGATTTGTTGCCTTTACCATCTTCAGTGCAAAATAATTTCGATGCTACACAGCGTGCTGAATTGATTTTAAAATTGCATGCAACTACTAAAGACAACATAGAACGCATGAATGTTAAGTATAAAGTTGCTGGGGATAGAGGACGAAAGCATGTTGTGTTTGAGGTTGGTGATCTTGTTTGGTTGCATTTGCGCAAAGATCGTTTTCCTGATTTGCGCAAGTCTAAGTTAATGCCACGTGCTGATGGTCCTTTTAAGGTGATAGAGAAAATCAATGATAATGCATATAAACTGGAGCTTCCTGCAGATTTTGGTACGGTAAGTCCTACATTTAACATTGCAGATTTAAAACCTTACTTCGGTGAAGAAGATGAGGTTGCGTCGAGGACGACTTCAATTCAAGAAGGGGAGCATGATGAGGACATCCCATCTATTGATACACCCGCTGTACCTACAGCGGAACACATACAAGGACCCATCACTCGAGCTCGTGCCAAGCAACTTAACTATCAGGTACTTTCGTTTCTTGGAACTCTTTCTCACATACATGAGAATATGATGCTGCCTAAATCAGATATGTTTGTTACTCTTAGGAATGATGGACCTAGCATGGATGAGAGGGACAAGCATTGGAGCATGATCGTGCATGGAGATGGCAGCATGCGTTTGAGGATTGAAGAAGACGCCACGAGTGGAGATTTCAGAACTTTGAAGCCACCATAATGAAGGATGAAGACTTGGACGAAATATACAAAGAGCTACTTCATAATTTCGTCCATAAATACATATGGTGCTGCGTCACTTCTATTTTTGGGCCAGGCCCATGTAAATTTCGCAGCAAATAAGACAGCCACTTTTAGGAGTCCGAATTTGAGGAGAAAAGGCCTGTTAGGGGTCCGTTCGACCACCCAACCCATGGCTGGTCGCACCCCTACCTTTTCCTCCTCAAATACCCCCGTAGCCGTCATTAGAACTCGGATTTTGATTAGACTAAAAGTTAGCCCTTGCTGCAACTACGAGCTCGACTTTTGAGGCCAATCGCCCAGAAGAAGACCGCCTATTCGGAATCCCACCTTTTGAATAAAGCATACATCTTTCATCCGCAATATCTTGATTGCTGTATTAGTTCTTACTTGTTCTCGATTTCAGGTAGGAATTAAGACCCTCGCTGGTCAGGCTGATCGTGCACCCGCAAGATCAGTAACTCCCGGAGATTGTCCTAGCGATTGCATTGGCGCACGAGCTTCGCACGTGTAGTCGGATCGTCAAGCACAAACTCCACCCACCAAATCGACGTAACAAGATCTCATCGAAAGATCGGACACCTTTGCCCTATCACTTGTGACGCCCCAAAACCGGCACCTTGCAGATTATAGCGATCATGCCACAATCTACATGATGTCGCTTTGGAAATGCACCACCAAGCGACTCGTGCATGTGCAACATGCACGCGATGCGAGTGGAATCAAGGTAGCAACAGTTACACAAGTTCACGATGGAACCCACAAAAGAATATATAATAACCACGAAGACTCCACGAGTCAAGAATCCAAATATACAATACAAAGATCCAAATCATACATAAAGCAAATAGTATCCGAGTACGGACAAGAATACAAATGGGCCTAAGAGGCCTGAAGAAAAACGATGGTGTCCATAACCCTGCCCAGGCCAAGCCGGAAGGGTAACCTTGGTAACGTCGTCGCTCCCATACCTGTGAACAAGAATCGGGCCAACTGTGGCCGAACAAGGAGGGAGAAAGAGAAAAAGGAAAAAATACGAGGGTGAGTACCGAGGCACGTACTCGCGAGACTAGAATTCAGCTGTGCTCGCCTACGGGCTATATGGTGGACTTAGCGACAACAAAAGAAACTACAGAGACACACTACAACTCCGTCTAAATAGAATAAGATAAGAGAGCTCATAAAAGTAACCAACTAGAAACTAACACCAAACATAACCCAACCGATGAATCACCTCCTCATGACCAAACGAAGGAGCAAGTATCAAAGGCACTCACACGGTTACCAAGTTTTATTGCAGGTTTATTGTTGTAGTTATGCTAGCTTACTACACAAGTTTATTAGTATTGAAATAGCAGGTGCAAGTTGTTCTATGATTGAGTAGTACAGCTCCAAGTCGTCCATAACCGCGGACACGGCTTTTCGAAAAGATTTAACCCTGCAGGGGTGCCCAAATGTACCCAAACGCACGATCACCCCTTGATGCCTACGATTAGCACACTTCCGAAGGTGTGCCGGCAGGAGGTCACAACTCGCACTCTCCTTCACTACAAACAAGTCCAGTAAGCCACCTAACTAAGTTTAACCCAAATCGAGAGTCCGGCCGAATCTCCGAGACGGACCTAGCTGTTTGTGCCTACGGCTTCCGAGGCCTGGCTCCACCCTTGGGAGACGACCTGCTTCAGCATGCAATACACGCTTGTACCACATCCTATACGTGCATGCAGAGGCAAACAGGGGGTTACAAGGCACCCACGGCTTCCCCCAAAGTAAATCAGACCATAAGATACAAGAGCTGCATGAACGCAAAACCCAAATGGAAAGCCTCAAACTAGCTGTGGCCACTGGACAAGTGTGTAGATTCCGGCAGTGATCGAGGGGAGGCCCGTAAATGTACCCATGTCTGGTTAGAGCGCTCAGTCTCAGAACAGTTCATGCAATCTCGGGGTCCTAGGGTACACAAGTGAGCCGTCGTAAAACTGGCAAAATGACTCACCGATGCCTCTGCTTAATTCAGTTTTAATTATGAACATTAAAGTAAGCCATGAGTATCTCCAACAATATATACCCATAAAGTAGAGCATGTGATAACTTTCCCAGGCCGATAAGATAAAACTAAGTCGAACAACCTGAAGATGCCTACGACTCGCAAGGCCAACTCAAACAACAAGCACACGGTTAATAGGATATATGGAAGGTTCTATGGCTTTACTTTGGATAATAGGTGGATAGGACACGCGACTCGAACAAAGCATCGCGATACAAGGCTAGAATATAGAGCTAGCGAGAGCAAAAGTGTTAAATGGGTAGAGAGAAAAGGGCTCGCCTGAAAAGATTGTCGAAAAACTTCCGAAGAACTTGTCGTTGCTCACATCACCACGAATCAGCCTATCCGAGAAGAAGCAAATCGCTACAACAAACAACAGATGCAACACTTACTACTACGATAAAAGAATCGAAATGATCATGTGAAATATGCATGCATGACATGGCAAATATGATGCAATGCAACCTATCCAAATTAAGCTGAATCGGGATTCCGAGGCACACATATATGGTTCAAGTTGTTTTTACTACATGACAATTTAAATGTTGGTTAACATGGCAAAGGCAAGATATGGGTGATCTACACAAAATTAAATGAAGTGGGGAGACCATATTTGGTATATCCCAATTACTCCATATGTTATATATTAAGTGAGATGCAAAATACCATATCACGACATGATGCGAGATGCAAACAGTAGTATGGATGACATATTCAGATTCTACACATTTTTCTAAACAACTTTCATATAAAATACTTTGTATTTCGAGTTACCAATTGAAAGATATGAATTTAGCAAGAATAACATATTTACTACCATTTTCAGAAAAACAGAAACGGGGGAAACTTTCTATACCGAGATGGATCCCAGTTTGTGTCGCTGACCGGCGGGGCCAGGGGATGACGCGGCGTGCTGACTGGGCGCTGGACTACTGACGAGGCAACGACTGAAGCTGATGATAGGGTCCCACCTGTCAGGTCGGAAAATGGATCAAAAAGGTGTGGCTTTGTGCCTAGCCGGGATTCGAACACAGGATCGACTGGATTAGGCAAAGGATCAGACCAGTTAGGCTACAGTCAGGTACTAATAAAGAGCAGATGCAGCTTCTTTTAAATGAATCTGAAGCGAGATCCAGATCTAATCATGGTGCTGCAGCGGAGGAACAGGGTTATCATGGTGAACATACAGACTAGGCCGGAAACGACGAGTGTGTGACCGACACGAGCATATGGCAGAGGAGAGCCTCGCCACGGACAGAGACAAGGTACAGGGAGAATAGTCGATGAGGTCGGAGGGACCGGCAGCATGGCGGCATCTAGGTCTTGCAGCTGCAGAAGCGGCTCGAGCTCCAAATCATGGGGAGGACGAACGGGTCAGAGAGGAGGTACAGAAATACAACGAGAACTCGATGTCGGGGAAGGGAAAACAACAGAGGACTCACCATGAGGTCGTGGGTGTGGTCAGAGAGGTTGGAAGAGGGCCAAAGCAGTCAGATTTCTCCGGAGACCATACAGGATGAAGAGGACGATGTCATCTATTCTGGGCAGATCGCGTTGATTCTTTGTGCTGAGAAGACCCTGGCGGCAAGGCGAAGTCGATGGCGAGCTTGGCTTGTCAAGGGAGACCTCCGGAAGACGTCGCCATGGCGAGGAGGAAGTGGTGATGCTCTCAGGAACATGCAGAACAGAAGAAAACAAAGGGGAGAGGGGACTCGAGGGGAAAAAGAGAGTAGCGGTGGCAGCAGGAGGGAGTAGGTGAGCTAGGGTAGGGATATGCACCGGTAGGGGTTCTTATAGGGAGGATGGAGAAGCCATCGGCCATCCCATCACTCAGGTGGAGTACGTGGAGGTCCTAGATGAGCGCCGTACAGGAAGAACAGAACGGGAATGATGGATGCATCGCTGGAAGGTAAAGTAGACTTCTGATGGGCTTTGATTGGAGTAGCCGGAGAGGAAAGGAGCTGGCCCTTTTACTCCTTTTATGCTTGGTCCTTCGGTAGAAATAGAAGGGGAATCAAAGTGATGGAGGGAAATATAAAAATAAAACAAAGAAGAGATAACAGAGAAAGGAACGGAGAGATAGGGAAGGTTTCACAAAATAGTTTTAAAACTTGATTTTGGTTCAAATAACTTTCAAAGTATGTAAGTATAAAAGGTGTAGCTTTAGATTAAAATAAGTAGAGAGGGGAGGGTTTAAATAGAACTATGTGAGCAAAAATTTGAAATAGTTTTGTACCAAATAAATTTAAGTTTTGACAAAAACATGCAAGGTTATAGATGCATGATGATGCACACGTCACGATGACGCAAAAAAGAAAAGAACAAACAATTCTAATATTGGGAATTTTTTTGGGTCGTTACAATGATGCTGCCTAAATCAGATATGTTTGTTACTCTTAGGAATGATGGACCTAGCATGGATGAGAGGGACAAGCATTGGAGCATGATCGTGCATGGAGATGGCAGCAAGCGTTTGAGGATGGAAGAAGATGCCACGAGTGGAGATTTCAGAACTTTGAAGCCACCATAATGAAGGATGAAGACTTGGACGAAATATACAAAGAGCTACTTCATAAATTTGTCCATAGATAAATATGGTGCTGTGTCACTTTTATTTTTGGGCCAGGCCCATGTAATTTTCGCAGCAAATAAGACAGCCACTTTTAGGAGTCCAAATTTGAGGAGAAAAGGCCTGTTAGGGTTCCGTTTGACCACCAAACCCATGGCTGGTCGCACCCCTACCTTTTCCTCCTCAAATACCCCCCGTAGCCGTCATTAGAACTCGGATTTTGTTTAGACTAAAGTTAGCCATTGCTGCAACTACGAGCTCGACTTTTGAGGCCAATCGCCCAGAAGAAGACCGCCTATTCGGAATCCCACCTTTTGAATAAAGCATACATCTTTCATCTGCAATATCTTGATTGCAGTATTAGTTCTTACTTGTTCTCGATTTCAAGTAGGAATTAAGACCCTCGCAGGTCAGGCTGATCGTGCATCCGCAAGATCAGTAACTCCCGGAGATTGTCCTAGCGATTGCATTGGCGCACGAGCTTCGCACGTGTAGTCGGATCGTCAAGCACGAACTCCACCCACCAAATCGACATATCAAGATCTCATCGAAAGATCGGACACCTTTGCCCTATCATTAGGCAACTCTCCTACTGTAAGCCCATTCACGTAGCTTTTATGACTCAAGGCATCAGCTACAACATTAGTCTTTCCCGGATGGTATTGCAAGCTCATATCATAATCTTTTATGAGCTCCAACCATCTTCTTTGTCTCATGTTCAGTTCCTTCTGGGTGAATATATACTTCAGGCTCTTGTGATCGGTGAACACATCACAATGTTTTCCCATCAAATAGTGTCTCCACACCTTTAGAGCATGAACAACAGACGCTAGCTCTAAGTCATGGGTGGGGTAATTTCTCTCGTGATGCTTGAGCTGGTGCGAGGCATAACTCACCACTTTTCCATTCTGCATTAGAACGCTACCAAGTCCTTGACGAGAAGCGTCGCAGTAGACTTGGAAATCCTTCTGTATATCTGGCAGACATAGAACTGGTGCACTTACTAGCCGTTTCTTCAATTCTTGAAAACTAGCTTCACATGAGTCGGTCCATTCAAATTTCTTGTCTTTCTTCAATAGTTCAGTCATCGGTTTTGCTATCTTGGAGAAATTTTCAATGAATCTCTGATAGTATCCAGCAAGGCCTAAGAAACTCCGGATGTCTCCCGCATTTTTGGGTGACTCCTATTCGGTGACGGATGCTACATTGCTTGGATCCATCGCGACTCCTTCCGCGGAAACTATATGACCAAGAAATCCTACCTTGTTCAGCCAGAATTCACACTTGCTGAATTTCGCATACAACTTATGCTCCCTGAGCTTTTCCATGATTAAGCGTAAGTGCTTCTCATGTTCTTTATCATCCTTGGAGTAAATCAGGATGTCATCAATGAACACCACTACGAATTTATCCAAGTATTCCATGAACACTTTGTTCATCATGGTCATGAAGTATGCTGGGGCATTTGTTAGCCCAAAAGACAAGACGGTATACTCATATAGGCCATATCTGGTGGTAAAAGCTGTCTTGGGTATGTCTTGTTCTCGGATCTTTAGCTGGAAATATCCCGATCGAAGATTAATCTTGAAGAACACTTTTGCTCCTTTCAGCTGGTCGAACAGGTCATTGATGTTAGGCAATGGGTACTTGTTCTTGATTGTCACTTCGTTCAGCAAACGATAGTCCACAACCAATCTCTTGCTAGAGTCTTTCTTCTCCACAAACAAAACAGGGGCTCCCCATGATGATGAACTGTGTTGGATAAAACCTTTGTCCAACTGTTCTTTGAGCTGCTTCTTTAATTCCTTTAATTCTTCTATGTCCATCTTGTATGGCCTTTTTGCTATAGGTCCTATTCCAGGCAGCAAGTCGATGATGAACTCGACATCTCTGTCTGGTGGCATTCTTGGTAACTTCTGGAAACATTGGGGTAATCTTTTACAACTGGCACTTCATCCATGCTAACCCCCTTAAGAGAGTTAACCTTGGACCCTTTAAGCTCGAAGGTTGATTTCAAACGAATGCGTTTCTTTTCAGGGGTGGTGAGGGTGATGGTTTTGTTTGCACAATCTATGACTTCCTCAAAAGCGGTCATCCAATCCATGCCTAGGATGACATCTAATCCTTGTGAGTCTAGGATGATGAGGTTAGCCAGAAACTTGTGTTTTCCAATTTCCAGACTAGGTCTCTACAACCAGCATTTACTATCAACTCTCCCCCTGGAGAACTTACCCTTATAGGACATCCTATTGTTTCGGTGGGTATTTTGTTCTTAACCACAAATGCTCTTGAAATGAATGAATGAGATGCACCAGTGTCGAAAAGAGCAAGTGTTGAAAACTTATTGAGCAGAAACATACCATATATGGCGTCAGGCTCATCATAAATCTCTTCCACATTGATGTGATTGACATGCCCCTTCTGGAATGGATTGGGCTTGTTTCTTTCATCTTTCTTTTGTGGGCAATCATTTGCATAATGCCCAGTCCTGTGGCACTTATAGCATTCCACCTGACTAATATCCCTCTTCTCGCGGACGTTGTTGTTTCTGCCATTGTTGTTGCCATTGTTATGGCCATTTGTCCTTGTGGAGTTGTGATTGTTGTGATTCCTGTGGCCATTATGGTGGTGGCCATTTCCCTTGTGATGCTGGTGCCCATTTCCACCATTATGGTTGTGGTGGTTTCCTCCATTCTTATGGAATCCAAAGCTCCCATGATCACTGCGATAGCTTTGCTTGTGCACAGGCTCTTGGTACTTGCTAACATGATGCTTCCTCTTTTTGTTTTCAGACTGCTTTATCTTGCTCTCTAGAGTTATAGCTTGATCAAGCAGAGACTGAAAGGTAGGAGTATAGGCAACAAAGAGAGGGATTGACAACTCATCATTAAGACCCTCTAGGAACTTCTCCTTCCTTTTTGCATCAGTGTCAATGTCATCTGGTGCATAACGTGACAGATTGGTGAACTCATCAATATACTCAGACACACTGCGATATTTCTGTCTGAGGTCACGGAATTCTTTCTTCTTCAGACCCATCACACCAGAAGAAATGTGTGCAGCCCGGAACCCTTCCTGGAATGAGTCCCATGTTACACCCTCAATGGGATGGGTGATCTGATAAGTATCCCACCAGCTTGCTACTGGTCCTTCCAACAGATGAGCTGCAAACCTGACCTTTTCAGTGTCAGTGCAACCAGTTGTCACCAAGTCTTTGTTGACAGAACGAAGCCAATCCATGGCCTCGAGTGGTTCAGCAGCACGAGAAAACTTGGTAGGACGAAGCCTTAAGAACCTTGCAAGCATGTCAACCTGGGGGGGTGGTGGTGGTGGAGGGTTGTTGTTGTTATTATTGTTGTTAGCGTTGGCCAAAAACTGAGTCATGACTTGCATAAGTTGAGCCCGGGCTTCCATCATCTGCTACATCTGTTCCTCAGGAGCGCGACAAGGAGGCATCTGTTGGGTTTGAAATAGGTGAGGTTAGACTTAGAGAAAGAGTCGAAGGGAATAAAGTTTCCTACCCATATGCATAAACAATCCTCAAAAGAACACAAACACAACACACACAAGCATAGGAGAAACTTTAACCAAGCATGCAATAAACAACTCACAAATAGTTTGAAGGTACGCAAACGTTTAAGTCTAAAGGGATACAATGTCTAATGCCATACCACAAGCGGTCACGGGCATAAACGCAACTCAAAGATAAAGTGTGGTAGTCTATCTAACTACTCTACTCTTCCATGACGACTTCCTCCTCAACATCGAAGCCATTCTCCTTGAGTAGCCTCTTGTAGTCCTGCAGCTCTTTAGTTAGGGTGTCGACCTTCTCTTGAAGCTCCCTCTTGTCAGCGCGCAGCTTCTCGATCAAGTCGTGGTCCGCTTCAAGCTCGAAGTCGTTGCACTCTAACTTCTGCTTCAGCTCTCCAACATCTTTGTTCCTGGCTTGGATCCTCTTCACTTGGCTCTTCCGCTGCTTCTCTTGAGTCTCGAACTTCTCCTCCATCTCCTTGATCCTCTGCTCCTACTCCAAGTGTTGCTTGTCCTTCCCGGCAAGCTGGGCGCATAGCTCGTTGTTGTTAAACAACTCATTGTACCTCTCAACGTCGATGTCCCTAACGAGATACTCTAACTCGGCGAGGTGGATGCGTATGGGGTCTTGCTCGCTGTCAGGTAACCCGATGACCATGCCCTTCTCATTGCGTCGGCCGTAGGAGTGGGAGTAGTGGTTCTGAAGCTCGGATAAGTGATGTCCATAGAGGCGTACTATCAGTTCTTGCATGAGGAGATGGGCGCCTGTTTTCTTGTTGGTGTGGAAGGTCTTGAACTTGATCTTTTCAGTCTTCGGCTCTGTCTCACGTCCTAGCTGCGTGATGTGGATGACCCAGACGCCCTTCTTGTGAAACTTGGTCATCTCGCTCCCTCTGATGAATGGGGTAGGCAGGGACAGGGCAGTGACGATGTCGATGAGGCGCTCTCCGAAGCTATAGTTCTTGAAATTGTCGGGCTTGGTGATACGGAAGGTTGACATCTTTACGTTGGAACATGACAAGTTAGTAAGTCAAAAGAGAAAACTTAACAAAAGCGCTGAACAAAAGTTAAAGAGATTTTTAACTTAGAAGTCAAAACTATTTCTAAGTGTTAGCAATAAAGAGAAACGAGAGCAACTCCTAAATTTTCCTAAGGGTTTTCGTCCAATCCTAGGGTCACGAACCTAAGGGCAACACTTTGCTCTGATACCATCTGTAGCGTACCTGTGCTTTATTTGTGCTAGTCCCAGATCGACTGCTAGCACACACAGTTACAAGGTGAAATATCAAGAATACAAAGGTCTTTATTACAACGCTTGATCCACAAATAACATAGTCTTTTACAACTCGATAAGGCACAAAGCCACAAACTTATTACAACTCTAGAAAATGACTAAGTAAATGAACTACAAGTCTTCTTTTCTTCAAAGCTCCACAGGCAGACATGTTGGACGAAGATTCATGACCGAAGCGCAGCAACCTTCAATCTTCATAGTAGCCACCTGCAACATGATACGTTGCAGCCACAGAGGGTCAATACTTTAAATGTATTGGCAAGATGTCACTTTGGTGGACTCAATGGCACCTACACTTATATGCTATTTGGCCAGGTGGAGTTTAACTTAGCAAAAGCAAGCTTTTTTCTATCTTTGTAAAACTCTATTTTTCCTTAGCAAAATTTTGTCCAGAAAGAACTTTTACTACCCAAGTTTACCCATCAAGTTTTAACTTAGAGAAATTGGGGTGAGGAGATTCTTGAACAGCTTCAACGCCATGTCACTCAGGATTGTCCATAACCGGGGACACGGCTAAGTACTTAGTTCTAAACACTCTGCAGAGGTGGTGCACTTTTCCCACAGGACTTAGTTAACCCATTTTGCCATGAGACTCATTTTGCCTCAAATGGCCAAGTGAAAACTAAGACAAGGTCTTTCAGAAGCATTCCCTCAGACCAAACGGATGCGTTCCATCCTACCAGCATCTACCACCCTCTGTCCGCCTGGCTTGAGTTCTTGTAACTTAGTTGACCAAGACAGAGCCCATATGTCTTCTGGTTGCACTAGAAGCTTCATGACTTGAACGTCTCCAATCTCTTTGCTCCTGGGTGGCCGTCCACAAGTGAGATACACCTGGTGGTTCAGAGGTGCGATGACATGACCCCAGGGAACCACTCAACATAACCCAATCAAAGCCACATCCACCCAGGTGATTCATTAACTTAGTTGTTTTCTTAGTTTTTACAAAACAAGGTTTTCAACACTTAGCCAAAAATATATGTTAACCCTTCCCACAACAAGTGTAAAAGCAAAGTCCTATAGTAGCAGGAATTCTACTAGGAGATGCAAAGCTAGGCAAAGCTAGACAAAAACTTAGCATAAAACTAGCAAGCTAAGACAAGAATTCATAAAAACACCTACACATGCATCTTCTACTAGAAAAGCTACAAGTGACAAAAACTTCAGTAGGACAAGGGAAACATGGTGACACTTGCCTTGGTGAGGAGAAGAGTTGGTACACTCATCACAAAGGCACTCGTTGCACTCAGCACAATCTACACATGAAATATTGCATCATAAGCACATATCAATCACAAAACAATCATGAAAGAAAAAGTATGCATGCAAATGTGTTTTAAACACCACAAAGACACTTAACAAGTCCTCTGGTTGTTAACTATATGCATGATGACATGATCAAAATTTTAGAGTTAAATATAAAGCTCAATTTATCATCAACACACAAATAGAACAATTAGCAAGCTAAAACTACAAAGATAAAATAGAAAGGTACTGAAAATATTCTGAATGTGCTACAGTACTGGGAGGGTTCTAATAGACCAAAAACAAAAGGATTCACTGTAAAATAAATTTTACAACTATTTTTAATGGCCAAAACACATTAATAAAGCTTGCAGTAATTTACTATACAAAACAGATACTATAGGAGTTTTTTATGCTGGAAATAAATTCTACACATTTTTCTGAAGCCACAGATGCAAAGTTTGCTAAATTTGGACACACAGAACTCAAGATATGATTTTTGCAAGTTTAAACAACAATCTGATAATTTAAACCGAAAATAGAATTGGGTTAACCAGAGACTGACACGCGGCGCGTCCCTATTGAACGGTACCGGTTCGAGCGGATCCAGCATAGCCACCGTTAGATTAAAAGATGATCGAGTGGTTCAGATTACTCTGTAACGGTTCGCTTAAGTGATCTATCCTACCCGTAGGATCTAGATCGCACGGTTGAGAGAGAGAAGGAGAGAGCTCACTGGAAGGGCGTCGTCGGCGAGGCCTCTGCAGCACTGGAAATCGTCGGCGAGGTCGTTCCGGCGGTCATTGAGCTCCGGGAAGGCGACGACGACGTTCAGCTCGGGGTGGCGAAGATGTCGGTGAAGTGGCATCCTCAAATTCGTCCTGCAGCGGTGTCAAGTTGCGACTGGAGATTAGGGCCATGGCCATGTCGTGCAGAGCACGGAGGAAGTCTATGTCCAAGGGCGGATTTGGGAAACGAGGTTCATACCAGAGGTTCACGAGGTCGAGGCGGAACTGGTGGTGAAGTTCGCAGGGACGAGGTGCTCTGGTGCCTCGGGAATTCCTCGCCGGAGTTCCAGCAACGGACAGCAAGATCCAGGTGAAGTCGCCTTCGTCGATCTGGTGCGCAAGAAAATATGCGATCATGTTAGAGAGGTGTGCTAGGTTGAGGGGAAAGGAGTGGCGCAGAGGGAGATCAAGAGGGGCGTCGTTGCTCACCAGAAACCGGCGGCGTTCTCTGGCAGTATCGACGGCGCGTCGACCTCTGGTGTGCGCAGCCTGGCGGCGATCTCTGTTAGGGTTCGGAGGGAAACGAGTGCGGGCGGAGGGGGGGTTATATAGGCGTGTGGGGGAGAGGAAATCGGAACGGAATCGTCGAATTGCTCGCGCAAGATTTTCTCGGCCTCGGTGGATCCTCTCCGAAACTTGGGGAAGAAAGGATGACGCAGGCAGTGATGCCATCATGGGACCCATGTGTCAGTGGGAGAAAAGAAGAGAGAGGCGTACCGGTTTGGGAGAGAGGGAGAAATGGGCCATGGGCTGCCTTCGGTCGCGGGCCGGATTCTGTCCCCGTGGCCTTTTACTCTTTCCTTATTTTCTTTCTCTTTTCTTTTCTGTTTTCTTTTGATTTTTGGTTTGAAAACTTTACAAAACCTCTGATTTGATTCAAGCCAGTTTTTGCAAATTGTAAAACTTCCTCTCTGTTATTAAACATACAGGGGAGGTTTGAACAAAGCAACAATAACTTGAAAATGTGCAATGCAAAAATGAAAGAATGCATGAAATGATGTATGATTTCATGTGCAAGATTTTATAAATTCTTTCCCAAAATTGGGATGTTACACAGCGTCCGAGGGCCACCAGGGGGGCCTCACCACCCCCTGGCGCGGCCAGGAGCGGGGGCGCCACCCCCTGGTGTGGTGGCCCTTTGGCCCCTCTCCGGCTCTCTTTCGGTCTTCGTCCTTCGTCCGAGAAAAATATAAGTTTTGGGCTTCATTTCATCCAATTCCGAGAATATTTCCTGTGTAGCTTTTCTGAAACACAAAAACAGCAGAAAATAGGGAACTGGCACTATGGCATCTCGTCAATAGGTTAGTTCCGGAAAACGCATAAAAACGCCACGAAGTGTAAACAAAACGTGAAGCAAATGTTGTAAAACAAGCATAGAGCATCAAAAATTATAGATATGTTTGAGACGTATCAAGCATCCCCAAGCTTAATCCCTGCTCGTCCTCGAGTAGGTAAGTGATAACAAAAGAATAATTTTTGAGGTGACATGCACCATCACAATCTTGATCAACGAGGTAAAGCATTGAGTGCTGAGATCAAAGAACTTAAAACATGGCATAAGAGACATAAGAACTCTTTGCTCTAGTTTGTGTTTTGGAAGTTTGGCAACATTATCTTTGGCCAAAAGAATTTGTCATCCATTCGGACCATGAATCCTTGAAGTTTTTGAAAAGCCAAGCAAATTTGAACAAGCGTCATGCGAAGTGGGTTGAATTCATTGAATCTTTCCCTTATGTCATCAAGTACAAAAAGGGCAAAGAAAACATGGTCGCGGATGCTCTATCTCGCAAAAATACCAACCTTCTCACTCGCATTGACACACATATTTTGGGTTTGGATGAGTTACCGAATTTGTATCCTTCCTATGCTTTCTTTGGAACCATATTTGAACAATGCTCGACCTCCCGAAGGGTCGATGATTTCTATTTGCATAAGGGTTTCCTCTTTAAAGCTAACAAATTATGCATACCCGAGTCCTCTCTTCGTATGTTGTTATTGCAAGAGGCACATGGCGGAGGACTATGGGACATTTTGGACGCGAGAAGACTTATGCCATGCTTTCCACACACTACTTTTGGCCAAGGATGTACCGCGACATCGAGAGGCATGTCCAACGACGCACTACATGCATACAAGCTAAGTCCAAAACTAACTCCTTGGGTCTCTATATGCCTTTACCTATCCCACACGCACCATGGTCGGATATTAGCCTGGATTTCGTTTTGGGTTTGCCACGTACTCAAAATGGACATGACTCAATTTTTGTGGTCATTGAGCAATTTTCCAAAATGGCACACTTTATTCCATGCCATAAGACCGACGATGCTTCACATATTGCTAATTTGTTTTTCAGGGATATCATTCGACTTCATGGGTTTCCAACAAGCATCGTGTTGGATCGCGACGTCAAGTTCATGAGCTACTTGTGGAAGACCCTAATGGCCAAGCTAGGGATCAAGCTCCTCTTTTCTTCATCATCACATCCTCAAACGGACGGACAAACCGAAGTGGTCAATCAACCTCCTACGCGTGTTGATCAAGAAGAACCCCAAGTCATGGGAGGAATGCATTCCGCATGCGGAGTTTGCCTACAACCGTGCCAAACATAGCCTCACCAAGCGAAGCCCCTTCGAGACCGTCTATGGGTTCAACCCACCAACGGCACTCGACCTTCTACCACTACCACTTCACGAGCGCGTCAACATGGACATCACCAAGCGAGCCGACATCATGAGGAACTTGCACGACAACACACAGAAGACAATTGAAGAACAAGTCAATCGCCATACCGCCAAGATCAACAAGAACAAGACTCCACACATCTTCGAGGAAGGCGACCTTGTTTGGATTCATTTGAGCAAGGATCGGTTTCCCCATGACCGAAATTCCAAACTCAAGCCACGGCGTGATGGCCCCTTCAAGGTTCTCAAGTGCGTCAACGACAACGCCTACATCATCGACATTCCAACCTCCAAGTACCTTGTGAGCAACACTTTCAACATCAAGGATGTCTCCCCTTTTCATGGTGAGATGGTCAATGAAGAGTCGAGGTCGACTCTTTTCCAAGGGGGAGGAGATGATACGGGGTGGCCTTCGGACACCTCCGCCTCAAGACCGCCAAGTCCCCCGCAAGGACCCATGACAAGAGCTCGAGCTAAAGCCCTCCATGATAAGGTGAATTTGCTCCTAAACACACTTGATCTAGAGCATACTTTGAATGGTTCGCTACCTCATCGCAACTCCTTTTGTGCAGTCCGATACGAACCACATGGAACAACGACCAAGAGCAAGGAACACGAAGAGGAAGCCTGGACACGCCGGAAGAAGAAGACGGAGTAAAAGCCGAACCGGCTAAAGCCGGCCCCAGCACCGGCGACTAGCTTAAGCCGGCCCCAACACCGGCTATAGCCGGCCACACCGGCTAAAGCCGGACTTAACACCAGCTATAGCAGGTCTGGCCGAGTCAACGCGTCCTTGGCCCTGAAGCCTCGTATGTAATCTCTCCTAAATTACCAATTTGCCCCCAGGTCGTGGCTGCCTACTTATATGGCTCTCTTCCCCCACTTTAGGCTTTAGACAAGAATTAAGATAAGACATGGCTTCATGCCCTTTCCCTTAGGGAACTTGCTACTAGATCTCAAATCTAGAGTAAACCATCATCCCTCTTTGTTTGGGGTCTCTTCTATTTGGGGAATTCTACCTAGTAGTGGATCTCTTGCATACTTTTGTGTGTAATTCTATCCATTGATTTGGTCTCTTCCCCAAGTGGAATTCTACTCCTAGCAAATCAATCTCTCACAAGGAATTCTACTCTTGGAGTCTCTTCCTTGTGATTCTATTGAGTTGGTGAATCGGGCCAACGAGGACAACCGGTGTGTATCTTGTGTGTGTGTGTATTTGCCTTCGATTTGTGTGTCGTGTTCATCATGTTCTTTATGTTCATCCTCGTTCCCCGCCACAAATCTCATGAATCTGTGAAGATCGGGCCACACCCAAGAGGTCACCCCTCATCAGCAAATGTGGTGGACTTGGTCACTTTGCGCGTGATTGTGCCTCCTCCCGTGTGATGATTGCTCTTGAGGATGGTGGATACGACTCCGCCAGTGATTATGATGAAGATACTTTGGCTCTTCTTGCATCTGATGAGCAATGTGCTGCAGCACCCACGGAGCAAGATTCTGAATATATGGCTGCAGAACATGCGGAGAAATACCCGAGTTTAGTTGCACAGCGAGTCTTGAGTGCACAAATTACCAAGGCCGAGCCCAACCAGCGCCATAATCTGTTTGATGAGGAGGCACCTATATATACTCCTACGAATTATGTAGTTACGCCAAGAGTCATACAAGAAATAGTCTAGCATAAGAATTATGCAAAGCATCATGGCATGTTTTCATGGACGCATGCACCAAGCAATTACATGCAAGCAAGTGGATCCAGCCATGAATTAACTACTAGAAGACACCACTACGTGTATGAGAAAGAAAAGGAGACATGCGCCTATAGGTTTCATCAGGTTGGACATATTAGCTACTATTTTGGTAGTCCACGACCACCAGAACAACAGAAGGTGACACGCATTAGGAACATTTCTACATGGGACTTTGCGTGTCTTCAGGAGATTGGCTGGGGCCCACCTTGATGACAACGCATCAAAGGAGGTGCACCAAATTAGGAGCCCTATTGGTTTTTATTTCCTTATTAGATTAAATCTAGTCATTTTGTTATTTTTGGTTTTTGCTTGTAAGTCAAGTTTTGTGTTGGCTGCTACTATAAAGCCATAGGCGGTCATTGTAAAAGGGGAGTTGAATTTCGAGTTAAGAATATACAGGAAAAAGGTCCCATGTCGGGGGAAATCAATATTGTTGGTTTTGCTTGCTGATTCGCAAGGATCTATTTTGCAGTTCGTGGAGTAGATCTAATCTGCTCAACGACTGAGTTTATCTACCATCTATCTTAATCGTCATGAAAGATTGGGCCAAACCCCCATTGGATCATGTTGATCCGTATCATCTTGGTATCAGATTTGTCGGGTTTCTCACGATGATTCTCTGCTGAGATTTATTTTCTGGTTCTGCTGAGATTGCTTTACTTATTTTTCACGATAGGAAGATCCGTGAGTTTTATTTTGGTAAGATTATTCTGTTGGTTTCTGATCAGGACTAGATGATCTGCTGAGAAGTTTGTGCTGCCAGAGGCATCAGACCAAGACACTGATGTTTATCTGTTGATTTGGTTCAGCTCGATTGTGTGCTTTGTTGTTACAGATCGGTTTGTAAGTACGGTCGGTTTTCTCTGTTAGATCTGGTTGGTAGCTGAGGCGTTGAAATTTTCTTGTCCGTTTGTTTATTGGATTGATCTGGAGATAGGTTCTGTGATTCTGTCCCGGTGAAGTACTAGTGCCAATCCGTCTCACCAATTGATACTGCTGCATCACGTGGTTTGGTCAGATAGTACTAATTCAGATTGAATTGTTAATTCATCATTAATATTGGCCGCTCAAGTTGTAAAGGAAATTAGATTGGTGGACAACTCAGCTAGCTATGCAAGTGCTATTCCCTTGAGTTCTCCATTTTCCGTTCGGGAGCAGCTATTCTCTGTTCGCTGCGCCCAACGGGAGACACTGTCATCCCTTTGGCGCGTGCTGCTGCATCTCTATCGCCCCAGTGTTCTGGTAAGGTTTTTGTCCGTGACATCAAACATCAGCTGACTGCTTTTCATGCTGATATTGGATGCTACAATGGAGGAGAAGGCTCTTTTATCCCATTTGTTTCAGAAAGAAGAGAAAGGGCACTCTGAGCAACTTTTTCATACTCGTGTGATCGTGCAAGAACAAGCATGTGCTTTGATGATCGACCAGACTGCTTTAATCAACGCAGTTAGCAGTGAGTTGGTGGAGAAGTTAGAATTGCCATTGCAACCAATTCCAGATGATATGGGGCGGCCCGATCTTCTCAGTAAGCTTGCGGTAGTGATGATGATGATGATAGATAATTTGGTGTCGCCGATGATCTCTCCTCGCTAGATCCCTGATGCCAATGCAATAGCTCTCTACCCTTCAGATATTCACGACTTCACACACTTGCGCAACGTAGCCGTCGACCACGAAACGGTATAATTGCAATTCACTAATTCCCAATGGAACAGCAGATCACACTTAACTTGCAGTATATAATCTCCAGATCGAAACGAATTGGAGACAAGGATTCCAGATGAATGCTTAGAGCAGTCTCAAGAACTAGGGTTTTATCTAAAACGTGGTCTAACCTCTCTATGGCGCATAGGCACTTAATATATGGGGGGTGCGGCTGGCCAAAGGCAGCCGACCTGACCTGGTCCTCTAATCGTGGTTCGACTCAACCTTATTTGATACAAACTGACCCAATGGTTGGGTGCAGCCAACTAGGTGCGCAGGCCTTTCGTGTATGGCGCACAAGCACTTGATGGTGCGCCATATGCAGCCTCCTGCGTGATGTCCTCCTCCTCATGCTGGTCGCCGGCCTCCCTCTCCTCCCTCGCGTCCATGGGCATGATCATCACGTCTTGCTCCAGCTGCTTCAACTCCTCGCTCCCTCGTGCTATGCCTTCTTCTCCCATGAACCTGAGTATGCAAACACACAAAGACTTAGGCAGTAAACAATTCTCATTAACAAAATAATCAGATTCTATTAGGAGCAAATTCACCTGTTGTTCTATTAACTTTGCACGAGCTCTTGTGATAGGTCCAATTCTGATTTCATCATTGGACTTCTTCTTTGCAGCAACTTGCTTGTCATCATCACGAAGTGGAGATGGAACAATAGTAGGGATGTCCTCATCATCTCCCCCCCCCTTCAAAAAGCGTCGACCTCGACGCTCCAAGGTCTTCTCCATCATATGGTGACAAATCAGCAACGTTGAAGCTATTGCTAACGCCACCAAACTCAGCAATAGGAATATCAATCGAGTAGGCATTGTCATTTATCTTGGCGAGCACCTTGTAAGGACCAGCACCACGCGGCCTCAACTTGGAACTTCGCAGCTGTGGGAACCTATCCTTGCGCAGATGCACCCAAACCATATCTCCAGGCTGAAACAAAACTTGCTTTCTTGATTGGTTTCGTGTAGCAGCAATGTTCTTGCCTTTCTTCTCAATGGCCTCTCGTGTCTTCTCATGAATTTTCTTCACATAATCTGCTCTTTTTGATGCCTCCATATTAACTCTCTCATGCAATGGAAGAGGCAGCAAATCTAGTGGTGTGATTGGTTTGAAACCATACACCACCTCGAAAGGACAAAGCTGAGTAGTAGTGTGCACCGCTCTGTTATATGCAAACTCAACATGTGGCAAACACTCCTCCCACTCACGCAGATTTTTCTTGATCATGGCTCGCAGCAATTGTGACAATGTTCTATTCACCACCTCTGTTTGACCATCAGTTTGGGGATGACATGTAGTGCTGAACAGTAACTTCGTTCCCAGCTTGCCCCATAGTGTCTTCTAGAAGTAGCTCATAAACTTCACGTCCCTGTCAGAAACAATTGTCTTGGGCACTCCATGCAAGCGGACAATGTCCCTGAAAAACAGATTAGCTATGTGCGACGCATCGTCGCTTTTGTGGCATGCAATAAAGTGTGCCATCTTAGAGAATCTATCCACTACCACAAATATACTATCATGACCTCTTTTAGTGCGTGGCAAACCTAACACAAAATCCATACTTATATCTTCCCATGGTGTGGTAGGTGCAGGTAGTGGTGTATACAAACCGTGAGGCTTCAGCTTGGACTTGGACGTGTTGCATACAATGCAGCGCCTAACAAATCTGTCCACGTCACGCCTCATCTTGGGCCAATAAAAATGATCAGCGAGCATGAGAAGTGTCTTCTCACGCCCAAAGTGACCCATCAATCCGCCAGCATGTGATTCCTTCAACAATAGCAAACGTACCGACGATTCTGGAACACATAGTTTGTTAGCACGAAACAAAAATCTATCATGTATGTGGTACTTGTCCCATGCATTTCTAAGCATACACAAATGATATGGTTCAGCAAAATCATGATCAGTAGCATACAAATCACACAAGCTCTCTAAACCAGGAATTTTAACATCAAGATGCGTCAATAGCATGTTCTTCCTAGATAGAGCATCAGCAACAACATTTTCTTTCCCTTTCTTATACTTGATGATGTAGGGAAACGACTCAATGAACTCAACCCACTTAGCTAGGCGCCTATGCAAGTTAGATTGAGCTTTCAGATATTTTAAAGCTTCATGATCAGAATGTATGATAAATTCTTTTGGCCACAAATAATGTTGCCAAACCTCAAGAACTCGAACAAGCGCATACAATTCTTTATCATAAACAGGATAATTCAGTCTAGCACTAGAAAGTTACTCGCTGAAATAAGCAATAGGTCTACCTTCTTGCATCAACACACCACCAATTGCTATACCACTAGCATCACATTCAACTTCAAATTGCTTAGAAAAATCTGGTAGTGCAAGCAATGGTGCAGAAGTAAGCAAACGTTTCAGCTCATCAAATGCATGATCTTGGGCAGCGCCCCATACAAAAGGCACTCCTTTCTTAGTTAATTCATTCAGTGGTGCAGCAATAGTACTAAAGTCTTTCACAAAATGCCGATAGAAACCAGCAAGACCGTGAAAACTTCGTACTTGACTAACATTCATGGGAGTAGGCCAATTTTGAATTGCTTCAATTTTAGATGAATCTACCTCTACCCCATGCATAGATACAACATATCCCAGAAATATCACTTTATCTTTTGCAAATGTGCACTTCTCAAGGTTAGCATACAATTTAGCATCACGCAACACTTGCAAAACTTGTCTAATATGCTCACAATATTCAGATTCAGTGCGGCTATAAATAAGTATATCATCAAAATATACAACCACAAAACGACCAATAAACTCTCGCAAAACATGGTTCATTAAGCGCATGAATGTGCTAGGTGCATTAGTAAGACCAAAAGGCATAACTAGCCACTCATATAACCCAAATTTAGTTTTGAAAGCAGTTTTCCATTCATCCCCTTCTTTCATCCTAATTTGATGGTATCCACTACGCAAATCAATCTTAGAGAAAATAGCAGCACCACTCAATTCATCTAGCATATCCTCTAAGCGTGGAATAGGATGACGATATCGAATAGTGATGTTATTAATAGCTCTACAATCTACGCACATGCGCCATGTACCATCTTTCTTAGGCACGAAAATAACAGGAACAGCACAAGGGCTAAGAGAAACACGAATATACCCCTTGTCCAGAAGCGCTTGTACTTGTTGCTGTATTTCCTTTGTCTCTTCGGGGTTGGTCCTGTACGGCGCACGGTTTGGAAGAGTGGCACTAGGGATCAAATCAATTTGATGCTCAATTCCACGCAATGGTGGCAGTCCTGCGGGCACCTCCTCCGGAAACACATCGTCATACTCCTGCAATACATTAGAAACACCAAGAGAAACAGGTTGCATATCATTAGAAACTAACACCTCGCCTTTGTACATAAGCACAAGTGGCATGGCTGTAGGATCCTCTCTAAATTCTACCATGTCTTCTTTGGTGGCTAATATAAGCAAACTAGGCAGTCTCTCACTTTTCGTTATATTTTCACTCACAGCTATTACATTATTTTCTCATGTAGGTGGCTGTTCTAGCTTCACTTCTGTTTTCTGACGAGACTCATTGACAATTTGCTGCGGTGACATCGGCTGTAGATTAATTTTCTTGCCCTTGAACTCCAAGTGATAGGTATTGGCTCGGCCATTGTGTTGCACATGGCGATCATACAGCCATGGCCGACCCAGTAGTAGGTGACAAACAGTCATAGGAACCACATCAAACTCAATGGAATCCTTGTATGGTCCTATTTCAAAATTCACACGCACTATATGATTTATCTTCATCTCTCCATTATCACTCAACCATTGGATGTAGTAGGGATTTGGATGCGGTAAATATTTCAGATTTAGCTTGGCACAAAGCTCCTTGCTTGCTAGATTGCGGCAGCTACCTCCATCAATGATTACTTTGCAAGCTTTGTTTGGGCCAACTAGTGCTTTTGTTTGGAACAGATTGCAGCGCTGGGAATCAGCATGTGGCGTGACACTCAATGCACGCTGCGAGACAACAATGGTAGGCGCTGGAGAAGCAAAGGCATCCATGCCGCCCTCACTTGTGTAACCATCATCATGGGAATCATACGGATCAGCGTCATCTCCAGTCTCATACTCATTATCATCATTAACAATCATCACCTTTCTGTTTGGACACTCTCGCTTGAAGTGCCCCTTGCCACCGCATGTATGGCATTGCATATCTCTATTACGAGCTGTAGACATGTTGGAACCAGAGCTAGGCGCAGGAGCTGCTGGTTTCTTTGCAGTAGAAGCATTGGAGGCTGGGTGAGAATGTGAAGAAGAGGGGCCTCTGGTGGCACCCTCCATAGGCGCTGCAGATTGGTGCGGCGCCCTGCTAGAGAACCTCCCAGAACTAGGATATCGTGCCTTGATTTGAGCCTCTTCAGCTAGCTGCGATTCAGCCTCCCTTGCATGATGCAAAAGCTCGTTCATATTGTTGTAGGAATGATGCCTAACAATACCTTTGATGTTGTACTTCAGCCCATGAAGAAATCGCTGCATGGTCATCTCAATAGACTCTCGAACACGTGCACGCTGCAGCAACATCTCCATCTCCATGTAATAAGCATCAACGGTCATGGTTCCTTGCTTCAATTGTGTCAATTTATCATAAACAGTACGCAGGTAATTAGTGGGAACAAAACGAGCTCGCATGATCTCCTTCATATTGCGCCATGTAAGAACAGGAAGCTCGTTGTTATCTCTTCTTTCCGTCACAATGCTATCCCACCAACGCAAGGCATAACCATCAAATTCTGAAGAAGCAAGCTTGATCTTCCTATCTTCAGTGTAATCATGCAAACGCCATAATTTTTCAATCTTGAGCTCCCAAGTAAGGTACTCCTCCGCATCAGTGGAGCCTTCAAATCTGGGAATCGTGAACTTGGGCTTGCCCAAGCCATCATCCTCCTGAAATGGCACACGCCGAGCACCAAGTGGTGGTGGTGGTCGACCCTGTCCTGGAAAGCCACGCCCACGGCCATTGTTGCCCATCATGTTATCATTATCTCCGTGGACACTATCAACATCGCCATGGTCCTCATGGTGGCGTTGCTCAACAGTTACACGCAGCCCATTGACGGAAGTTGTCAATTGCTGTATGCTTGTCTAGAGAGCAGTGACTTGCGCTTGCATAGCATTGACTGTAGTTTCAGTGGCATCCACCTTCATTTGCACAGCTTGAATATCAGCGTCAATGTTTTCAGTGGATCTAGTAATAACCCCTTGCAAATGATCTCGGAGAGCTTCATATTCCCTCCATGTAACAGTAGCATCATCAGCCTTTTTCTGCATCACATCATCAACACCACTAACAGACATGATTAGTAGGTTAGTGCACCAAATCAAAAATCTTTTTTGGTGGCACACTCACAACTCACTCAAAACTGACAAGAAAAGGAAATCTTACCGTTCCAAAGTGAATAGCAATTGCGTACCCGTTCGGATAGATGACTAATGCACGGATGTGATGAAGTGAATACCAGGGTATAAGAGCAATCACACGACAAAGCAGGAGTATATGGTGGAGCTGTAGGTATGGTATCCTAACTACACCAAAGACAAGTCCTAGTGCTGATCGTGTGAACAAAACACCCGAGGGAAACACACACGTGGAGATAAACGTGGCAAAGCAACTATAAAACAGGAGATGTTGCAATAAACAAGAGAGACACTAGCAATGCTCAATGTAAACAGGCACAAGATTGCTCAATCTACTAGTGCAGCAAATTAGATATATGCTTCGGCCTCTGAAAGAAGTGAAACTCGCTTCTCACTTTTCTGTTTTTGATTCTTCTCTCTTTTCTCCTTTTTTTTGTCTCTTTTTTTGACTCTCTTTATAAAACCAATTCACGTGGTTTGGTCAGATAGTACTAATTCAGATTGAATTGTTAATTCATCATTAATATTGGCCGCTCAAGTTGTAAAGGAAATTAGATTGGTGGACAACTCAGCTAGCTATGCAAGTGCTATTCCCTTGAGTTCTCCATTTTCCGTTCGGGAGCAGCTATTCTCTGTTCGCTGCGCCCAACGGGAGACACTGTCATCCCTTTGGCGCGTGCTGCTGCATCTCTATCGCCCCAGTGTTCTGGTAAGGTTTTCGTCCGTGACATCAAACATCAGCTGACTGCTTTTCATGCTGATATTGGATGCTACAATGGAGGAGAAGGCTCTTTTATCCCATTTGTTTCAGAAAGAAGAGAAAGGGCACTCTGAGCAACTTTTTCATACTCGTGTGATCGTGCAAGAACAAGCATGTGCTTTGATGATCGACCAGACTGCTTTAATCAACGCAGTTAGCAGTGAGTTGGTGGAGAAGTTAGAATTACCATTGCAACCAATTCCAGATGATATGGGGTGGCCCGATCTTCTCAGTAAGCTTGCGGTAGTGATGATGATGATGATAGATAATTTGGTGTCGCCGATGATCTCTCCTCGCTAGATCCCTGATGCCAATGCAACAGCTCTCTACCCTTCAGATATTCACGACTTCACACACTTGCGCAACATAGCCGTCGACCACGAAACGGTATAATTGCAATTCACTAATTCCCAATGGAACAGCAGATCACACTTAACTTGCAGTATATAATCTCCAGATCGAAACGAATTGGAGACAAGGATTCCAGATGAATGCTTAGAGCAGTCTCAAGAACTAGGGTTTTATCTAAAACGTGGTCTAACCTCTCTATGGCGCATAGGCACTTAATATATGGGAGGTGCGGCTGGCCAAAGGCAGCCGACCTGACCTGGTCCTCTAATCGTGATTCGACTCAACCTTATTTGATACAAACTGACCCAATGGTTGGGTGCAGCCAACTAGGCGTGCAGGCCTTTGGTGTATGGCGCACAAGCACTTGATGGTGCGCCATATGCAGCCTCCTGCGTGATGTCCTCCTCCTCATGCTGGTCGCCGGCCTCCCTCTCCTCCCTCGCGTCCATGGGCATGATCATCACGTCTTGCTCCAGCTGCTTCAACTCCTCGCTCCCTCGTGCTATGCCTTCTTCTCCCATGAACCTGAGTATGCAAACACACAAAGACTTAGGCAGTAAACAATTCTCATTAACAAAATAATCAGATTCTATTAGGAGCAAATTCACCTGTTGTTCTATTAACTTTGCACGAGCTCTTGTGATAGGTCCAATTCTGATTTCATCATTGGACTTCTTCTTTGCAGCAACTTGCTTGTCATCATCACGAAGTGGAGATGGAACAATAGTAGGGATGTCCTCATCACCAGAACCATATTTTCTGCGTCTTGGCGACATCAAGATGGTCATCACACACCAAACAGTGGTTCAATTTCTGTTGGGCAAATTATCTTTTGCGGTTTTGTGTGACGTACTTCCTATACACATGATTTCATGTCATCTACTTATGGGAATGCCATGGTATAAGGACCAAGGTGCATCATATCACATGGATAATTACTGTTATACCAAGTATGTTCTATCCAATGGCAAGAAGACATATATTCTGCTCTCCATGGATACCATAACGTATAAGGCTTGGAGAGATGAAAAACTCCAGCAACTCAAGGAGGTTGAAGCAAAAGTCAAGAAGCAAAAAGAGGCGAAGAAGAGGGAAGCCGAAGCTGCTATACTTCTTTCCGAGCATCTTGAACGTATTGAAACAAGAGCTGAGACTGCTGCTGCCATTTCTGTTGTTGACAATCCTAAAGTATCAGATCAATATTTCCCTATTGATGTTTTGCTGATTGACTCAAAACCGAGGACGGTTTTGCCTCAAGAAGGGGAGGATGATTAGGACGCACCTATATATACTCCTACGAATTATGTAGTTACGCCAAGAGTCATACAAGAAATAGTCCAGCCTAAGAATTATGCAAAGCATCATGGCATGTTTTCATGGACGCATGCACCAAGCAATTACATGCAAGCAAGTGGATCCAGCCATGAATTAACTACTAGAAGTCACCACTACATGTATGAGAAAGAAAAGGAGACATGCGCATATAGGTTTCATGATGAGGATACAATCATGGATCATGCTGATTTTGACTGTTTGAGCTGGAAGGAAATATTGAGTCTAATTGATGATTATTATAAGGTGAATTCTTTCCTAATTGAAAGAATGTCTTGATATCTCCGAATTATATACTACCTAAAGCAATGCACTATGTTGTATTTAGGTATGTCATCTGTCAAGATATCGCCAGCGGGAGGAGAGGGAGGACGGCGATCGAGAGACAAGCGGAGATCAAGTCTGCATGAGCGAGAGCACGAGATGGCGCGCTAGGACAGCCTTCGACGTGATGTCTACGAGTCTAAGGCGCGCTACACTCATGGCCTGCGTGCCAAAATAGGCCGAACCCATGTATGGGTCGGTATGTACCAGTTTGAGTCGAACCGAGTCCGTTTGGGCCCAAAACAGGTTGGTTTTGGGCCAGGTCTTTGCCCAGGTCGCCCCAACCCCTTTAAGTACCCCTGGGGCGCCCCCTTGTGTCATTTAGACTACGTTTAGATGACCCCCAAACATCAGAACGAAATTGCTTGTAAGCTTTCCTCTGTGTTTCGCTCGGAATATCTACCCCACTCCAAGTTTGTTTCGATCTGGAGTTTGCTACTGAGAATTCAAGTGTGATCTGCTGTTCCATTGGGAATTAGGAGATTGCAGAACCGCTTCGTAGTCGGCGGCTACGTGCGCAGGTGTGTGGTGTCTCGAATATCCATAGGGTTGAAGATCTGTTGCATTGGCAACGGGGGAACAGCCGGAGAGTTCGTGTGCGTCTCACAGATTATCTACCAAGTTATCATCCATCTACATCGGCTCACTGAGAAGATCGGGCAACCCCTTATCATCTTGGTATCAGAGCCAGGTTCTTTTCTGCATCTTCGTTTCAGTTTTCGTCTTCGTTTGATCCCTCTTTGATCTTCTTCTTCCCTAAACTGGTGGCTGTGTACGTATTCTTGAGGAGGCAGACAAACTAGATCGGATCGGTTAAAAAAAAAATCTGATCGCTAGTTTGTTTGCACGTTGCGTGCAGATCGGGCAACCCCTTATCATCTTGGTATCAGATTCCAGCGTTTCCTCGGTGAGCATCCACAAATCCATCCCAGTAGATTCGTTTTTGTTTTTGTCCTATACAGAAAAAGTCACAAAAAAAATTAGGGTTCTTAGTTCTTGCCATAGCCTAGATTGCATCGAGGTACTGGTTTTAGTAGCTGATCGTCTTTTCGCGTATCTTTTGTTCCAATTTGTAGGAGTCTAGGTTCACCGATCTTTTCTGTATCTTAGTTTCGAGTTTAGATCTCGTTTGGTCCTAGATTGATCGTCATCTTCTTCTTTGTTTTGTGCTGCTATTTCTTCACGTAAAGCTGCAGATCCGATCGGAAAAGGTTAAAAAAAAAAGGCAGCGCCAGTCCGGGTCGCCTGACCCCAGACCGCCTCCGCGCTCGAGCGCGCTCGCTAGCCAGCAGCGATCGTCGATCGCGCGCGCTGCCTCAGCGCCCAGCCAGCCCATCTTTGTTTGGCCCAACTTGATTCAGTTCAAAAAAAAAAGAGTAAAAATAAAAAAAAAAAAGTAAAAAAAAAAAAATCTGAATCGCTGCGTGCGCGCACTGCACCCCAGCCATGCTCTGCGCTTTAGCGCGTGAGTCCTATTTTCACAAAAAAAAAAGCGACAAACTTTTTTGTCCGTTTCGCATCGCCGTCGCACTGCCGTGTGTTTCCAGCGTCGTACATCGCTGCCGTTGACATATTTTTTGTCGTTTTCTCTTCTGCGACAGCGTGTTACCACTGTGTCCACATAGCGTCCTTTCTACACGATTTTGATCGCTTTAGCTACAGCCTATCTACAGCATCGTGTTAGGAGCTTACCCATACGAGACTAGCTACTTCGTGCTCATCAGGCTGCTGCCGTGTGCGCAATCTTGTGCCTGTTCGTCGAGCCAGTGCTAGCGTCTCTCTTGTGCATTGCAACACGAGCTACTGTGCGTCGTCACTTATATCTTTTTGAGCTCACTTTTCAGAGTTGCTTTGCCCCGTTTATCTCCACCGTGTGTGTTTCCGTGGGTCTTTGTCATACGATCAGCACTAGGACTTGTATTTCGGTGTACTTAGGATTTCCTACCTACAGCTCCACCATATATATACCCTGGTTGTCGTGTGATAATCTTTCCCTTGGTATTCGCTTGATCACACACATGCACGTGGTTGTTTGCTGTGAGTGGTAAGTTGCTCTAATTCACTTTGGAACGGTAAGATTCATTGTCTTTTCAGTTTTGAGTGATTTGAGTGTTTCCACCATATATACACATTTTTTTTGCTGCACTAATCATGGCAGATGACGTTACGGATAATATGGAGGCTTGCAAATATCACTTCTTCCGTCGCAGATATTGTAGTGTCCCTTTTTGGGAGGAAGAACGTGGTGACTTTGACGGTGATGGACTCTTTCACCATAGTGTGATGATTGGAGAGCGATGTGCTGCAATCACCATTGATAAAAACTCTACTGTCAATTTAATCAGCATTGAGGTCGTGGAGAAGTTGCACCTCGTGACACGTGCCAGTAAAGTGCCGTATCTATTGCATTCATCATATGGCACCTTGTTAATTTCACACATAGCTGAAGTTCCTCTTACTTTCGGAGGGCATACCGAGGTTGTTCCTTGTGGTGTATCTCCTATGCCACTTGACTCTTGTCACATTCTATTGGGATATCCTTGGTGCCACAACTATCAAGTTCAGCCTTGTCGTGATGTGGCAAAAGTTTCTTTCAAGTGGAATAAGAAGCGGCGTGCTTTGCTACGTCTAACAGCTGAACAGTTTCATAAGAATCATCTTCTTCGCAAGGAGAGGACAAAGGAGTTCTGCTTGTCGCTTAAGCACAAGGTCATGATGGATGGTGGCATTCCCATTATTTGCCATCTTGACCATGGTGTGCTTCACAACCCATGTGAGAATGAGAGCCACATAGCCAAATTGAGGGAGAGTGTTATAAAAAGTGAGCTGTGTGATTCCACTAAACGTGAGGTTGAGAGCATACACTTTGAGAGTATGAGCGCAAATGGAAACACAAGAGTAGTCGACGAGAGGATATGTGAGGATATTTCAACTAATGTAACTCTGTCTACTCCTAGTGTTGTTTCTTGTGATAAGCAGGTTGCTTTTGAAGAAAGGGAGCTGCCTATTTTACAACCTGCATCACCAGTTTGTGCATTACCACTTGAGGAAGATGTTCTGGTGCCTACTTCTTCTGAAGAGCATGTCATTGAAATAGGTACTGATTTTGAGCCGCAACCAGCAACTATGGATAATCTTTGTGAGTCTACTCCTTTGCTGGTTCCTTCTAGTGATTTATCTTGCATTAATGTTTCAGCACCATGTGATAATTTGCATATTTCGAATTTTGATCATGTGGTAGTGCTGACACATAAGGAAGTACTTGCTAGAATACCATCGAATGAAATTGTGTATTCCATCATGCTAAAAGAACCTCTTAGTTTGTGTTGTGCTCTGAATAAGATTTCTGACATTTCATATCTGAATTCTCGCACACATGCCTATTGCTTCATGTTTTACTTGATTGGTGAATATAGCATGAATGATAATTTTCTAGTCGATCACATCTGGATAACTTGTGATAGAATTACTGAACTGAAACTTGATGTTCTCAGTCCTATATGCAATGTGTCGCAGTCCTTTTGTTGTGGGACACTAGATTATGTTCGAGATAGTATGCAACTATATTCTGGCCTAGTTGATATACTGCAACCAACCAACTTACTTTTACCTGTGTTGGAGTGTTCTAATTCTGCTAGAATAGAATCAGATTTCTCATATCCGTTTTCTTTGTCCCAACACATACTGAATTTAATACTGAACAACAAGATTCTCTATCTCTTTGTTTTTCACCATGATCATGATTCTTTACACTTCACTTGTACCTGCAATTTAAGTTGCTTGATGTATAGTAGATATATTTTTCACGTGAACAAAAATAATACAACATGTTATGTATACATATACTCTGCGTACACGTTGTTCTTCTTGTTCCTACCACTTTCAGCTTACCCAAAGCCGAGGACGGCTTTTCTTGAAGAAAGGGAGGATGATGAGGATACAATCATGGATCATGCTGATTTTGACTGTTTGAGCTGGAAGGAAATATTGAGTCTAATTGATGATTATTATAAGGTGAATTCTTTCCTAATTGAAAGAATGTCTTGATATCTCCGAATTATATACTACCTAAAGCAATGCACTATGTTGTATTTAGGTATGCCATCTGTCAAGATATCGCCAGCGGGAGGAGAGGGAGGACGGCGATCGAGAGACAAGCGGAGATCAAGTCTGCATGAGCGAGAGCACGAGATGGCGCGCTAGGACAGCCTTCGACGTGATGTCTACGAGTCTAAGGCGCGCTACACTCATGGCCTGCGTGCCAAAATAGGCCGAACCCATGTATGGGTCGGTATGTACCAGTTTGAGTCAAACCGAGTCCGTTTGGGCCCAAAACAGGTTGGTTTTGGGCCAGGTCTTTGCCCAGGTCGCCCCAACCCCTTTAAGTACCCCTGGGGCGCCCCCTTGTGTCGTTTAGACTACGTTTAGATTACCCCCAAACATCAGAACGAAATTGCTTGTAAGCTTTCCTCTGAAATCATATATTCCTCTGTGTTTCGCTCGGAATATCTACCCCACTCCAAGTTTGTTTCGATCTGGAGTTTGCTACTGAGAATTCAAGTGTGATCTGCTGTTCCATTGGGAATTAGGAGATTGCAGAACCGCTTCGTAGTCGGCGGCTACGTGCGCAGGTGTGTGGTGTCTCGAATATCCATAGGGTTGAAGATCTGTTGCATTGGCAACGGGGGAACAGCCGGAGAGTTCGTGTGCGTCTCACAGATTATCTACCAAGTTATCATCCATCTACATCGGCTCACTGAGAAGATCGGGCAACCCCTTATCATTTCATCAGGTTGGACATATTAGCTACTATTTTGGTAGTCCAGGACCACCAGGAACAACAGAAGGTGACACGCATTAGGAACATTTCTACATGGGACTTTGCGTGTCTTCAGGAGATTGGCTGGGGCCCACCTTGATGACAACGCATCAAAGGAGGTGCACCAAATTAGGAGCCCTATTGGTTTTTATTTCCTTATTAGATTAAATCTAGTCGTTTTGTTATTTTGGGTTTTTGCTTGTAAGTCAAGTTTTGTGTTGGCTGCTACTATAAAGCCATAGGCGGTCATTGTAAAAGGGGAGTTGAATTTCGAGTTAAGAATATACAGGAAAAAGGTCCCATGTCGGGGGACATCAATATCTTTGGTTTTGCTTGTTGATTCGCAAGGATCTGTTCTGCAGTTCGTGGAGTAGATCTAATCTGCTCAACGACTGAGTTTATCTACCATCTATCTCGATCGTCGTGAAAGATTGGGCCAAACCCCCTTTGGATCACGTTGATCTGTATCACTGTTCCATACCAAAAGTACTTGAAAAGTACCAAAAGTCACTCGTAATCGTCAAAAAAGTGAGGGAAGGGTGAGTTTTTGGCCTTTTAAGTTTCAGAACCAGCAATTTTTCCGTGATCTTCACTTATATCTTGCTTTTGAGCTATTCCTTTGTGCTTCTGGCCGCCGCGCATTGACTAGTTGGTGTCCTAGGCTCACGTCTCTAGCACGATCTAGCCTACGGCCAACATGGTACCGTCGTTGAGCATTTATTCAACTTGTTGCATTGCTATTTTGAATTGTTGCTACAGATATCGTAGCCTCTTATAGCTCCACATATCTCTACGACCATGTGTTGACACCACCTGGCAATCACTCTATTCAATCTTCCTAAAGTTTGATCACGACGATTGCTGATCACCACCTGCTGCAGGGTAAGAATGGGTAAGAGTATTGGTTTGCTTGATAGATTAAGCGTTTTCCACCCCTGTTCCTGTATCTCTATTCTATAACTGTGCTTTTGCGTACTAATCATGCCACCAGACAACACCGAGACACAGCCACTGGAGGGTGAAGCCTTGCAGGCTCACGTCGCCAAACTTTTGTCTGACCATATGCAGGATGTGGACAAGCATTTTAGTGACACGATGGAGCAACTCGAGGGACTCGAGAGGACCTTCACCGCCAAACTCAACGCTAAATTCCAGGAGGTGCTAGCATGCTTACCACCACCACCACCGGCTCGCGCGCCTCCTCCACAGCCGACTCGCGTGGCTCCTACACCGACCTTTTTGGGACATGCACAGCGCGTTCTCAAACCACCGGCACAAACTTCGGCTGCGGGCACTGCTACTGCTGGCGTTGTAGGAGCTACGGGTGTTACACAGGCTCGTGATGAACAGTTGGATGATTATTACGGGGAAGATGAGTACAAGGACGAGTACGCGGATGACTTCATAGTTGATCAGCCACCTGGTCGTCCTAGGACCTACATTCGCCGTCCACCTCCTTGTCCGTTGGTACGTGATGATGACCATGTTGCTAAATTGAAATTAAATGTTCCTACATTTGATGGTCGCTATAACCCTGATGCATACCTCTCTTGGGAATTAGAATTAGACCAGCGTTTTGCATGCTTAAATTATCCCGAAGATAGACGTGTTAGTGCTGCTACTTATGAGTTCACTAGTTTTGCTTCCATATGGTGGTCTGAATACTGTTGTGCTAATCATGCTAATCCAATCACTACGTGGGATGCTTTAAGACATGCTATGCGTATTCATTTTGTTCCACCTTATTATCAGTGTTCCATGCTTACCAAATTAGCACGTCTAGATCAAGGCAAAACTTCCGTAGAGGATTACTATCAGGAGTTGCAAACTAGCATGCTGTGTTGTGGTATAGAGGAGGATAATGAAGCATTAATGGCATGATTCGTAGGTGGGTTAAATAAGGAAATTCAGACCATTCTTAGATGATCAGGGGTGTCCCGATCTTCTCAGCGAGCGATGGCGATGATGATGATGGTAGATAGATAAACACCGTGTAGCGATGAACTCTCCCGCTCGAACCCTGATGCCAATGCAACAGCTCTCGAACCTTGTAGGATATTCACAACACCACGATCTTGCGCACGTAGCCGTCGACCACGAACGGTAGTTTGCAATCCACTAATTCCCAATGGAACAACAGATCACACTCAATTGTAGCTTGATAAACTCGATCACAAGTAATTTCAGAGGTTCTAAAGAGAAACAACTCCAAAATAGTTTTAACGTGGTCTGCCCTAACTATGGGGTCGTCCCAGGGCTTATATGGGCGGCTGGGGCGGCCAGGACTCGAGATAAAACGTATTCGACTCGAACTAGGATACATCCGTTCGGATCTGGTCCGAGACGGGCCGGACTGTCCGGTTATTTAGGGCCGGACTGTCCTGGGGGACGTGCGCTACACCACAGAGGATGTCTGCCCTCGGGCGCACCTGAGGCCGGACTGTCCACTGTTGGAGGGCAGGACTGTCCTGTGTAGGGCAGGACTGTCCGACGTTGGAGGGCAGGACTGTCCTGTGTAGGGCAGGACTGTCCGACGTTGGAGGGCAGGACTGTCCTGTGTTGGAACTGAAACTTGCCCTTCTTGATGATCTCCTTCTCTTCTATCGCGCCTTCCTCCCGCTCCTCCCTCGCGCAGATATTGGCGATCATCTTCTGGTGTTCCTCTTGCTGTGGCTCCTCGCTCCGTGCTACGCATTCCTCTCCAATGTACCTGATCATACAATAAGACAATGACTTAGGCAGTATAAAGTTCTCATTAAGTAACACATCAGGCTCATTAAGAAACAAGTTCACCTGTTGTTCTAATAACTTAGCACGAGCTCTTGTAATGGGTCCAATTCTAATCTCATTGGACTGAACAGCTGGAACATCTTGTGTAGTAGTTGGTGGAGAAGGTGCAAGTATAGGGATGCCCTCATCATCTCCCCCCTCTTCAAAAGGCGTCGACCTCGACGCTCCAAGGTCTTCTCCATCATATGGTGATAAGTCAGCAACGTTGAAGCTGTTGCTAACTCCGCCAAACTCAGCAATAGGTATATCAATCGAGTAGGCATTATCATTTATTTTGGCTAACACCTTGTAAGGACCAGCACCACAAGGTTTTAATTTGAATCCCGCTGGTACATCTTCAGGAAATACATCACCAAAATCCTGCAAAACATTAGACACACCAAGAGAAATAGGGGTCATGTCGTTAGAAACTAAAACCTCACCCTTGTACATGAGCACAAGAGGTATGGCTATAGGATCCTCACTAAATTCTCTCATATCTTCTTTGGTGGCTAAAATCAGTAGGTTATTCACTCCCTCACTTTTCGTTATATCATTCTTTTGTCGCTCATTTACATCACTCACAGCTACAAAACTCTCGCACTTATCATGATGTGCATCCTTCAAGTTCACCTCAATTTTTTGACGAGATTCATTGACAATCTGCTGTGGGGACATAGGCTGCAAGTTAATTTTCTTGCCCTTGAACTCCAAATGATATGTATTAGCTCGACCATTGTGCTGCACATGGCGATCATATAACCATGGTCGACCCAACAATAAGTGGCAAATAGTCATAGGAACCACATCAAAATCAATAGAATCCTTGTATGGTCCTATCTCAAAATTTACACGCACCATATGGTTTACCTTCATCTCACCATTGTCACTCAGCCACTGTATATAATATGGTTTAGGATGAGGTAAATATGTCAAATTCAGCTTGGCACATAACTCCTTGCTTGCAAGATTTCTGCAACTACCTCCATCAATGATGACTTTGCAAGCTTTGTTTGGGCCAACTAGTGCTTTTGTTTGAAACAGATTGCAGCGCTGTGATTCGGAATTGGGCTGCACACTAAGAGCACGTGGAGTAACCACAATGGTAGGCGCATGGGTAGGATAAGCATCCAACTCTTCCTCACTAGCATCACCATTGTCTTCAGGACTATAGGGCTCAATTTCATCTCCACTCTCATATTCACCATTGTCATTGACAAAGATGACCTTGTTGTTGGGACACTTATTCTTAAAATGTCCTCTTCCTCCACAAGTATAGCACTCTTTATCACGAGCACGAGCTGTAGACATGATTGAACCCGAACTAGCAGCCGGCTTGTTTGCTGTAGAACCAGAGGAGGGTGTTGGTGCAGGCTTGGAGGCCGAAGTAGAGGCTTGAGGCCGGACTGTCCGGTGTTGGAGGGCCGGACTGTCCGCCGGTGCTGCCGGTGGCATCGCTGATGGTGGTAGCGAGGATCTTGCAGAAAACCGGCTTGTCGACGAATATCGAGCCCGCTCCCTAGCTTCTTCAGCTAGTTGTGCTTCGGTCTCTCGTGCATGATGCAACAACTCGGTCATAGTAGCATATGTGTGATGGAGCACAATGTTCTTAATAGGCAACTTCAAATTGTTGAGAAAACGCTGCAGAGTCATCTCAACTGATTCACGAACTCGTGCACGTTGCATAAGCATCTCCATCTCCATGTAGTACTCATCAACTGTCTTGCTACCTTGTGTTAACTTGGTGAGCTGGTTAAACACTGAGCGCAAATAGTTAGTGGGCACAAAACGTTGCCTCATAATTTCCTTCATCTCCCGCCATGAGAGCACAGGAACCTCATTATCGTCGCGTCTGTTTTGTATAATAGCATCCCACCAATGCAATGCATAGCCATCAAATTCGGAAGCAGCAAGTTTAACCTTCTTATCTTCGGTATAGTCTTGCAAACGCCACAACTTCTCAATCTTCAACTCCCATGAAAGGTAATCTTCAGGATCAAGTGAGCCATCAAACTTGGGAATTGAGAATTTTGGTTTGCTCAAGATATCATCATTTGCTTGTGGGATTACACGCTGAGAACATCCCACAGGAGCAAAACTGATAAGGGGAGCATAGCTACTACTCCTACTATTTTACCACCTCCTTATGTTCTGAAGCTTGGACAATTCTGCTTTGAAGTGCCTCCACAAGATGATGTGAAGCCCAACTTTCGTACACCTCCGATGGAGTTTCATGTTCGCCGAGGCGCTGCAGCGAAGGATATTTAGTTGTTCTATTTTAATTAAGTTCGCGTCATGTTTTTATTTCAGTTTGGTTTTATTTGTGTGTGATGGTTTTGGGCCTGTCCAAAATCAAGTGTGTTTTGGCCATTTGGGCTTTTAGTTTGCTTTGGGGCCTAGCCCAGCCAAGGTAGCGTTCAGAGTCACCCATATAGGGTTATGGCAGCCGCCTTGTATCGATCAGACTTGTATTTTCGAGCTAAGAAAGAGACCAGAAAAGTCCCAATGTTTGGGGGCGCATATCGGTGTGTTTGATTGCTGATCTTCAAGATCTGATGTTATGCCATGCGTGGGAGTTGATTCCGGTCAGTTTCAGCGCGAGGAATTGAAGAGAGATCAGTTTGATCTATTTCAGATTGAGTTCTTTTCCGCTATCTTGCTGTTCGTTTGATCGCCGTGAAAGATTGGGCCAAACCCCCATCGGATCACGTTGATCCGTATCATCTTGGTATCAGATTCGTCGGGTTTCTCACGGCGAAATTTGTTGTTGAGATTGTTTTGTTCTACTGAGATTTATCCGCGGAGTTTGTGCTGCTGGTGAAGTTTTCTGCTGTCAAGATCCGATCTGAGTTACTGGTTCCGATCCACCGATCAGATCCGATCGAGCTGCAAAAAAAAAGAAAAAAAAGAAGTGCAACCCCGCGGCCGCCCAGGCGTAGAGAGCGTCTGGGGTAGGGCGTCGCTCCCCATCGCCGCTCGCTCGCCCGCGTGTTTCCCCTGGCGCCTCCCGCGATCGTCGTCCTGCGCTGCAGCCTGGGATCGGATCCAGCCAGGTGCGCTGTTGGGCCGGCCCATCTGCCGCGGAACGCCCAGCCGCCTCGATCGCCCAGCCGCCTCGATCGGCAACGCAGCCTCGCTCGCCCACGCTCGCCCTGGTCGCTCGCGCTCGCCGGGTCCTGCTCGCTCGACCACAGACAGGCTCTGTGGTCCGGCGCCCGCATCCTTTTCAGTTTTGTTTCAGTTTGGTCAGTTTCAGTTCACTGTTTTGAGTGCAATTTAGACAGATACTACTCAATATCAATAGCTGCAAGGAAACTTTCCGGTGAAATTGTTTTGGCTGTTGTTTGCACACCATGGTGAACTCTATTGACGGAGAGAATTCCGTTGCTGCTGGAGAGAGGAAAGAGGAGCTTGTTCCACCGGTTTTTGCTGCAGATTTGGCTCCTAATATTCGGGCTGGTTTTGATAGCACGTGCGACTTTATTCTTCGGAGTCATGCCGCATTGGCAACACAAATTGCACAGCTAGCTACCCGGATTGATGCAATGGGCGATGCTACCGCCCGTGCACCCGTGCAGCCCCCTCCTGCTGCACAACCTCGCGACGTGGTTCCACGCCGCCCTGCTGAATATCATGATCATCGACCCGTGGCACCCGCTTATGAAGGAGAACTTGCAGATGACGCTGTTTATGCACCCCAACAACGACAGTTTGCTGCTCGTCCTGCAGGTGCTCATCGTGTACAGCCACATGATCGTGACCGTCTTGGCCATGCTGGTCGTGTTCCACTTGATGATGGTGGTCTTGGACGCATCAAATTGTCCATACCTCCTTTTTCCGGTGACCGCGGACCTGATGATTATTTAGAGTGGGAGATGCGCATGGATCAGATTTTTGCTACTCATTATTACACCGAGGAGAAGAGACTTCAACTTGCTGCTGTTGAATTCACCGGTTATGTGCTGATTTGGTGGAACCAAATTCTGCGTATGCGTACTCGCCCAACATCATGGACCGGTATGAAAGATCTTATGCGACATCGCTTTGTTCCTGAACACTACAAGAGAGACATGTATAATAAGTTGCAGCAGCTCACTCAAGGTACTAAATCTGTGGATGAGTATTATAAAGAGATGGAGTTGTTGATGATACGTACAGGGACAAGGGAGGATACAGAGGCCACGATGTCTCGGTTCTTGAATGGACTGAATTTTGAGGTGTGTGATCGTGTGGAGATGGTTTACTATCATGATCTTCAGGATCTTGTGCACCAAGCTGAGCGTGCGGAGCAACAAATCAAACGACGCCAAGCTGCCACACCTACAAAATCATGGCCTCGTTCTCATACCGAGGCTGCTGGTCCTAGTGTTCAGACGACACCTTCTACACGCTCTAATAGTGTTTCTCATAGCGTGGCACCCAAATCTGGGGTGTCTAAAACTGCATCTGCGCAGTCCACAGCAAACATCGAGTGTTTTACTTGTGGAGGATGAGGACACATGAAGCGTGATTGCCCTAATAGAAAAAGGGTGATGCTCACACATGATGGCTATGTTTCTGCTAGTGATGATGAGAAAGCTGATGCGTCATCAAGTGAGGAATCTGAGGAAAATTCTGAAGTGATCGTGGATGGGTATGAACTTGCTGCAAATTTAAAAAATCTAATGGTGCAACGCGTACCAGAAGATCGCATTCACGACCAAGGGCAGCGCTGGAATATATTTCAGACCCAATGCATCGTCAAGGACACCACTTGTAAACTGATTATTGATGGTGGCAGCTACACCAATATTGTTAGCAAGAGTTTGGTGGATTCTCTATCATTGCCTACATGGAAGCACCCGCAGCCACATTGTGTTGAGTGGTTGTATAATTCAGGGAAGCTGAAGGTCACACATAAGGTGCGCCTGAAATTTTCAGTAGGTAATTATGAGGACACAGTGGTCTGTGATGTTTTGCCTATGGATGCATGTCATGTGCTGCTCGGACGTCCGTGGCAATTTGATAGGCGTTCCACTCATGACGGCAGGTCCAATGTTTACTCCTTGTGGCATAAGGGGAAGCGTCATGTGTTGCAGCCTATGCTCGATAAGGATATCAAAGTGGACGTGCTTGCTGCTCAGAACAAGGTCCAACACATTCAGGCGAAACCGAGGACGGTTTCCTTTCAAGTTGGGGGGGATGATAAGGGGAGCATAGCTACTACTCCTACTATTTTACCACCTCCTTATGTTCTGAAGCTTGGACAATTCTGCTTTGAAGTGCCTCCACAAGATGATGTGAAGCCCAACTTTCGTACACCTCCAATGGAGTTTCATGTTCGCCGAGGCGCTGCAGCGAAGGATATTTAGTTGTTCTATTTTAATTAAGTTCGCGTCTTGTTTTTATTTCAGTTTGGTTTTATTTGTGTGTGATGGTTTTGGGCCTGTCCAAAATCAAGTGTGTTTTGGCCATTTGGGCTTTTAGTTTGGTATGGGGCCTAGCCCAGCCAAGGTAGCATTCAGAGTCACCCATATAGGGTTATGGCAGCCGCCTTGTATCGATCAGACTTGTATTTTCGAGCTAAGAAAGAGACCAGAAAAGTCCCAATGTTTGGGGGCGCATATCGGTGTGTTTGATTGCTGATCTTCAAGATCTGATGTTATGCCATGCGTGGGAGTTGATTCCGGTCAGTTTCAGCGCGAGGAATTGAAGAGAGATCAGTTTGATCTATTTCAGATTGAGTTCTTTTCCGCTATCTTGCTGTTCGTTTGATCGCCGTGAAAGATTGGGCCAAACCCCCATCGGATCACGTTGATCCGTATCAAAAACCACTGCCAACACCAGGGGGATTGGCACGTCCCCTACCTCGGCCATTGTCTGGCTGTTGTTGGACCTCATCATTAACACTTCCATTATCTGCGTCCGCATGTTCAGCAGCATCATCAAATTGTTGTTGCCGCTGTTGCTCAAAGGCGTCGCGCAAAGCATCAATGGATAGCTGTAACGTGTTGACATTTGAATTGATTGTAGTCACTTGTGTTTGAATGTTGTTGACAGCTTTCTCAGTTTCGCCCAACTGGATTTGTACGCCCTGTACATCCTTTTCTAAAGAATCCGTGGTGCGAGTGAAAACTCCTGTCAAATGATCCCGTAAGGCTTCATATTCCCTCCAAGTGACTGTAGCAGTTTCTGCCTTTTTCTGCATCACAACATCATCACTAGCAGACATGATTAGTAGATTAGTGCAAAACCCAAAATTGATATGGTGGCAAACTCTCTGCTCGCACAAAGCTGACAAGAAAGTAGATCTTACCGCTCCAAAGCGAATAGTAGTGCTTACCAATTCGAAGCAAACGACTGATGCACTGATGTGATGAAGTGAATATTAAAGGTATAGAGGCGATCACAAGGCACACAGGTTATTAAAGGTGGAGCTGTAGGTATGGAGTCCTAACTACACCGCAAACCAATCCTAGTGCTGATCGTGAGACAATAACCCAAGGAAACACACACGTGGAGATAAATGTGGCAAAGCAATTATGAAAACAAGAATATTGCAATGCACAAGAGAGACGCTAGTAATAGCTCAAAATAGACATGCACAAGATTGCTCAACTACAAGTGCTATATAGAACCAGGCCTCAACAATCACCACAAAGATATTGCTCTTTTTCTTCTTGTATCTCTTTTTCTTTTCTCTTTTGATTTTTTTTATATACTTTTTCTCAACTATATGTCTCAACAGTAAAATAACTGAAACGATACTGGAGCAAAAATTCTGCAAGGGCCGGACTGTCTTGTGTGATATCGCAGGACTGTCCGGTCTGAATTCGGCCAAAAAATTGCACCTCGAAAACCTAATGAGCAGCCTGTCAGAGCACAGCAACTAGTCTCGTATGGGTACGTTCCTAGGCACGGATGCTGTAGAAAGGCTGTAGCTAAGTTTTGCAACAAGGGTACGCTATGTGGACTCGGTAAATTGATGAAAACTGGCGGAAACGATGATGAACGACTCAAGAACGAAGAACAAAAATGAAATTGACAAAGGGAACCTAGACACTACGACTTTACCGGAAGAGATCGGATCAAAGACACGACTACGACCAGCAACTAAGACTAGCAAACGATGCAATCTAGGCTATGGCAAAACTAAACCCTAATATTTTTTTGGCTTTTTCTAGATAGGACGAAAAACACTCAAATAATGGATGGATCTGTGGATGCTCACCGAGTAAAACTGGAAATCTGATACCCAGATGATAAGGGGTGTCCCGATCTTCTCAGCGAGCGATGGCGATGATGATGATGGTAGATAGATAAACACCGTGTAGCGATGAACTCTCCCGCTCGAACCCTGATGTCAATGCAACAGCTCTCGAACCTTGTAGGATATTCACAACACCACGATCTTGCGCACATAGCCGTCGACCACGAACGGTAGTTTGCAATCCACTAATTCCCAATGGAACAACAGATCACACTCAATTGTAGCTTGATAAACTCGATCACAAGTAATTTCAGAGGTTCTAAAGAGAAACAACTCCAAAATAGTTTTAACGTGGTCTGCCCTAACTATGGGGTCGTCCCAGGGCTTATATGGGTGGCTGGGGCGGCCAGGACTCGAGATAAAACGTATTCGACTCGAACTAGGATACATCCGTTCGGATCTGGTCCGAGACGGGCCGGACTGTCCGGTTATTTAGGGCCGGACTGTCCTGGGGGACGCGCGCTACACCACAGAGGATGTCTGCCCTCGGGCGCACCTTAGGCCGGACTGTCCACTGTTGGAGGGCAGGACTGTCCTGTGTAGGGCAGGACTGTCCGACGTTGGAGGGCAGGACTGTCCTGTGTTGGAACTGAAACTTGCCCTTCTTGATGATCTCCTTCTCTTCTATCGCGCCTTCCTCCCGCTCCTCCCTCGCGCAGATATTGGCGATCATCTTCTGGTGTTCCTCTTGCTGTGGCTCCTCGCTCCGTGCTACGCATTCCTCTCCAATGTACCTGATCATACAATAAGACAATGACTTAGGCAGTATAAAGTTCTCATTAAGTAACACATCAGGCTCATTAAGAAACAAGTTCACCTGTTGTTCTAATAACTTAGCACGAGCTCTTGTAATGGGTCCAATTTTTATCTCATTGGACTGAACAGCTGGAACATCTTGTGTAGTAGTTGGTGGAGAAGGTGCAAGTATAGGGATGTCCTCATCATTAGATATAAATCTTATCACACTATTACCCATTTGTTCCATCTTGCTTGCAATGCTGAATGTGAAGTGCAGGATCGACGCGAGGCGACACGAACTAATTATTCTGCAGGGCGTTCTACTTGGAGATCACCGAATTCGGCATCACGGACTGCTGCACCTACACCTCCAGCAACCACATCCATGCGATCTGCAGCATCTACACCACCTCTGTTTGCTGCACGAAAGACTACTACGGGACAAGCCCCGAGTGCTGCGTCCTCCATGGCATCTACGGGCAAGTCCAGCCAAATTCAGTGCCGCAAATGTGGTGGACATGGTCACTTTGCGCGTGATTGTGCCTCCTCCTGTGTGATGATTGCTCTTGAGGATAGTGGATACGACTCCGCCAGTGATTATGATGAAGATACTTTGGCTCTTCTTGCATCTGATGAGCAATGTGCTGCAGCACCCACGGAGCAAGATTCTGAATATATGGCTGCAGAACATGTGGAGAAATACCCGAGTTTAGTTGCATAGCGAGTCTTGAGTGCACAAATTACCAAGGCCGAGCCCGACCAGCGCCATAATCTGTTCCATACCAAAAGTACTTGAAAAGTACCAAAAGTCACTCGTAATCGTCAAAAAAGTGAGGGAAGGGTGAGTTTTTGGCCTTTTAAGTTTCAGAACCAGCAATTTTTCCGTGATCTTCACTTATATCTTGCTTTTGAGCTATTCCTGTGTGCTTCTGGCCGCCGCGCATTGACTAGTTGGTGTCCTAGGCTCGCGTCTCAAGCACGATCTAGCCTACGGCCAGCACGGTACCGTCGTTGAGCATTTATTCAACTTGTTGCATTGCTGTTTTGAATTGTTGCTATAGATATCGCAGCCTCCTACAGCTCCACATATCTCTACGACCGTGTGTTGACACCACCTAGCAATCGCTCTATTCAATCTTCCTGAAGTTTGATCACGACGATTGCTGATCGCCACCTGCTGCACGGTAAGAGCGGGTAAGAGTATTGGTTTGCTTGACAGATTAAGCGTTTTCCACCCCTGTTCCTGTATCTCTATTCTATAACTATGCTTTTGCGTACTAATCATGCCACCAGACAACACCGAGACACAGCCACTGGAGGGTGAAGCCTTGCAGGCTCACGTCACCAAACTTTTGTCTGGCCATATGAAGGATGTGGACAAGCATTTTAGTGACACGATGGAGCAACTCAAGGGACTCGAGAGCACCTTCACCGCCAAACTCGACGCTAAATTCTAGGAGGTGCTAGCACGCTTACCACCACCACCGCCGGCTCGTGCGCCTCCTCCACAGCCGACTCACGTGGCTCCTACACCGACCTTTTTGGGACGTGCATAGCGCGTTCTCAAACCACCAGCACAAACTTCCGCTGCGGGCACTGCTGCTGCTGGCATTGCAGGAGCTACGGGTGTTACACAGGCCCGTGATGCACAGTTGGATGATTATTACGGGGAAGATGAGTACAAGGACGAGTACGCGGACGACTTCACAGTTGATCAGCCACCTGGTCGTCCTAGGCCCTACATTCGCCGTCCACCTCCTTGTCCGTTGGTACGTGATGATGACCATGTTGCTAAATTGAAATTAAATGTTCCTACATTTGATGGTCGCTATAACCCTGATGCATACCTCTTTTAGGAATTAGAATTAGACCAACGTTTTGCATGCTTAAATTATCCCGAAGATAGACATGTTAGTGTTGCTACTTATGAGTTCACTAGTTTTGCTTCCATATGGTGGTCTGAATACTGTCGTGCTAATCATGCTAATCCAATCACTACGTGGGATGCTTTAAAACATGCTATGCGTATTCGTTTTGTTCCACCATATTATCAGCGTTCCATGCTTACCAAATTAGCACGTCTAGATCAAGGCAAAAATTCCGTAGAGGATTACTATCAGGAGTTGCAAACAGGCATGCTGCGTTGTGGTATAGAGGAGGATAATGAAGCATTAATGGCACGATTCGTAGGTGGGTTAAATAAGGAAATTCAAACCATTCTTAGATATAAATCTTATCACACTATTACCCATTTGTTCCATCTTGCTTGCAATGCTGAATGTGAAGTGCAGGATCGATGCGAGGCGACACGAACTAATTATTCTGCAGGGCGTTCTACTTGGAGATCACCGAATTCGGCGTCATGGATTGCTACACCTACACCTCCAGCGACCACATCCATGCGATCTGCAGCATCTACACCACCTCCGTTTGCTGCACGGAAGACTACTACGGGACAAGCCCCGAGTGCTGCGTCCTCCATGGCATCTACGGGCAAGTCCAGCCAAATTCAGTGCCGCAAATGTGGTGGACTTGGTCACTTTGCGCGTGATTGTGCCTCCTCTCGTGTGATGATTGCTCTTGAGGATGGTGGATATGACTCCTCCAGTGATTATGATGAAGATACTTTGGCTCTTCTTTCATCTGATGAGCAATGTGCTGCAGCACCCATGGAGCAAGATTCTGAATATATGGCTGCAGAACATGCGGAGAAATACCCGAGTTTAGTTGCACAGCGAGTGTCGAGTGCACAAATTACCAAGGCCGAGCCCGACCAGCACCATAATCTGTTCCATACCAAAAGTACTTGAAAAGTACCAAAAGTCACTCGTAATCGTCAAAAAAGTGAGGGAAGGGTGAGTTTTTGGCCTTTTAAGCTTCAGAACCAGCAATTTTTCCGTGATCTTCACTTATATCTTGCTTTTGAGCTATTCCTTTGTGCTTCTGGCCGCCGCGCATTGACTAGTTGGTGTCCTAGGCTCGCATCTCTAGCACGATCTAGCCTACGGCCAGCATGGTACCATCGTTGAGCATTTATTCAACTTGTTGCATTGCTGTTTTGAATTGTTGCAACAGATATCGCAGCCTCCTACAGCTCCACATATCTCTACGACCGTGTGTTGACACCACCTAGCAATCGCTCTATTCAATCTTCCTGAAGTTTGATCATGACGATTGCTGATCGCCACCTGCTGCACGGTAAGAACGGGTAAGAGTATTGGTTTGCTTGACAGATTAAGCGTTTTCCACCCCTGTTCCTATATCTCTATTCTATAACTGTGCTTTTGCGTACTAATCATGCCACCAGACAACACCGAGACACAGCCACTGGAGGGTGAAGCCTTGCAGGCTCACGTCACCAAACTTTTGTCTGACCATATGCAGGATGTGGACAAGCATTTTAGTGACACGATGGAGCAACTCGAGGGACTCGAGAGCACCTTCACCGCCAAACTCGACGCTAAATTCCAGGAGGTATTAGCACGCTTACCACCACCACCGCCGGCTCGCGCGCCTCCTCCGCAGCCGACTCGCGTGGCTCCTACACCGACCTTTTTGGGACGTGCACAGCGCGTTCTCAAACCACCGGCACAAACTTCGGCTGCGGGCACTACTGCGGGCACTGCTGCTACTGGCGTTGCAGGAGCTACGTGATAGGGCAAAGGTGTCCGATCTTTCGATGAGATCTTGATACGTCGATTTAGTGGGTGGAGTTTGTGCTTGACGATCCGACTACACGTGCGAAGCTCGTGCGCCAATGCAATCGCTAGGACAATCTCCGGGAGTTACTGATCTTGCGGGTGCACGATCAGCCTGACCAGCGAGGGTCTTAATTCCTACCTGAAATCGAGAACAAGTAAGAACTAATACAGCAATCAAGATATTGCGGATGAAAGATGTATGCTTTATTCAAAAGGTGGGATTCCGAATAGGCGGTCTTCTTCTGGGCGATTGGCCTCAAAAGTCGAGCTCGTAGTTGCAGCAAGGGCTAACTTTTAGTCTAATCAAAATCCGAGTTCTAATGACGGCTACGGGGGTATTTGAGGAGGAAAAGGTAGGGGTGCGACCAGCCATGGGTTGGGTGGTCGAACGGACCCCTAACAGGCCTTTTCTCCTCAAATTCGGACTCCTAAAAGTGGCTGTCTTATTTGCTGCGAAATTTACATGGGCCTGGCCCAAAAATAGAAGTGACGCAGCACCATATGTATTTATGGACGAAATTATGAAGTAGCTCTTTGTATATTTCGTCCAAGTCTTCATCCTTCATTATGGTGGCTTCAAAGTTCTGAAATCTCCACTCGTGGCGTCTTCTTCAATCCTCAAACGCATGCTGCCATCTCCATGCACGATCATGCTCCAATGCTTGTCCCTCTCATCCATGCTAGGTCCATCATTCCTAAGAGTAACAAACATATCTGATTTAGGCAGCATCATATTCTCATGTATGTGAGAAAGAGTTCCAAGAAACGAAAGTACCTGATAGTTAAGTTGCTTGGCACGAGCTCGAGTGATGGGTCCTTGTATGTGTTCCGCTGTAGGTACAGCGGGTGTATCAATAGATGGGATGTCCTCATCATGCTCCCCTTCTTGAATTGAAGTCGTCCTCGACGCAACCTCATCTTCTTCACCGAAGTAAGGTTTTAAATCTGCAATGTTAAATGTAGGACTTACCGTACCAAAATCTGCAGGAAGCTCCAGTTTATATGCATTATCATTGATTTTCTCTATCACCTTAAAAGGACCATCAGCACGTGGCATTAACTTAGACTTGCGCAAATCAGGAAAACGATCTTTGCGCAAATGCAACCAAACAAGATCACCAACCTCAAACACAACATGCTTTCGTCCTCTATCCCCAGCAACTTTATACTTAACATTCATGCGTTCTATGTTGTCTTTAGTAGTTGCATGCAATTTTAAAATCAATTCAGCACGCTGTGTAGCATCGAAATTATTTTGCACTGAAGATGGTAAAGGCAACAAATCAATAGGTGCACGTGGAACAAAACCATAGACAATCTGAAAAGGGCTCATCTTTGTGGTAGAATGCAGCGAACGATTATAAGCAAACTCAATATGAGGCAAACATTCCTCCCACAATTTTAAGTTCTTCTTTAAAACAGCCCGCAGCATGGTAGATAAAGTTCTATTAACTACTTCAGTTTGTCCATCAGTTTGGGGATGACATGTAGTACTAAACAGCAATTTAGTCCCCAACTTAGCCCATAAACATCTCCAAAAGTGGCTAAGAAATTTAGTATCACGATCAGAAACAATAGTATTTGGCACACCATGCAAACGAACGATATCACGAAAAAATAATTCAGCAATGTGCGCAGCATCATCGGTCTTGTGACAAGGAATAAAGTGTGCCATCTTAGAAAACCGATCCACAACAACAAAAATACTATCCCTCCCCTTCTGTGTACGAGGTAATCCCAAAACAAAGTCCATTGAAATATCCTCCCAAGGAACACTAGGAACAGGAAGAGGCATATATAAACCATGTGGATTAAGGCGAGACTTAGCTTTTTGACAAGTAGTGCAGCGTGCCACGAATCTCTCAACATCTCGCCGCATGCGTGGCCAAAAGAAGTGTGCAGCAAGAACATCCTCCGTCTTCTTGACACCAAAGTGTCCCATTAATCCTCCTCCATGCGCCTCCTGTAACAACAAAAGACGAACGGAACCATCTGGGATGCATAGTTTGTTAGCACGGAACACAAATCCATCATTAAGGATGAATTTGTTCCATGTCCTACCATCTTTACAATTTTGCAACACATCTTTAAATTCAGCATCATGCAAGTATTGTTCCTTTATAGTTTCCAACCCAAAAATTTTGAAGTCAAGCTGAGATAACATAGTATAACGGCGCGACAAAGCATCAGCAATAATATTATCTTTACCCTTTTTGTGTTTGATAACATAAGGAAAAGATTCAATAAATTCAACCCACTTGGCATGGCGACGATTCAGTTTTGCTTGACTACGAATATGCTTCAAAGATTCATGATCAGAATGTATAACAAATTCTTTAGGCCATAAATAATGTTGCCAAGTTTCTAATGTCCGAACCAGCGCATATAATTCTTTATCATAAGTAGAATAGTTCAGACTAGGCCCACTCAATTTTTCACTAAAATATGCTACAGGTTTGCCCTCTTGTAATAACACACCTCCCAAACCAATGCCACTAGCATCACATTCAAGTTCAAACGTCTTATTAAAATCAGGAAGTTGGAGTAATGGAGCATGTGTTAACTTATCTTTCAGTATCATGAAGGCCTCTTGTTGTGCATCGCCCCAAACAAAGGGCACATCCTTCTTTGTGAGCTCATTCAATGACGCAGCAATAGAACCAAAATCTTTGACAAAGCGCCTATAAAACCCAGCAAGACCAAGAAAACTCCTTACTTGGGTGACCGTCTTGGGCTGTGGCCAATTATCAATAGCTTCAATCTTGGCTGGATCAACTTCAATTCCCTGTTCTGTAACAACATAACCAAGAAAAGCAACTCTATTTGTGCAGAAGGTGCACTTCTCAAGATTACCATACAAACGTGCATCACGTAAAGCATTGAAAACAGCACGTAAATGATCCAAATGGTCCTCTAAAGATTTGCTATATATGAGAATGTCATCAAAATATACCACCACAAAACGTCCAATAAAAGCACGGAAAACTTCGTTCATCAGTCTCATAAAGGTACTAGGTGCATTAGTTAAACCAAACGGCATTACTAACCACTCATATAAACCGAACTTAGTTTTAAAAGCTGTTTTCCATTCATCTCCTAATTGCATACGAATTTGGTGGTAACCACTACGCAAATCAACTTTAGAGAACATAATAGAACCACTCAACTCATCTAGCATGTCATCCAAACGAGGTATAGGGTGACGATATCGAATGGTAATATTATTAATAGCACGACAATCAGTACACATGTGCGAAGAACCATCTTTCTTAGGTACTAAAATAATAGGAACAGCGCATGGACTAAGAGACTCACGAATATAACCTTTGTCCAATAAACTCTGGATCTGTCGTTGTATCTCTTTTGTTTCTTCAGGATTGGTGCGATATGGCGCACGGTTGGGCAGCGAAGCTCCTGGAATCAAATCAATTTGGTGTTCTATTCCACGAATAGGTGGAAGTCCAGGTGGAACATCTTGTGGAAAAACATCCATGTATTCCTGCAAAAGGTTAGCAACCGCAGGTGGCAAAGAAGGAGGCATATCCTCAAATGAAAACAGTACTTCTTTGCAAATAATAGCATAGCATGGAGTAATATTGACATCAATTTCAGCAAGATCAGATTTGCTAGCAAGTAAACAAGGATTCTTCAAACGAATTTCAGTAGCATGGTTAGAATCAGATTTAGAAGAATGCTTAGGTGGTACAAAATCTGCAGCAATAATCTGATTCTCACTCTTATGTTTGTCCTCATTTTTTAATCTACTAGCTCTAGCAAGATCATCTTTCAAAATTTGTTCCGGAGTCATGGGTTTAAGTCCAATTTTCTTGTCAGCATGTGTAAGAGAATACTGATTTGTTTTACCATTATGTACAGATTCTCTATCAAATTGCCATGGTCTACCAAGTAACAAAGAACAAGCTTGCATAGGTACAACATCACAATCAACAAAATCTGAATAAGTACCAATAGTAAAATGCACGCGTGCAGTTCTTGTTACCTTGAGCTTACGGGAGCTCTCAAACCATTGAATGTAATATGGATGAGGTCGTTGTCGTGTGGGCAGAGCAAGCTTCTCCACCATGTCAATACTAGCCAGATTGTTACAACTCCCTCCATCAATGATGATCCGGATAGCTCTCTCCTTAACAACGCCTCTTGTTTGAAACAAGTTGTGGCGTTGATCATGCTCAGCCTTGCTCAATTGCACACTCAAGACACGTTGTGCAACTAAGCTCTTGTATTGATCAGCAGTTTCAGCTCCCATTACCTCCATCTCCTTGTCAGAATCAGAATTGGCACCATCACGTGCAGCAATAAGTGCCAATGTATCATCATCAAAATCACTTGCAGAGTCATATTCGCCATCTTCAAGTACCACCATCACACGTTTGGTTCTGCATTCTTTTTCAATGTGACCAAACCCAAAACACTTGCGACATTGAATATCGCGAGTCTTCCCCGTGGAGGCCATGGAAGAAGAACTCCGTGTCGGACCAGCAGATGGTGATGGAGCAGGAGCAGGAGCAGGTGGCGTTCTTGACGTCGGCGTGGTATACCTGGAGGTGGAAGGACCTGGTGCATCCCCACGAGAAGGTGGAGCTGATTGGCGCGCAGACCATGAAGAAGTACGACCTGCAGAATTATTAGGTCTTCTCCATGATGGTTGACGATCCTGCACTTCAAGTTCAGCTTTGCAAGCAAGGTGAAATAAACGAGTAATAGTATTGTACTCCTTGTAGTCTAAAATATGCTGAATCTCCTTATTTAAACCACCAAAGAAACGTGCAAGCATAGCTTCATTATCCTCTACAATACCACAACGAATCATGCCCGTTTGTAACTCTTGATAATACTCTTGTACAGAATTTTTGCCTTGTTCTAAACGAGTTAATTTTTTTAGCAAGTCTCGTTGATAATGTGGAGGTACAAAACGAGTACGCATGGCATGTTTTAGACCAAGCCAAGTAGCAGGAATATTAGCATGATTGACTCGACAATATTCAGACCACCAGATAGAAGCAAAATCAGTAAATTCACATGTAGCAGCACTAACACGCAAATGCTCAGGGTAGCGTAAACATGCAAAACGTTGCTCTACTTCTAATTCCCAAGTGAGATATGCATCAGGATTATATCTACCCTCAAATGGCGGAATATTTAATTTTAGCTTAGCCACATGGTCATCATCACGTACCGGACGCGGAGGTGGACGAGCGTTGCGGTTGTATTGCCGCGGACGGCCAGGTGCAGGTTGTTGGATCTCGTCCTCGTCGAGCTCGTTTTCATCTTCGAACTCGTTTTCCCCCTCGTCAGCAGCATATCCGTCCTGGGTGGCCGCCTCCGTAGCGGCCGCAGCAGCTGCCGCAGCTGTAAGAGGAACGCGGCGAGCACGTGGTACAGGGACGGCCGGCCGTGGCAGTGGTGGTAAACGGGCCAGGACTTCCTGGAACCGGGCATCGAGCTTGGTGTTGAAGGATGCCTCAAGACCAGCCATCTTGTCCATCGCATCAGAAAGCTTGGAATCAACATCACCCAAGCGTGTGTCCACATCTTGTGCACGCCCCACCAACAGCCGTGTGAAGTGGGCATGCAACTCTGCACTAGTCATCTTCTCTGGATCAACATCATCCTTCGGGGTTCCTGTCATGGTTAGCGTGGAAGCAAGCACAAATATATATACCTATGCACTACGGAATATGGTGGGATCACGCGTAATCCGTCAAGCGGTATACAAAGCTCTTACAAGTTCTTACCCAACAGGAGGAAGGTGATATGCAACCAGCAAAGAACAGCGACTCCCAAAATTGCACAAGCGATTACCAGGTGTCGATACAAAGCACGTGCAGAAATATGTGGAGCTGTAGGAAGGCTTATATGGTAGCAAAAATACAGCAAATGTCAAAACAGCAATGCAATGTTGAAAGAATGCTCAACCACGGTACTGTGCTGGTCCTAGGCTATACCAAGCTAGAGACGCGAGCCGAGAACACTAAGGAAGTCACGGCGCGGCCCCACAAGCAGAAAGGAACAGCTCCCAAGCAAAATATAAGTGAAGATCTGCAGGAATTGTCAGGTCTGAAACTTCGGAGGGCAAAAACTCAGCCTTCCCGGCCTTTTTTGGGAGTTCTGGGTGTCGCACAACGACGTAGTGGTTGTGGTCACGTAGATCTTTTCGCTACGAACATTTTGAGTACTCGCACGTCGAAAACGGAGTTCGTATGCAAAAGTTATGACCAGTTGAAATTTGCTGTCGAAAACCGTCAAAAAACTGACGGAACTGTCAAAATTCAGACTGAATTCGGAATGCACTAGTAGGAACGGGTCAACCCGACTTGGATGCGGAGTTGACTTTTTTTTTTTTTTTTTTTTTTTTTTTTTGCTCTTCTTCCTCCTCTTGACTGGCGACCGAAACCTAACTCACGGACTCTGAAAAAGGTACGGATGAAATTGGGAAGAACGAACAAGAACTTATGTGAAGGCGGTGGCGGAAGTATATGGCGTGGTGGTGGAAGGATATGGCGGAGCAGTGGTGCAAGCGTGCGGCGGCGGCGGGACTAAGGTGAATCGAACTCGAAACTCTAAAGGAACAGACACTAAGACCAGCAACTCGACACGCGGATGCAGACACAAATTCAACGATGCAAACTGAAAAGACAATGCAAAGGCTCGGATGGTTTATGGGACGAGATGATCTAACCCTAACTGTATTTTTTGGCTTTTTCGTGGTTTATAGGTATGAACACTGATGCAATCTAAACTACGAAAACAGTAAATCTCACCGAGCAACCTGAAATCTGATACCACTTGATAGGGCAAAGGTGTCCGATCTTTCGATGAGATCTTGATACGTCGATTTAGTGGGTGGAGTTTGTGCTTGACGATCCGACTACACGTGCGAAGCTCGTGCGCCAATGCAATCGCTAGGACAATCTCCGGGAGTTACTGATCTTGCGGGTGCACGATCAGCCTGACCAGCGAGGGTCTTAATTCCTACCTGAAATCGAGAACAAGTAAGAACTAATACAGCAATCAAGATATTGCGGATGAAAGATGTATGCTTTATTCAAAAGGTGGGATTCCGAATAGGCGGTCTTCTTCTAGGCGATTGGCCTCAAAAGTCGAGCTCGTAGTTGCAGCAAGGGCTAACTTTTAGTCTAATCAAAATCCGAGTTCTAATGACGGCTACGGGGGTATTTGAGGAGGAAAAGGTAGGGGTGCGACCAGCCATGGGTTGGGTGGTCGAACGGACCCCTAACAGGCCTTTTCTCCTCAAATTCGGACTCCTAAAAGTGGCTGTCTTATTTGCTGCGAAATTTACATGGGCCTGGCCCAAAAATAGAAGTGACGCAGCACCATATGTATTTATGGACGAAATTATGAAGTAGCTCTTTGTATATTTCGTCCAAGTCTTCATCCTTCATTATGGTGGCTTCAAAGTTCTGAAATCTCCACTCGTGGCGTCTTCTTCAATCCTCAAACGCATGCTGCCATCTCCATGCACGATCATGCTCCAATGCTTGTCCCTCTCATCCATGCTAGGTCCATCATTCCTAAGAGTAACAAACATATCTGATTTAGGCAGCATCATATTCTCATGTATGTGAGAAAGAGTTCCAAGAAACGAAAGTACCTGATAGTTAAGTTGCTTGGCACGAGCTCGAGTGATGGGTCCTTGTATGTGTTCCGCTGTAGGTACAGCGGGTGTATCAATAGATGGGATGTCCTCATCACTACGGGTGTTACACAGGCCAGTGATGCACAGTTGGATGATTATTATGGGGAAGATGAGTACAAGGACTAGTACGCGGATGACTTCACAGTTGATCAGCCACCTGGTCATCCTAGGCCCTACATTCGCCGTCCACCTCCTTGTCCGTTGGTACGTGATGATGACCATGTTGCTAAAATGAAATTAAATGTTCCTACATTTGATGGTCGCTATAACCCTGATGCATACCTCTCTTGGGAATTAGAATAAGACCAGCATTTTGCATGCTTAAATTATCCTAAAGATAGATGTGTTAGTGCTGCTACTTATGAGTTCACTAGTTTTGCTTCCATATGGTGGTCTGAATACTGTCGTGCTAATCATGCTAATCCAATAACTACGTGGGATGCTTTAAAACATGCTATGCGTATTCGTTTTGTTCCACCATATTATCAACGTTCCATGCTTACCAAATTAGCACGTCTAGATCAAGGCAAAAATTCTGTAGAGGATTACTATCAGGAGTTGCAAACTGGCATGCTGCGTTGTGGTATAGAGGAGGATAATGAAGCATTAATGGCACGATTCGTAGGTGGGTTAAATAAGGAAATTCAGACCATTCTTAGATATAAATCTTATCACACTATTACCCGTTTGTTCCATCTTGCTTGCAATGCTGAATGTGAAGTGCATGATCGACGCGAGGCGACACAAACTAATTATTCTGCAGGGCGTTCTACTTGGAGATCACCGAATTCGGCATCACGGACTGCTGCACCTACACCTCCAGCGACCACATCCATGCGATCTGCAACATCTACACCACCTCCGTTTGCTGCACGGAAGACTACTACGGGACAAGCCCCGAGTGTTGCGTCCTCCATGGCATCTACGGGCAAGTCCCGCCAAATTCAGTGCCGCAAATGTGGCAGACTTGGTCACTTTCCGCGTGATTGTGCCTCCTCCGGTGTGATGATTGCTCTTGAGGATGGTGGATACGACTCCGCCAGTGATTATGATGAAGATACTTTGGCTCTTCTTGCATCTGATGAGCAATGTGCTGCAGCACCCACGAAGCAAGATTCTGAATATATGGCTGCAGAACATGCGGAGAAATACTTATGAGTGCACAAATTACCAAGGCCGAGCCCGACCAGCGCCATAATCTGTTCCATACCAAAAGTACTTAAAAAGTATCAAAAGTCACTTGTAATCGTCAAAAAGTGAGGGAAGGGTGAGTATTTGGCCTTTTAAGTTTCAGAACCAGCAATTTTTCCGTGATCTTCACTTATATCTTGCTTTTGAGCTATTCCTTTGTGCTTCTGGCCGCCGTGCATTGACTAGTTGGTGTCCTAGGGTCGCGTCTCTAGCACTATCTAGCCTACGGCCAGCACGGTACCGTCGTTGAGCATTTATTCAACTTCTTGCATTGCTGTTTTGAATTGTTGCTACAGATATCACAGCCTCCTATAGCTCCACATATCTCTACGACCGTGTGTTGACACCACCTGGCAATTGCTCTATTCAATCTTCCTGAAGTTTGATCACGATGATTGCTGATCGCCACCTGCTACAGGGTAAGAACGGGTAAGAGTATTGGTTTGCTTGACAGATTAAGTGTTTTCCACCCCTGCTCCTGTATCTCTATCCTATAACTGTGCTTTTGCATACTAATCATGCCACCAGACAACACCGAGACACAGCCACTGGAGGGTGAAGCCTTGCAGGCTCACGTCACCAAACTTTTGTCTGACCATATGCAGGATGTGGACAAGCATTTTAGTGACACGATGGAGCAACTCGAGGGACTTGAGAGCACCTTCACCGCCAAACTCGATGCTAAATTCCAGGAGGTGCTAGCACACTTACCACCACCACCACCGGCTTGCGTGCCTCCTCCATAGCCGACTTGCGCGGCTCCTACACCGACCTTTTTGGGACGTGCACAGCGCGTTCTCAAACCACCGGCACAAACTTCGGCTGCGGGCACTGTTGCTGCTAGCGTTGCAGGAGCTACGGGTGTTACACAGGCCCGTGATGCATAGTTGGATGATTATTATGGGGAATATGATTAAAAGGACGAGTACGCGGATGACTTCACAGTTGATCAGCCACCTGGTCGTTCTAGGCCCTACATTCGCCATCCACCTCCTTGTCCGTTGGTACGTGATGATGACCATGTTGCTAAACTGAAATTAAATGTTCCTACATTTGATGGTCGCTATGACCCTGATGCATACCTCTCTTGGGAATTAGAATTAGACCAGCGTTTTGCATGCTTAAATTATCCCGAAGATAGACGTGTTAGTGCTGCTACTTATGAGTTCACTAGTTTTGCTTCCATATGGTGGTCTGAATACTGTCGTGCTAATCATGCTAATCCAATCACTACGTGGGATGCTTTAAAACATGCTATGCGTATTCGTTTTGTTCCACCATATTATCAGCGTTCCATGCTTACCAAATTAGCATGTCTAGATCAAGGCAAAAATTCCATAGAGGATTACTATCAGGATTTGCAAACTAGCATGCTGCGTTGTGGTATAGAGGAGGATAATGAAGCATTAATGGCACGATTCGTAGGTGGGTTAAATAAGGAAATTCAGACCATTCTTAGATATAAATCTTATCACACTATTACCCGTTTGTTCCATCTTGCTTGCAATGCTGAATGTGAAGTGCAGGATCGACGCGAGGCGACACGAACTAATTATTCTGCAGGGCATTCTACTTGGAGATCACCGAATTCGGCGTCACGGACTGCTGCACCTACACCTCCAGCGACCACATCCATGCGATCTGCAGCATCTACACCACCTCCATTTGCTGCATGGAAGACTACTACGGGACAAGCCCCGAGTGCTGCGTCCTCCATGGCATTGATGACCCACAAGTATAGGGGATCACAACAGTCTTCAAGGGAAGTAAAACCCAAATTTATTGAATCGACACAAGGGGAGCCAAAGAATATATGTAAGCCTTAATAGATGATTTGTCAATTCAGCTGCACCTAGAAACAGTCTTGCTCGCAGTGGTTTATCAGTAGCAACAGTTTTATAGTGGTGATAGTAGTGAAATAGTAACAGCAGTAGTAAAATAACGGCGGTAATACTAGCAATAGTAAACAGCAGGAACAAATACTATAGGCATAGGGATGGATTACAGGCATTGCATGGATAAGATAATTCATGAAATCAATGAGACATGGGCAATTGCAGATAAATAATGATAAAGCATCCTAGTACTAAAAATCATAGGCATGTGTTCCGTATATAGTCGTACGTGCTCACAAGGAGAAACTTGCACGACATCTTTTGTCCTACCAGCCTGTTGCAGTAGGGCCTCAAGGGAAACTACTGGTAATTAAGGTACTCCTTTTAATAAAGTACCGGAGCAAAGCATTAACACTCAGTGAACACATGCGATCCTCACATCGTAGCCATCCCCTCCGGTTATCCCAATTTCTGTCACTTTGGGTCCTCGGGTTCCGGACAACAATATGTGTATACAACTTGTAGATAAGACCATAAACAACAAGTATCATCATAGAAATAATAACATGTTCAGATCTGAAATCATGGCACTCGGGCCCAAAGTGACAAGCATTAAGCACAACAAGTTGCAACAATGTCATAAGCACTAATAGTAGATACTAGGCACCATGCCCTAACAATCTCATATCAAATTACATGAACAATCTCATCCAATCCCTACCATCCCCACACCTACAGCGGGGGAATTACTCACACATGGATGGGGGAGTCATGGATGGTCGATGGAGGGACATCGGTGATGATGGTGATGAAGATCTCCTCCAAATCCCCGTCCCAGCAGGGTGCCAGAACGGAGTTTCTGGTTCCGAATCGCGGTTTCTGATGGTGGCTGTGCAGCGGAAGTCTTTCTGGGAAAAATGCCATACCCCCGATATTTTCAGGTCAGAGGGTATATGTAGGCGGAAGGAGGGGTCGAGGAGACTGCCGAGCCGTCCTCACAACAGGTGAGCGCGGCCAGGGCTGGGCTGCACCCCCTGTGTGTGTGGAGGCCTCGTGCCTCCCCTCCGGTTCGTCTTCTGGCTCCGTGAGTCCTCTGGTGAAATAGGATTTTTGCCAATTTTTCCCGAATTTTTACTGAAAGTTGGATTTCTGCACAAAAATGAGACACCAGAGCAATTCTGCTGAAAACAACGTTAGCCCATGTTAGTTGTATTCAAAACACACAAATTAGAGGAGAAACAACAGCAAAAGTGTTCGGGAAAGTGGATACGTTATGGACGTATCAACTCCCCCAAGCTTAGCTATTTGCTTGTCCTCAAGCAATTCAGTTAACAACTGAGAGCGATAAAAGAAACTTTCACGAACACATTTGCTTCATAGATGTATATATACTAACTATATGATCAAGTACTCAGGCAATTCATAATAAGAAATATGCAGCTAATGCTACCTCATAGTCAAGCAAGCTATGATAGAGCGCCAACATACTAATAACAAGTAACATGAAACATAAGAAGTTGCAAGATTGTAATGCTCATAAATGATATGAAAGAGTGGTATCCCGCTTGCCTTTACTTGTGGAGCAAAACAAAAATGCTGAGGCACCTCTGAAGTTCAAGAGAAGACTAGAAGTAGAAATATCAAAGATAAAAGCATCAAAGTTATACCACAATTAACCGTGTTCTGGGACAAGCACATTACACTAAGAATAACAACTATGCTGTCGAGAAAGTGCTTTAAAGTTAGAAGATGAAGACTCAACATAAAAGTAAAAGAAAGGCCCTTCGCAGAGGGAAGCAGTGATTTAACATGTGCTAGAGCTTTTCATTTGTAAAATGGAGATAAAAATTTATTTTGAGAGGTGGTTGTTTCATGTCAACAACTGGCAATGGGGACTTGCTATCTTCCATAATAAACAAGTGAGAGCGATTCCGAGTTCTTTGAAATTTTGGCACACTGGTGCTCTTTTATAAAGCTTTGGCACTCCTCCCCACCTTTTTTCCTTTCTCAAACCATGGCTAACCGATTCCATCGGGTGCCCACCAACTTTCACATACCATGGAGGAGTGCTCTTTTTCTTTTTCTTTTTTTTGAAATTAGATTATAATGGTCTGACCAGCTCCCTTGCAAAATTAATGACAGCAGATGAAGCTGCCTAGTCGAGGGGTACTCAATTTAATATGGAAGATAGCAATTCCGACCACTACGTCCTCATGAGCTAAAAACAGTGGCACAAAATGAGGAGTATTTGAAAGTTTTGAAAGGTAGCAGATGAAAATTTACTTGGAATGGCTTTGAAATACCATGCATAGGAATTTATAGTGGACTCTTTGGAAAAACTTGGTTTTTGGTAATTGGATGCACGAGTAGAGCTCATACTCAGTACAAGTGAAGGCTAGCAAAAGACGGGGAAGCGACAATCGAGAGAGCAATAACTGTCATAATCATGCTTGCGACAAAACAAAATTAATATAGGCATAAAAATAATACGAGAAATCTGAGGCAAAGTAAATCATCGAGGCTTAATTGACTTTTTGTTCAGTCATATGCATGCTTGAGCATGTGCCAAGTCGATTCAAATGAAGCTTTCAGAGGTGGATACCACAATGATATACCATATTATGAGTAAAACAATGCATGGAAGCGTCTACATGACATGCTACAAACTATTAGTAACTTGGAACTAATCATATGAAAGCAAGAACTACAAAGCATCCATTAGATAACATATACCTTACATGAACCGACTAAGCATGTCCACATAGATGAGGATGCCCATGTCACCCGAAGAAATATCCAAGAGGTACAAGCGTCAAAGCTTGGGGATGCCCCCGAGGCACCCCTTCTTCATCGGCAAAAATTAGGTCACCTTTCAACACACTATATTTTTATTGCTTCATATTCTATGCGTTTTTCTTGGAGCGTCTTTACTTTTGCTTTTAGTTTTCTTTTGTTTTGTTTGTTGCAATAAATGGTTCGACCCCAACAAATTTCTTTTGGAGAAGACGTACTTCGTTTTTCATTTGCCAAGGACACTCTATTTTTCACTCTTATCGTTCAACGAGTGTTCTCTTTTTCTAGAACTGCGTTTAGCTTTCATTTTTCACCTTGATTTTTGTTCAGACCTTGTTATATCTTTGCATCAAGGTGTATTTAGACCACTGGTCTCTGTTTGTTTTCATCAAAAGAGTTGTCTCAAAAAGGTTTGAATGGTGTTGGAAAAGAGAAAAAAAAGTTTCACGGAAAAAGTGGTACAAAAAGGAGCTTGTTTAGACTGCGGCTTAGACTTTTGCATGCCATGCTTGATATCGTTTTGATAGTATGCTTAGTAGTTTTTGATGTAGCATAACTTGTATCAAATGACTGAGATTGCTTAATGAGCCTTTGAAAAAATCATGCGTTGTTTTTTATTGTACGGAAGCATTTTATTATGGTTTTCTCCTTGATGCTTTATTTGGGTTGACTTGGCACATGCTTACAACATGTTTGACTTTTATAAAGTCACCATAAGCCTCTATGATCATTTGGTTTTTGACTTGTGATGCCACTTTATGCTTCGGTTTATGATGTTTTGTCGCTATGCATGATTATGGCCGTTATTGCTCTCTTAGTTGGTCGCTCCCAGTCTTTTGCTAGCCTTCATTTTGTACTGAGTATGAGCTCTACTCATGCATCCAACTCCCAAAAACCAAGTTATTCCAATGTGTCCACCATACATACCTAGTAGCAATTTGCTATTCCAAGTACATTTGACTTGCTTTTATCTATCCTTCAAATTAAACTCTTTGGTGTTATGTGAAAATTAGTCAGTAAAGCTCTCATGAACCTGATGGCACACTTTACTTTTCTTGTTTTTTAAAATTTTGACATTGTGGCTCTCTTATGTTGATGTTATGCTTGCAAGTTGTAAGTTGGAAATTAGCCCAACCATGCCGTCATGGGGCAAGCTTTCAACATTGCACTTTCTCTCATTTGAGTTGATATCATGATCTTTTGTTTATGGATACTCACTATGTGAAATAAGTTGGGATCTTGCGAGGTCATGGAGTTTGTATATGTGTTAGAGAAATGCCTGGGCCGCTAATCTAAGCCATGCATCATTCATGGTGGAAATTTACAGCATGCCCATAGTGGACATTCGACGACGCATCTCACAATAAAAAGCTATACAAATGGTAAATAAAAGAGATGTCGAGGTGTTCATTGTTTGTTTGGCTTGTCATTTTGATGTGGGCCTGTTCCATGTCATCGGGCAGGAGGTACCCTGTTGGCGGTTCTCGATGATACGTGTATGCTTACAATGACAAGAGCTTGCTTGGGACCTAAGTAGAGTAGCATGAGGTTTGGGTATTCATACTTCACGGGACACGAGGTTTTCAACTTATGATTTGTTAAGCATATGCTTCATAATTGTACTCGCATTAACCCTAACCATTCAAGATGCCTATGATGGGGGCAATGAGAGCTCAAAGCTAGTAAGTATCCTAATTTTTGAAGGTTTATAAAACTTGCAACTGCGAAGGGCCTTTCTTTTACTTTTATGTTGAGTCTCCACCTTCTACCTTTATGAACCGTCTAAGAGAGCATAGTTGCCATTCTGAGTTTAATGTGCATAGTCCCAAAATTTATCATTGATTGATTCATGATTATGGTTTTGCTTGTTCTTAAATTATTTGTATCTAGTCGATCTCTTAAACTTGAAGGTGTCCTATGCATTTATGTTTTGCTATTCCATGAAGGACAAGCTGAAAACTACTTTGATATGTTTTTCCATATGATTTTAACACACGTTTGACTTTCAATGTTTCATTACTCATGATCTTTCGTTTGCTTTACTTTTCATGTTATAACATGGTTGCTAAGTTTTATTGTCAAGATTATGTCTCTTATGCCCATGTTTTAAGTTCTTTGATCCCAGCACTCAATGCTTTACCTCGTTGATCAAGATTGTGATGGTGCATGTCACCTCAAATATTATTCTTTTGTTATCACTTACCTACTCGAGGACGAGCAGGAGTTAAGCTTGGGGATGCTTGATACGTCTCAAACGTATCTATAATTTTTGATGCTCCATGCTTGTTTATACACCATTTGCTTTGTGTTTTGTTATACTTCGTGGCGTTTTTATGGATTTTCCGGAACTAACCTACTAACGAGATGCCACAGTGCCAGTTCCCTGTTTTCTCCTGTTTTTGTGTTTCAGAAAAGCTACACAGGAAATATTCTCGGAATTGGACGAAACAAAAGCCAAACCTGCTATTTTTCCCAGAGCGTCGTGAAGTCTGAAGATGAGACGGGGGGGCCAGAGGCCAGCCTCACCCTAAGGTGGCGCGACCTACCCCTGGCCTGCACCACTAGGTGGTGAGACCACCTGGTCCACCTCCTGATGCCGCCCTTTCGCCTATATATTCCCCTCGATGGGAAAAACCTAAAGTACCGATCACTTTTCCTTGAAACATACTGCAAGCCACCGCCATCGTCGACGTGAGATCAGGAGGATCCAGGAGCTCTTCTGGGCGCCCTGCCGGAGAGGGGAATCCCTGCCGGAGGCCTTCTCCACCACCATGGTCGCCTCCGGAGTGATGTGTGAGTAGTCTACCTTGGACTATGGGTCCATAGCAGTAGCTAGCTGGTCGTCTTCTCTGCCATGTGCTTCATGTTTAGATCTTGTTAGCTGCCTATCATGATCAAGATCATCTTTTTGTAATTCTACATGTTGTGTTTGTTTGGATCCAATGAGTATTGGTACTATGTCAAGTTGATGTGCTGAATATTATCTTTATGTTATCTCTATGTTGTTTATGATCTTGCATGCTCTCCATTGCTAGTAGATATCTTGGCCGAGTAGATGCTAGTGACTCCAAGAGAGAGTATTTATGCTCGATAGTTGGGTTCATGCCTCTAGTAATCTGCGGGAGTGACAGAAACCTCTAAGGTTGTAGATATATTGTTGCCACTAGGGAGAAAACAACATTCTTGTGTCCAAGGACATTTGCATTGTTTACATTACGCACTTTGCTTAAGGCGATAATCTGTTGTTCGCAACTTAATACCCGATGGTTGCTCGGAAGACATCCGGAGGGTGGATTATTAGTCATAGATGCAGTTGGATTACGATCTATGTATTTTGTCGTAATGCCCAGAGTGAATCTCATAGTGATCCTCATGACATATGTACATTATCTTTACTCTATCAATTGCCCAAATGTAATTTGTTTACCCAACATGTTGTTATTTATCTTATGGAGAGACACCACTAGTGAACTGCGGACCCTTGTCCAATTCCCTTTACATTGCTATTACCGTTTACTATTTTACTTGCTTATTTACATTCTCGCATACTATTACCTTTTACCACTCGATGCGCTTAATCCTTTGTTTACAGCAAACCGGTTAGATTGACAACCTCATCGTAAGTTGGGGCAAAGTACTTGGTTGTGTTGTGTGCAGGTTCCACGTTGCTGCTAGGTGAAGAAGCTCCTACGTCAACTACGCACCAGTATTTTTCTGGCGCCATTGTCCGGAGTGTCGCGAAGCTAGCAAGCATCACCTTCTGAAGTTTGGCTTTCTCCTACTGGTTTGATAAACCTTGGTTTCACAACTGAGGGAAACATGCTGTTGTGCTCCTCATACCTTCCTCTTGGGGTTCCCAACTCGGTGCCTAACACGCACCATTAGGGGTAAATCTATGATAATAACTATATTTAGATATTTAGCAAAGAGCATTTATATGTGCTTGCACATAGAAGTATTTAGTTATTACTAGGATTTTGATTAAGATCATGATAAAGATGGGTTCAAACCCTATTTCTTGAGGTCTTTCAAACATTTTGATAAAACTTAGGAAATCCTCCCTGTCAACATACAATCTTATATTTACTAATTGGAGGCACTATAGGAGGCTTCACGTTAATTCTATAGAAGTAACCTAATTATCCGTTCGATCTTCTGTACTAAGCATTGACATCTGTTGGATTAAATATATCTCACGACCTAATCCCGCTTGGCTCTCCCAAGCGCACACGCCTTCTTCCCGAACTCCTCGAAGAACAACGCCCCGCCTCGCCGCGATCTCTCCCTGACCTCCAATCATCCATGCCAGAATTAAATCTGCAAGGATGCCACGATCCAGTCCAGCCTCTCCCCGATCTCCTTCCCCTTTGACCTATCTTCTCAGGTTTTAAGTTCTGACCATGCTGCAGTTCAGTATCTATGACGATCAACAAGTTGCAGGGAGGATACTCACGGCAGTATGAATCAGATCGGGCGACTGCGGTCATTGGCGAGGCTGCTGAGCAAAGGAACAATGCCGGCTTAATGGTGCAGCGGTTCACCTGTATCCGATACAGAGTCCATAGCCCCACTCCTTAGGCAAGTAGCCCCTTATCCTGAAAATTCATTCTCTATTCTCCAGCCGATTGAAATTATCAGAGAGCCGCCAGCAAGTTCGGTTAATGTCTGATGCATGATTAAGAAAAATTTGTTTTTGCACAAGTCTATTTATGAGGGATGTAGGGAACGGATGAGAGTCAGTTGTGGTTGTACTGGATGCTCCATCGATGGAATCAGTGGACGCAAAAACTGGATGGTTTGTTGTTCGAAGTCTGAGGTAAGATACCACTGAATAGGTTGAGTCCGTGGATATAAAGTTTTCTTGAGAACATGCACATCGACATGTCTATTAAGCCAATTGCTTTCTTGATGTAATTGCATTAAAAATGGAGAACTGTGTCTGTTAGTCTGCTGCTCCATTCTCTCTGAGCTCCCCTTGGTACAAACTGCACTATCTTTGCCACAGTCCTATTACAATTTGTAGTGTGAGGTTAAAATTAAGAAGCTCATCCTCACACTGTAGCATAACGGGTATAAGTGTGAAGGTGTACAACATCAGTTTATAATATTTATATCGCCTCATTAACTGAATTTCAAAAAAGATGCATTGCATGTAAATACTAGGTTTAATTCCAAGAAATATGGATTAATTCCATGAAATACTAGGGAGTAAAGGACTTCTCCTAGAACCTGCATAAATACAATTTAATCCGAGAAATTTGAACATAATTAGTTGTGCACGTGCGTCAGCAACAAAATAAGTCATGAACTGACTTGGCTATTCCACATATGTGTTGTATTTACCAAATATTTAGGCCTATATATTCATATATAGATTGTCATCTCTACTAAGAAAAAGTAAGAAAATGTCTATATTCCAGATTACATCTATTCTTATAGTGTCCTGCCTTCATATACGTATTGTTGAACAGCGCGAAACACTATCTTATTTTCATTTAGATAGAACAAACATAATATTTATTTTATCTGTCTGAAGAAGAACTAGCTTAAACTGGACATAAGTAGTACTACGGTTTGAATATAGGATCAAGAACATTTGCATCATTTAGGTTATTGGTTAAAATCCGAAGTAACTTCGGAGACTGTGTGCTAAATTCTTTTGGATTGTTTGCTCATGAACAATAGCTATATTAATTCATGGTCATATCTATTCAACGAGTTAAATATAACTCAAACTTTTACATTCTAGGATAGACATATTTTTATTTCAAATATTTATCCACTGAATAATAGATGATACATTTATAGTGTGTCATTTTTGTTTCAAATACAATAATCTTCAATTTGATCCTTGCTATCTATATTAAATAATTATAGATACTCAAAGATGCAATTCATTTTAACTATTAGAGTAGCTATATTTACTTTTTTTCCTCTTTATGAATTATATATGTTTAGAAGAGGTAAGTAAAATAATATCTTCAAGATGAGTACAAAAATAGTACCTAAAAGATAATAAAGAGCTAATTGCAGGGTTATTGTTACTTTTTCTGTGTGAAATAAGTAACAAGTAGGTTTACATGTTTGAAACAATTATAAACATTTTAGCTTTTACTAATTGCTAGCCCGTGCAGTGGCACGGGTTAATGACTAGTATACTTAATTTGTATTAGGCTAGAATCATTTTAGATCTTAGCTAGTTTTAGACTTTTTATTAACATTAAGGATATGTCCCAAGGAACATAATTCATTCCTTAGTAATTTTCTTAATGACTTGACAATGTCCTAAGAATTACTCCCAAGGTCTTTGGTGGCTTTCTTGATTCTTTACTTTTACTTCTCAAAGAGGTCTCTTATTTCCTTCTTATTAAAGAAGATTTTAGATAGGGATCAAAATACACATTAACATATGGGTGGGTCACTAGATAATGGATTGATGGATGAAAAGATGGAACATGCTTCCAGGATTTACTTATTAAATAAGTTATATCCATGGGAATGGTTGTTTAAATACAATACTTGGACTTCAAAGATGGAACATGCTTCCAGGATTTACTTATCTCACAAGAGAAACGTATGTTGGAATAGGAGTAATAGAATAGGTTCCAAATGGATAGATGAAAAGATGTGGAGTTTGGTAAGATTGCACCCTCCTTTATTTAAGTGACAATGATCGCTCAAGGAATAGAGTTAGTGTAATATAAGATCTACCTAAATAAGAATTTAGGATTTAGTCTTATGTTACCTCCTCCTATATCAAGTTTCTTTGCTTAAGTAAAACATGTACTTGAACCAAGGGCCTCTATGTCTCTCCATAAGAATATTTCCCTCATAAACAAAGATAGGTTTTCTTAACTCTTCTACCCTCTCCTTCTGATGGATGATATCTGCTTATCAGGTAGACTTTACTAAATATCTTAGCTATCCTACCCCAACAAGTGTAATAATGTACTTGACATGATCAACTATTTCCTTCATTAACTCCCATAATGTATCTTCTTATTTCCTTCATCAACTCTCATAATGTACCTTCTTATTTCCTTCATCAACTCTCATAATGAATTTATTTTATTTCCTTCATCGACTTCTCCTAATGAATTTATTTTAATTCCTTCATCAACTTCTCCTCCTAAATCCATGTCCTGAGATTGACACTAAAGATCTTACATAACCTTATTACGGATAAACTTTATATCATTTCTAATCCTAAGGTTATTCAACTCACTCCCTTTGAGTGCTCAACTAAGCACCCCTCTTACTCCTCCTCAAGGTCTTAATCAGATCATCATCAATACTGGTCCTTGAGATCTAGTTAATACAATCAATGCATTACCTTAGATGTTGACTTCTAGGGCTAGGATACTATGCTACTAACAATCCACATTCTACTTTGTAGATGCTTCTTCTACTCCTCCTATCTTAGCATCAATACTTGATTATATCTTCCTTCAGAGATTAAGAATATAATCTTCACCATTGTGGTAATCCCATATATGGTCTATCACCCACCACATGAATATTACTCCTCTTGTATCAATCTTATATATATATATATGATTCCTAAGTTGGCTACCATTGATCCATTGAATTCACATATGTCACTCTCCTACTGCATGTGACATGATAATGATCATTTTGATCCATTGATCATGTAGCTTAGGTTTCTACTAGGTTAATAAGGTATTCCACACTCAATAGGAAAGTGATATGATCATTATAATCCTTTGATAATATGGCTTGGGTTCCATTTGGCTAATCAAGGTCCATGGTTAACTTGTACTAAGCTTTTCTCTTAGAATGTCCATTTAGCTAAGAAAACTCCATATACTTCTTAACTACAAGATAATACACATTTGATATCTTCCTAATAATGGCTCTAATCTTCTTAGAGTATACACCTCACCTATAGTTGAGATAACTCCTCTAGTCAACTTTCCATTAGGTTAACCTCTCCTACTACTGAGTTTCTGTATTATACCCTAAGGCTCTATCTCAAAAGCTAAGAGTAACACTAGCATGGCTGTGGACTCTCTCTTCTTGTTCTGGAGATACATAGATTTAGATATGGAAGAATAGAAGAGATCACTATATGAAGATAAGACTGGTGTTGACTCCCATGGTACTAGATATGATTTCATCGGTTTGGGTTTAAGGAATACCATCATGATCATGGTAGGATTAGATATGGATCCTTTAATGATGTGTTAGCTTATTACTCCTACCTCACATTCATCTCTTTTAATTATTGTTATTATCTCTACCCAAAACAAGGTTGTTAACAAAGGTCATGTTGGAGTTTATCGCACTTCAGTTGATGAGCTACTTCAGTTCCACCAACTGAAGAGAAACTTCAATCACTTTGATAAGTTTTATTTAAAAGCGCGAAAACTTCCCAGATTTTCTATGCATGAATGCAATGCACACAACTGTTTCCTATTTATTTCTGGTCTCACATCCTGGGATGTTACACAAGCTGTGGTTTGAGGCATGGTGATCTTCATCACGTTGCTTGCTAGATTAGTTCCTGTTCTTCAGGTGACGTTCATCGTGTTATTGAAAGATTTATCTATCCAGTTGACTCGCTGTGAAAGATCAGGACAAAACTCCTAGGATCATCAGCGTTATCCTTATCAGGAACAACAAGAAAAAGAACAATGTTCCTGCACCTACTCCCTCTGTGAAGAAGCGTCTCCCTAATGACATATGCTTTGATGTGGATGGCAATGTCTTTGAAGTGGAGGGTGAGCTTGTGAAGGAAGTGGTTGGAAATGCCAAGAGGGCAATGCCTAACCAGAACAACTTTGAGGGAAAATATAATCCCTCTAATGTTCTTTTCCATGCTTAGGATGGGTATGTTTATGCCAAATTTGTTGGTTCAACAAATGAATGCATTGCATGGTCTATTTGGGTTCCCAAGACCCTTGTCACTAACAAAAGAGGACCCATAAAGAAATGGGGACCTAAAATCAAGACTTGATCTCTTGTAGGGCTTTGCTTTTAGTGGTGGACAATGGATAATTGATAGTGGAGCTACCAATCATATGTCCGGGAGCAAAGAATTGGTGGAGGAGCTTCGCACCTATTCATCTAGTGCGGGCTACGTCATCTTTGGGGATTCTTCAAGGTCGAAGGTATTGGGTCTCGACAAGGTTGTCATCTCTCACGATGTTACCATTGAAGATGTCATGCTTGTTGGAATCCTTTCATAAAATTTACTTTCCGTAGCTCAACTTGCCGATATGGCCTTTGCAACTTTCTTTGATGTTGGGATTGTGGTTCTTTTGTGGAGCAAGTTTCTTAAAGTAGCCTTTGTTGGGCATGTCGAGAACGGCTTATATGTGATTGACTTCTTGAAGAAGGTCACTAAAGCCGCGACTTGCCTAGTGGGTAAAGTTGATATGGGATGGCTTTGGTATCGCCGGCTAGGCCACGTCAATATGAGAACTTTGCAAAGCCTTCACAAAGGAAACCACATCCTCGGACTAACCGATCTAACATTTGCCAAAGATTGTGTGTGTAGAGCTTGCATTGAAGGAAAGATGCATGAACTTCCTCGTCCTAGCAAGACCATCATTTCATCTAAGAGGGGCCTAGAGCTCCTTCACATGGATCTCTTTGGCCCTCCATCTCATGCAAGTCTAGGAGGGAAGAAGTATTACTTGGTGATTGTCGATGACTACTCAAGATATACATGGGTCTATTTCTTCAAGCACAATCATGAGATCCAACAAACCGTTCAAGGCTTCACCAATGAAGTTAAACGTCAATATGGTGAAAATATATTGATGATTAGAAGTGACAATGGCACCAAGTTCAAGAACTACACCTTGAATGAATTCCTTAGTAATGAAGGGATTCATCATCAATATTCCACTCCATGCACTCCGTACAAAATGGTGTAGCCGAGCGGAAGACACTAGAAGAAAAGTGACCATCTACCACGACTGGCACTTTCGGTCGTTGCTGAAGACCCCCCTTCTACCATGATTCTGGTCAGTTTCGTGGTAGATTGAAAAACTTTTTTTCTTGTTTCAGAGGCCCTCTACTGCCACAGATTAGGCAAATCATGGTAGATGGTCATCCGGCGTGTGGTATATGTCGATTTTTCTATTTCGCGTCCAATGTTTGGACTCTGACCGACCTTTTCAGGCTGTGGGGCCGTGATGTCAGTGTCTCTAGCAAACTTGTTTTTTGTGCCCACAACCTAGCTCATGTTGCTCGATGTATCAGTCTATGGTCTGGACCGTGGGTCCCCGATGTTAGCCTCTCCGTTTGATTATCTGTTCCACATGATTGCTGGCTACTTGCTTTTATTTTTCGAAACCGCTCGCCTTGATAATGTTCATGGACTCTATAGTCTGGTGGGACCTCGATGTCAGCCTCTCTGAACAAGAAACCTCTACTATGTTGATAATGTTCATGGATGCTGCAGTCTGGTGGGACCTCAATGTCACTTCTCTGAACAAGAAACCTCTGCTATGTTCATAATGTTCATGGACGCTGCTATCGGGTGGGTCCTCGATGTCAGCCTCTTTGTACAACAAACCTGTGCTATATATATATGTTGATAATGTTCATAGATGCTGCTGTCGGGTGGGTCCTCAATGTCAGCCTCTCTGAACAACAAACGTGTGCTATGTTGATAATGTTCATGGACGCTGCTGGCGGGTGGGTCCTCGATGTTAGACTATCTAAACAAGAAACATGTGCTATGTTGAGTTATTTTCTTCAGCTTGATTGTTGGCTACTTGGCTGTTATTTTCAAACCCGCCCATGAAATGTGAATTTCTTAAGGTCGAGGATGCTGCTGACAGGTGGGTCCCGCGATGTCGGACTCTCTAAACAATAAACGTGTGCTATCTTGTGGCTACTGGATTTTATTTTTGAACCTGCCCCTGCAATTTGAACTTGACAAGGATGAGGGATGCTACTGACGGGTGGGTCCTAGATGTCATAATGTCTGAACAATACATGTGCTATGTAAATTTTATTTTTGTTCCTCATGAATGTTGTCTACTCGGCCTTTGTTTCTGAACCTGCCCGTGAAATTCGACTTGAGGTTGACGGATGCTGCTGACAGGTGGGTCCTAGATGTCAGACTCTGCACAACAAAATGTGTGCTAATATGTATGTAAAAATAGGGTTCGAACAAGAGACCTTAGTAAGTCAATCCCACAAATTTTTACCACTGCGCCAACTATCCAGAGCTGACTTGATCAGCTGCATAGACTTTACTAGTGTATGGTAGCCTAGCTATATGCGCATTATAAGTGTGTATTTTTGAAATATATGTTTGTCAGTAGGAGCTTAGTATACTACATTTTGACTTCACCAAACCACCTAACAGCATGTTCATCACAATATGGACAGCTAGCAGAAGCATATAATAGTAGTACAACTAGGCATATGAACTCCAGTTCAGGTTAACACAAACTCCAACTCTCGCCTTCAGCAGCTATCGCGTGTTTTTGCCCCAAAAAATGTGTAGCGCATGGGCCACCCATGTGGCCCACTCGGGCTGCTATGGTGAGATGAGGCCTAATTCAATTTGGCCCGGTAAGGACGCGTTCGGGGGTATGCTTCCCTTTTGCTAGAAAAAAGTATGTTCCTCCCATACAAAAATGCATGTATGCTAAATTGTGACATCACCCAACCATAGAACAATAATATGGCCAACACAAGCACATAATTATAATATAACTAATAGTATGAATTGCAGGTTCGAATATGCCCACATTAGCGCAAAAATGTGTGGCTCGGTGTACTCAACATGTAATCAATCTAGTCAAATCATGTCCTGGGTTAGATCTACTAGATATATCCCCAACAACATCAGCCAAAATACAAATTAAGATGAGTACAACCATTTCCATCATGCAAAAGACTCACCCACTTAACAGACATAGCACTAAATTTAGTTCACACACAGTACGGCCAGTTGTACACTAGCACATCACAGCATGCACTTAGTTAATTAACATGGACAAAGTCTAGAGAAAATTCCTTATTTGACACCGGCTTAAAAATCGATTCCTTATTTGACATCGGACAACCTTTTCTTCCTTACTTGACCTCTTCTTAAATTTTCTTTACCTATTTGACACTGCCGTTGCATCTGTTACACTATTCTGTCAAATATTTGTTGCATGGACGAAAATACCCCCGAGTAGCTAGAATGCGACCGAACCGTGAAATCGTGGTCGTCCCCGTTCCCTGGCTCTCGAGTCCCGACCGGACACAACCTCACCCACCCTAACCCTAGCGACCGGCGGCGGCGGCTCGTATCGACACGGCATGGACGGAGACCCAGGCCCTGGCGCGGTGGCGAGCGGCAGTCCAGGCGAGGCCGCGGGGCCGGACGGCAGGCCAAGCCATGGCGTGGCGCCAGACGGCGGGCCAGGCCAGGACCATGGCGCGGTGGCGAACGCCGGCCCAGGCGAGGTCGCGGCGCCGGACGGCGGGCCAGGCCAGGACCATGGCGCGGTGGCGAACGCCGGCCCAGGCGAGGTCGCGGCGCCGGACGGCAGGCCAGGCCAGGGCGTGTCGTCGAACGGCGGGCCAGGACAGGGCCATGGCGCGGAGGCGGAGGCGGACGCCGGCCCAGGCACTGGCACGGAGGCGGACGCCGGCCAAGGAACAGCCACGTCGAAATTGGTTGCTGGTTCAGCTTCAATTTCGGCTTCATCAGCGTGGACGTTGCTGGAAGGGTGAGTATTCTCCACGAATTGATCTCGAAATGCAGTACAATTAGATGAGCATAGAGCTATGTATCCAGTAGCAAACTAGCAATCTTATGGATAGGTTTCTGTACATTACAGGATGGATGCCAATTCAAGTTATTTGCTGAAAATTAGAATGCTTGGCAACCCAAAAACAGCTAGAAAGGAGATCAAGGCTTTCTATTTTGAGAAGGTTATTGATTCAGACTTCACAAATTATGAAGATTTGGTTGATTCAATCATAGTGCAATACCCACCTCGTTATTTGGAAGTTGTACATGTTCAGTACTATGATGACGTTCTCAAAATGTTCCCAGAAATAAAATCAGACCAAGACTTGCTGTCTATGTTTGAGAAACACAACAAGACAAAGATGGTGCACATGTTTTTTGCATATTGTGATCCGTCTGAACCGTATGAGCCTATCACAGAGTATCATTTTGATGTGCATTTACAGTCTGACAACAACACAAATCAAGATGAGGAAAATTATCTTATCAACCCAATACCGGAGAATGAATATGTTGGTATTGATGAAGAGAACATGTACTTCGAGGAAGAACCTATGGCTCTAAATATGGTTCTTTTTTCTGATAAAGAGAAGGACAAAGACTATGCTCATGATGAGAGCGAGGATGAGAGCGAGGATAAGAGTGATGATAAGAGTGAGGATGAGGCTGAATTAGAAGTGGAGGAGGAGGTGCATGAGGCCAATCATGCCCCAAATATAGAGTACGATAAGGCAGACCCTCCTATGACTGAAGGTTCCATATATCCCAATATGGATGAGTTCAAGTTGGCCCTTTCTCAGCATGCAATCAAACATGAATTTGAGTATAACACGGATAAGAGTACACCATTTAGGTTTAGAGGCTATTGCAAAAGAAGAGATGAAGATAATTGTCCATGGAGGATACATGCTTCTACAACAGATGATATGTGTACTGTAGTGGTACGTGCCTAACTTTGCTTGTTTGTGAATATTAGTTCCATAATAATTGTGTTAGACTTTGTAGCTAACCACTTATATTCTTCTTATGTAGGTGAAAAAAAACCCTTGTATTCATGATTGCTCAAGTGCAAGAAGGAAAAAGAAGGTGAAGAATGCAACCAAGTATTGGGTATGTGAGAAGGTGAAGGACTGGCTCATTGAAGATGCAACTCTGGGACCAAAGGAATTGCAAAAGAAGCTTAAAGAACATTACAAGGTAACAATCCACTACAAGAGAGTGTATATGGGTAAGCTGCTAGCCTTGCAGCAACTCTATGGTGATTGGGACAACAGCTTTGACAATTTATTTAGTTTTAAGGCACAAGTTGAAAGTTGCTGCCCCGGGAGCATAGTGCAGATCGATCATCACACAATAAATGGTAAAATCAGGTTTAGAAGAATTTTTGTTGCTCTAAACCTTGCATAGAGGGGTTCCTTAGTGGTTGCAGACCGTATTTGGCAATAGATAGCACATTCTTGACAGGCAGGTTTAAGGGGCAGCTTGCTAGTGCTACTGCTATTGATGGCCATAATTGGATGTATCTGGTTAGTTTTGGAGTTTTTGATTCTGAAACTAATGATAATTGGACCTGGTTCATGCAATTGCTAAAACAAGCCATAGGATCACCAAGTGGTTTAGCTATATGCACTGATGCTGGCCAGGCAGTAATGACAGGGGTCAAGGAAGTGTTCCCAGAGGCGGAACATAGGGAGTGCATGTATCATTTGGTGACCAACTTTAAGAAAAAGTTTCACAGGAAAGTATTTGATGACCACCTTTGGGCTGCTGCTTACTCATGGAACCCATATTTATTTGACAAACATTGGGTTGCTATGGAAACATCAAGGCCAGCTGCAACTGCGTATGTAAGGAAGTGGCACAATAAATTGTGGTCTAGGAGTCAGTTCTCAACTATATGCAAGGTGGACTATGTAACCAACAACTTGGCCGAGTGCTTTAACAATTGGATTAAGCACCACAAGTCGTTAAACTTGGACGACTTCTTTGATAAGGCTAGGCAATTGATTATGATATTGTGGAACCGAAGGAGAAAAGTAGCAAAGAAGCTAGATGGTTTGATTCTGCCCCACATAATTAAGAAGCTGAATGGAATGACTAGGGAGTTGAACTTGGAGGTGGTAGAAAGCTCGGAAGAAGTGGCAGAAGTGACTGCATTAGGTGGTAATGGCTTCAGGTTTGTGGTCAATTTACAGGAGAGAACATGCTCTTGCAGGCAATGGCAAGTTTCTGGCCTACCTTGCAAACATGCTCTCGCATTCACCACATCCCTGAGTAATGCACATATACGACACTACGTGGACTTGTATTACTCCATCGACAAATTCAGAGCAGCGTATGGCCAACTAATCCCCGCTATGCCTGACAAGACCCAATGGCCTAAATCTGATCATGGATTCTTTATGCATCCACCACTATTGAAGGCTACAGCTGGTAGGCCTAAAACTGAGAGGTACAAGGGCTGCAGCGAGAAGAAAAGAAACAATGGCAAACACATGTGCCCTATTTGTAAGGAAAAAGGGCATCATTGGCACAATTGTAAGAAAGGCAACCCAGAGGACATTGCTGCGATGATGGCTGTGAGGTAATATATATGTCACTAGTTTCTTACATATTCTTGCATTATTCTGCCAACTATACATGTTCACTACTTCTCTACTTGATTGTGTAGACCACCACCAAAGAAGAGGCCAAAGATAGCCAACGTAGTTTAGTCATCCATTGTTGCTTGCGAGGAGGGAGCACCAACCAGAATGTTTTTTCCCCCAAGGTTAGTCATTTTACACTTCTGTTCATGATTACATGAAAAGGAGGTTTGAATTCTAAGTTGCGTCCTTCTCACCATAGCCAAAACTTGGAAACTACAACTAAGAAGAAGAAAAAAGATGTTAATTCTGTTGCTGCAACATCAAAAAGGTGATTACAACTAGTTCATATTTTTATATTTAATTGAAAACTTAACTTCTGTATTTTGAGTGCTTCCTTCTCAATAGCAGTAGCTTGGAGAATCCAAGTAAGAAGAAGAAGGGCAAAGGTGCAAACTCTGAATCGGTTGGATCGAAGAGGTATTGTTTCTGTTTTCAGTTCACTTGTTGTATTTATTTGTTGTTTTCAATTGTGAGAAAACATTGCTATCATATATATATATGTGTGTAAGCGCAGATCAAGAACCGGCTCAAATCAACTGGAGCCAGTTTCCATTGAGTTTCCTATGCCTGCCGATGAAACAGAGCTTCTTGTGAAGGTAAGGGGCAAGACTAAAAAGAAGGAGTGCACTGAAAAGCTTCCTATGGTTCTAGTTGACAGCCCGGCTATGTGCACAAGAAGCAAAATTTTCAAACCTGCAAGCCCTGCAATGAACACAAGAAGCAAACGAAGGCTCAGCTTGTGATTGCCATGTTTCCTTGGAAAAAATGACATGGTCTCTGTTGGAGGTTATTTTGTGCTGATATAGTGTTGGAGGTTCTTTTGTGCTGATATAGTGTTGGAGGTTCTTTTGTGCTCATATAGTACTAATTATGAACATGGCTGTGATGTAGTTTGAACATGGCTGCATGCATGTGAACTAGTAGTGACGTAGTGTTGATTTTGAACATGGCTGTGATGCATGTGAACTTGTACATGTTATTTTACTTCCGGCATATATATATATATGTGAATTGTATGAGATTTGGCATCAAAATACAGAGGAGATTCTGTCCAATTTTTCAATCTTTTGAAATTAAATCAAATGAATAAAGTATGATCAAATTATGCGTTCTTAGATCATTATTTATATGACCAAATATGTATTATTACTGTAGCTATAGTCTTGAACATATTTTTGGTCATATTATGGACTAGGGGTAAAATGGACTTTTCATGTCACTCTTTAACACCGTTAGTAGAGAAAATGAACTAAAGTGTCAAATAAGGAAACAAAAACTTAGAACAAGTCAAATAGGGAAGAAAAAGTTGCCCGATGTCAAATAAGGAATCAAATTTTAAGCCGGTGTCAAATAAGGAATTTTCTCCAAAGTCTAACTGCAAAAATCAGTTGAATTTACTAGCACATACATGTTCCATGACCACATCAGAGCATTACTCATTCATTTCACATACAGCAGAGCAGATTCAGTACAAAGTTCATTGCTTCAAATATGCTGATTCAGACCCCCTTCCCGGCCCCTGGAGCCATAGAAGCAGTGGCCGCCATCACGAAATAGAGCAGGCCCTGTGCCATCAACCATTTCGAGCGATGCAAAGAAGTTGCTGGTAGCATAAGTCATGCGGTTCAACACCTACTAAACATGCACGAGCACACGGTGCTTGAATGTAGGCTGTATCTTATCTGAAGGCGGCTCCAGCGCGCCATCGACCATTGTCGCTTCCTGCACCGGAAACTCTACGTAGAGAACCTTCAGCACTTGTGAAGGTTGCTTCAACCATGCAATCACCGGCAGACACCAGCTGTCTATTGGAGGAAAGATCTTAACAAGCTCACCCTGGAGGACATTTAGCATCTCCTTCACCGTCTCGCAGTCCCAAGCCCATCATGGTAGGGCGTCGAAGCTCAGCTTCGTCAAAAAGGGTAACTCGGAGGACTCCGAGGCGCCCCAACCTAGGTGCCACCACGAGAGGCTAACTGGCATGCCTAGGCAGAGCAAGGGGGGACCCCTGAACACAAGAGTGCATTCAATTGCGCTCTGGAATGTAACCATAAAATCCGCCAGGGGTGCTCGGACTTCAACGAGCATGTCCCATGACTGAATATGGTGAATAGCCTCCAGAGCATCTACGAGGTCCTGCGGAGAGGTTGGAGGATGTAGCCCTCCCACTGTTGCCATGAGGGATTTCCCACTATACTCATCGTCCCGCGCCAACATGATAGGGTTCAACGATAGAATGCAGTGACCGAGGTCTAGACGGATCTTAGGATTGTTGGGCAGGGCTGCTTCCAAGCCGTCGGTGGGGGATGACATGGCTGTGATGGCGGCATAGGACAAAGCTTGGGGATTGGGGGATTTGGGAGTGTGAGTGAGGGTGGGCGTGTTGGGGTGGATACAAGAAGGAGCAGGGCGAAATCATATATATCAGCCCGCGCCAAAACAATGATAGTGCCCGGTATATACTTGTGAGACTCGACCAGATGTGTTAGCACGCCAGCCAGCCAGTCAGCCTAGGCTTCACTAGGACAGAATAAAATCTTGGTATTTTCGACAAACTGAGCTCAGCTTTTAGTTCTGGACCTACCCTTATGGCATATTCAAACCTACCCCCTCTGTTCTATTTTAAGTGTAGATGATTTTACACTGACTTGGTACAAAGTTTGTGCCAAGTCGCTATCACTTATTATTGTGTAGCGCCATACCTTGTGAAAAAGGCAGAACTCTTGTGTTAAGTGCTATTCCCTAGATAACTGATAGCACTACAGTACAAAATTTACTAATCATTGCAATAGTATAAATTATTACAACGCAGATCCAGATTACATATGGTTCAAACCTTACAAAATCACAGCATAAAACAAAATGGCAATTAGCCTCCATCTTCATCACGTGCCACGGGCAGACATGTTGGAATGTAGACTCTAGATCCTACTAATCACTCCTCATTCGAATAACCTGCACATTTGAATATGCAGCCCCAATGAAAGGGGTCAGTACAACAACGTACTGGCAAATGACACATATATGGTGGCTGTTGTGAAAGAGCTAGACTACATGATATTTGGCTGGTGGATCTCATAGGCTAATTTGCATAAAGCAAATTTTATCCTACATTTTTCCATCTCAAAACTTTCTTTAAATTTTTTATATTTTTTAAGGGTCAAAATAACCCCCATACACTACATACTAGCTAGGCATGTAGCTCTGGGTGAAACTCAACAAAGTTGAAACAATAGAAACCACCACCCCTGGGAGTGCATGGTTCTGAGCCCCTAACCTAGGGGTTTCTAGTCAAATTTTAATCAGTCAGAAATGTTGATGAGATTCTTCCGTACATTCCATGTCTAGAGATGCAAATTGTCCATAACTTAGGACACGGCTAATCGATTAGTTTGATACCCTTCAGGGGTTGTGCACTTTCACCTTAAGACTCATTCTACCCATATATAATGAGACAAGACCTTTCAAAAGGAGAGAGCAACCATACTAGCAAGACCCGTTCCCACCTACAATTCTGCTACCACTGATGTCTACGCATGCGTCTGTTCTTGTAGATAGTGTTGGGCCTCCAAGTGCAGAGGTTTGTAGAGCAGCAGCAAGTTTCCCTTAAGTGGATCACCCAAGGTTTATCGAACTCAGGGAGCAAGAGGTCAAAGCTATCCCTCTCAAGCAACCCTGCAATTACGATATAGAAAGTCTCTTGTGTCCCCAACACATCCCAATACACTTGTCAGAAGTATAGGTGCACTAGTTCGGCGAAGAGATAGTGAAATACAAGTAGTAGTGATGATTATAAGTAGTAAATGTAATCTGAAATAAGTATTGCTGCGAGCAAACATGCAACAAACTGAAAGTAAATGGTATTCAATGCTTGGAAATAAGGCCTAGGGATCATACTTTCACTAGTGGATACACTCTCAACAAATATAACATAATTGAACCAATAGATACTAACATCAATATGCAACTCAATACAATTCTCCAATGGAAAACGAACACTAATCATGCGTAGGGCTACGAAGCACTCCTCAAAGTTCGCATGTACCCAAACTAGATTGTCCCACACTATCACCATGAACGCACTAGATGGTTCCAACAAACACCAACAATTCATAGAGACATTAACCAAAAAGATACACATGATGCACACACTAGTCACCTTCACACCATGATACAAGGTATCTCCGGAGATTACAAATATAAAGCACTGGAGTAGCATAATATCTGAATAATAGCATCTACCAATTCAACTAGATACAAAGCTCATGATCACATAAAGATCACATCATGGGAGAGAGAGGTGAACCACATAGCTACCGGCAGAGCCCTTAGCCCCAGGGAGAACTACTCCCTCCTCATCATAGGAGGTAGCAACGGCGATGGAGATTGCGGTGAGGTCGATGGAGACGGCGGAGACGGTGATAGAGACCGATGGAGATGGCTCCGGGGGCACTTCCCCGTCCCGGCAGGGTGCCGAAACAGAGACTTTTGTCTCCCAAAATTCATCGGTGGTGGCGGCAGAGCTGCAGGACTGTTTCTCCAAAATCACCGATTGTTTTAGGGTTTTCTGTCCCGAGGCTTCTTATAGGCAAAGGGGCGTCATCAGGAGTGGACCAGGGGGCCTCACCACAGGTGGGCGCGGCCAGGGCCTGGGCCGCGCCCCCTGGTGGTGAGGGTGCCCTCTGGCCCCTCTCCGGCTCCCGTTTGGTCCTCGTCCTCCGTCCGGGAAAAATAGGAGATTCCGAACTTGTTTTGTCCAATTTCAAGAATATTTCCTGTGTAGCTTTTCTGAAGCACAAAAACATCAAAAAACAGGGAACTAGCACTGTGGCATCTTGTCAATAGGTTAGTTCCGGAAATCGCATAAAAATGCCACGAAGTGTAACGAAACACAAGGCAAATGGTGTAAAAACAAGCATGGAGCATCAAAAATTATAGATACGTTCGAGACGTATCAAGCATCCCCAAGTGATGAGGGGTTAACTCGACAAATGTCCTAGATGAAGGACTTAGGATTGGGGAGATAGGGCGTCAGATGAACTCGAAGGTAAAGTTAGTCGAAATAGGTGTGTGTTGAAACTAAACTTGGGTGTTCAACTTGGCTTGCTTTCAATCTGCCCCACACCGTCCCCTCCTGGCCCCTATATATAGATGGCCAGGTCTTGAGGATCGGGTAGGGTCCGATACAGATTACAATATCGACATACGGTAAGAACTCATATTCGACTATCATTACAATTGGGCCTAGCTTAACGGGCCTCAGGGGTACTCAACATACGGGCTCTACTAACTATACCCTTGTTAGTAGCCCCTGAGATTCTACCAGAATTGCAGATTCGGGTTGAATCTCTAATCTTTATATCTTTGACTTGATCAATTCTTCGACTTCTTCTTATCTTCAAATCTTCGACTTGATCTTTCGACTTATTTTCAAGATAATATTTCGCAAGGGGTTTTGATGAACAAGCCTGACATCTCTGACGGATCAAGAGGTCAGTTAACTGCCGGAACAGATACTTGTCACCTACTTCAAATTCAATCCCCTTGGACTTGAATTCGGGATACCGGTCAAACCCACTCTTTTGCCGCATTTAGGACTTACAAAGAATGAATCCCAGTGATTCTCAGGGTACCCAGTGCGTCCACCAGGATTTTCTTCGCGTTGTAGACACGGATACATACCAGCAGAGCGCATCCATGTGCGTATACCAGGCCACACAGGACGGATCCCGGGGTCTTACCTTCGTGATAAATCACGGCATTCGAGTTTCGTTGCGATAACGCAACTCGAGAATCTTATGTCGCAGTCAAATTTCGACTGAAAATATTCGGGTTTAAACAACCATAAAACTCGCTCCCGATGGGAGTAACATTTCTTCACTTCTCATGCTCTATCATTTGCCAAAAAATATCGTCGGGTGCGCGCTCAGCGCTCCCGATGGGAGTAGCCCCCGAGGCTATAGTCGAAAAAATATTTCTTCGAGTATAGGCTCAAAATATATTATGTTCCATCATACCTCAACTCGAGATACTTTAATAACATCCTGCCATCAAATACGCGTCCACCACTCCAATAAAGAGTTGCTTTCAATATCTTTGATAATAGTAGCCCCCAAGGCTATAATCAAAAATCCTTGATATATAATCTTGTCTATAAATTTTGTACTTGTCGGCGCCGTCCGTCTTCTTTCTCATATCATCTTCTTTATGACGTCAATGAATACGTCACTCTAAATGAGTGCGAACCGTTTTATGGGCAGCACTGTAATTTTCATGATTTTTGACCGTTAGTGGGCTGCCGTTTCCGCTCTTTGCGCCACGTCTCAGCCCACGATCCTTCTCTCAGAAGATATATAAGGGCGTAGTGGGGGATTTTACTGTTTACCAGCTCGTTCCCTCTGCCGCCTCCATTGCCGATCTCTTCTCCTCTCTCCGTTCGTGCATAGCCCCCAAGCGCGGTGCGATAGATGCGCGTGAAGCACCTAGCCACCAAGAACACCATGGCCAAGAACTCCTCTGCCACCAACTTTGTACGCTCTGCCATCACGCCGAAGGAGGTGGAGAAGGCCAGGGCAGATGGCCTCATCTCCGCCCAGGATTCAATCAAGTTTCCCAGTACTGAGCGGATCCCGCAGCCCTCAAGCGGCTATCGGGTAATGTTTCTTGCTTTCCTCCTTCGCGGTCTTTCTCTTCCTGCCCACGAATTTCTTCGTGGGCTCCTCTTTGTCTATGGTGTGCAGCTCAACCAGCTCACACCAAACTCCCTTCTTCATATTGCTTGTTTCGTGACTTTCTGCGAGTCATTCTTGGGCATTGAGCCCCACTTTCTTCTCTGGAGGTCAATCTTTCGGCTTCGCCCCAATGTTTCTCTGGCTAGAAAGCCTGAATTGGGCGGAGCCATTGTTTCTGTGCGCCCTGAAGCGCAGTACCTCGAGTTTTCCTTTGCCGCATCTGTCCAGGGGTGGAGAACCAAATGGTTCTATATCAAAGATCACAAAGCCTCCCCTGAAGACCAATATGGGTTAGCTCCTTTCGAAGCCTCCAAGGAAGTGAAGAAATTGGCGTCGTGGTATGCGCTTCCCTCAGATGCAGAGATAGCACAAGTTCTTCCTCTTCTGTCTCGCATTCAGGCTTTGAAAGGAGGCCAAGTGATAGGGCAAAGGTGTCCGATCTTTCGATGAGATCTTGATACGTCGATTTGGTGGGTGGAGTTTGTGCTTGACGATCCGACTACACGTGCGAAGCTCGTGCGCCAATGCAATCGCTAGGACAATCTCCGGGAGTTACTGATCTTGCGGGTGCACGATCAGCCTGACCAGCGAGGGTCTTAATTCCTACCTGAAATCGAGAACAAGTAAGAACTAATACAGCAATCAAGATATTGCGGATGAAAGATGTATGCTTTATTCAAAAGGTGGGATTCCGAATAGGCGGTCTTCTTCTGGGCGATTGGCCTCAAAAGTCGAGCTCGTAGTTGCAGCAAGGGCTAACTTTTAGTCTAATCAAAATCCCCGTTCTAATGACGGCTACGGGGGTATTTGAGGAGGAAAAGGTAGGGGTGCGACCAGCCATGGGTTGGGTGGTCGAACGGACCCCTAACAGGCCTTTTCTCCTCAAATTCGGACTCCTAAAAGTGGCTGTCTTATTTGCTGCGAAATTTACATGGGCCTGGCCCAAAAATAGAAGTGACGCAGCACCATATGTATTTATGGACGAAATTATGAAGTAGCTCTTTGTATATTTCGTCCAAGTCTTCATCCTTCATTATGGTGGCTTCAAAGTTCTGAAATCTCCACTCGTGGCGTCTTCTTCAATCCTCAAACGCATGCTGCCATCTCCATGCACGATCATGCTCCAATGCTTGTCCCTCTCATCCATGCTAGGTCCATCATTCCTAAGAGTAACAAACATATCTGATTTAGGCAGCATCATATTCTCATGTATGTGAGAAAGAGTTCCAAGAAACGAAAGTACCTGATAGTTAAGTTGCTTGGCACGAGCTCGAGTGATGGGTCCTTGTATGTGTTCCGCTGTAGGTACAGCGGGTGTATCAATAGATGGGATGTCCTCATCATGCTCCCCTTCTTGAATTGAAGTCGTCCTCGACGCAACCTCATCTTCTTCACCGAAGTAAGGTTTTAAATCTGCAATGTTAAATGTAGGACTTACCGTACCAAAATCTGCAGGAAGCTCCAGTTTATATGCATTATCATTGATTTTCTCTATCACCTTAAAAGGACCATCAGCACGTGGCATTAACTTAGACTTGCGCAAATCAGGAAAACGATCTTTGCGCAAATGCAACCAAACAAGATCACCAACCTCAAACACAACATGCTTTCGTCCTCTATCCCCAGCAACTTTATACTTAACATTCATGCGTTCTATGTTGTCTTTAGTAGTTGCATGCAATTTTAAAATCAATTCAGCACGCTGTGTAGCATCGAAATTATTTTGCACTGAAGATGGTAAAGGCAACAAATCAATAGGTGCACGTGGAACAAAACCATAGACAATCTGAAAAGGGCTCATCTTTGTGGTAGAATGCAGCGAACGATTATAAGCAAACTCAATATGAGGCAAACATTCCTCCCACAATTTTAAGTTCTTCTTTAAAACAGCCCGCAGCATGGTAGATAAAGTTCTATTAACTACTTCAGTTTGTCCATCAGTTTGGGGATGACATGTAGTACTAAACAGCAATTTAGTCCCCAACTTAGCCCATAAACATCTCCAAAAGTGGCTAAGAAATTTAGTATCACGATCAGAAACAATAGTATTTGGCACACCATGCAAACGAACGATATCACGAAAAAATAATTCAGCAATGTGCGCAGCATCATCGGTCTTGTGACAAGGAATAAAGTGTGCCATCTTAGAAAACCGATCCACAACAACAAAAATACTATCCCTCCCCTTCTGTGTACGAGGTAATCCCAAAACAAAGTCCATTGAAATATCCTCCCAAGGAACACTAGGAACAGGAAGAGGCATATATAAACCATGTGGATTAAGGCGAGACTTAGCTTTTTGACAAGTAGTGCAGCGTGCCACGAATCTCTCAACATCTCGCCGCATGCGTGGCCAAAAGAAGTGTGCAGCAAGAACATCCTCCGTCTTCTTGACACCAAAGTGTCCCATTAATCCTCCTCCATGCGCCTCCTGTAACAACAAAAGACGAACGGAACCATCTGGGATGCATAGTTTGTTAGCACGGAACACAAATCCATCATTAAGGATGAATTTGTTCCATGTCCTACCATCTTTACAATTTTGCAACACATCTTTAAATTCAGCATCATGCAAGTATTGTTCCTTTATAGTTTCCAACCCAAAAATTTTGAAGTCAAGCTGAGATAACATAGTATAACGGCGCGACAAAGCATCAGCAATAATATTATCTTTACCCTTTTTGTGTTTGATAACATAAGGAAAAGATTCAATAAATTCAACCCACTTGGCATGGCGACGATTCAGTTTTGCTTGACTACGAATATGCTTCAAAGATTCATGATCAGAATGTATAACAAATTCTTTAGGCCATAAATAATGTTGCCAAGTTTCTAATGTCCGAACCAGCGCATATAATTCTTTATCATAAGTAGAATAGTTCAGACTAGGCCCACTCAATTTTTCACTAAAATATGCTACAGGTTTGCCCTCTTGTAATAACACACCTCCCAAACCAATGCCACTAGCATCACATTCAAGTTCAAACGTCTTATTAAAATCAGGAAGTTGGAGTAATGGAGCATGTGTTAACTTATCTTTCAGTATCATGAAGGCCTCTTGTTGTGCATCGCCCCAAACAAAGGGCACATCCTTCTTTGTGAGCTCATTCAATGACGCAGCAATAGAACCAAAATCTTTGACAAAGCGCCTATAAAACCCAGCAAGACCAAGAAAACTCCTTACTTGGGTGACCGTCTTGGGCTGTGGCCAATTATCAATAGCTTCAATCTTGGCTGGATCAACTTCAATTCCCTGTTCTGTAACAACATAACCAAGAAAAGCAACTCTATTTGTGCAGAAGGTGCACTTCTCAAGATTACCATACAAACGTGCATCACGTAAAGCATTGAAAACAGCACGTAAATGATCCAAATGGTCCTCTAAAGATTTGCTATATATGAGAATGTCATCAAAATATACCACCACAAAACGACCAATAAAAGCACGGAAAACTTCGTTCATCAGTCTCATAAAGGTACTAGGTGCATTAGTTAAACCAAACGGCATTACTAACCACTCATATAAACCGAACTTAGTTTTAAAAGCTGTTTTCCATTCATCTCCTAATTGCATACGAATTTGGTGGTAACCACTACGCAAATCAACTTTAGAGAACATAATAGAACCACTCAACTCATCTAGCATGTCATCCAAACGAGGTATAGGGTGACGATATCGAATGGTAATATTATTAATAGCACGACAATCAGTACACATGCGCGAAGAACCATCTTTCTTAGGTACTAAAATAATAGGAACAGCGCATGGACTAAGAGACTCACGAATATAACCTTTGTCCAATAAACTCTGGATCTGTCGTTGTATCTCTTTTGTTTCTTCAGGATTGGTGCAATATGGCGCACGGTTGGGCAGCGAAGCTCCTGGAATCAAATCAATTTGGTGTTCTATTCCACGAATAGGTGGAAGTCCAGGTGGAACATCTTGTGGAAAAACATCCATGTATTCCTGCAAAAGGTTAGCAACCGCAGGTGGCAAAGAAGGAGGCATATCCTCAAATGAAAACAGTACTTCTTTGCAAATAATAGCATAGCATGGAGTAATATTGACATCAATTTCAGCAAGATCAGATTTGCTAGCAAGTAAACAAGGATTCTTCAAACGAATTTCAGTAGCATGGTTAGAATCAGATTTAGAAGAATGCTTAGGTGGTACAAAATCTGCAGCAATAATCTGATTCTCACTCTTATGTTTGTCCTCATTTTTTAATCTACTAGCTCTAGCAAGATCATCTTTCAAAATTTGTTCCGGAGTCATGGGTTTAAGTCCAATTTTCTTGCCAGCATGTGTAAGAGAATACTGATTTGTTTTACCATTATGTACAGATTCTCTATCAAATTGCCATGGTCTACCAAGTAACAAAGAACAAGCTTGCATAGGTACAACATCACAATCAACAAAATCTGAATAAGTACCAATAGTAAAATGCACGCGTGCAGTTCTTGTTACCTTGAGCTTACGGGAGCTCTCAAACCATTGAATGTAATATGGATGAGGTCGTTGTCGTGTGGGCAGAGCAAGCTTCTCCACCATGTCAATACTAGCCAGATTGTTACAACTCCCTCCATCAATGATGATCCGGATAGCTCTCTCCTTAACAACGCCTCTTGTTTGAAACAAGTTGTGGCGTTGATCATGCTCAGCCTTGCTCAATTGCACACTCAAGACACGTTGTGCAACTAAGCTCTTGTATTGATCAGCAGTTTCAGCTCCCATTACCTCCATCTCCTTGTCAGAATCAGAATTGGCACCATCACGTGCAGCAATAAGTGCCAATGTATCATCATCAAAATCACTTGCAGAGTCATATTCGCCATCTTCAAGTACCACCATCACACGTTTGGTTCTGCATTCTTTTTCAATGTGACCAAACCCAAAACACTTGCGACATTGAATATCGCGAGTCTTCCCCGTGGAGGCCATGGAAGAAGAACTCCGTGTCGGACCAGCAGATGGTGATGGAGCAGGAGCAGGAGCAGGTGGCGTTCTTGACGTCGGCGTGGTATACCTGGAGGTGGAAGGACCTGGTGCATCCCCACGAGAAGGTGGAGCTGATTGGCGCGCAGACCATGAAGAAGTACGACCTGCAGAATTATTAGGTCTTCTCCATGATGGTTGACGATCCTGCACTTCAAGTTCAGCTTTGCAAGCAAGGTGAAATAAACGAGTAATAGTATTGTACTCCTTGTAGTCTAAAATATGCTGAATCTCCTTATTTAAACCACCAAAGAAACGTGCAAGCATAGCTTCATTATCCTCTACAATACCACAACGAATCATGCCCGTTTGTAACTCTTGATAATACTCTTGTACAGAATTTTTGCCTTGTTCTAAACGAGTTAATTTTTTAAGCAAGTCTCGTTGATAATGTGGAGGTACAAAACGAGTACGCATGGCATGTTTTAGACCAAGCCAAGTAGCAGGAATATTAGCATGATTGACTCGACAATATTCAGACCACCAGATAGAAGCAAAATCAGTAAATTCACATGTAGCAGCACTAACACGCAAATGCTCAGGGTAGCGTAAACATGCAAAACGTTGCTCTACTTCTAATTCCCAAGTGAGATATGCATCAGGATTATATCTACCCTCAAATGGCGGAATATTTAATTTTAGCTTAGCCACATGGTCATCATCACGTACCGGACGCGGAGGTGGACGAGCGTTGCGGTTGTATTGCCGCGGACGGCCAGGTGCAGGTTGTTGGACCTCGTCCTCGTCGAGCTCGTTTTCATCTTCGAACTCGTTTTCCCCCTCGTCAGCAGCATATCCGTCCTGGGTGGCCGCCTCCGTAGCGGCCGCAGCAGCTGCCGCAGCTGTAAGAGGAACGCGGCGAGCACGTGGTACAGGGACGGCCGGCCGTGGCAGTGGTGGTAAACGGGCCAGGACTTCCTGGAACCGGGCATCGAGCTTGGTGTTGAAGGATGCCTCAAGACCAGCCATCTTGTCCATCGCATCAGAAAGCTTGGAATCAACATCACCCAAGCGTGTGTCCACATCTTGTGCACGCCCCACCAACAGCCGTGTGAAGTGGGCATGCAACTCTGCACTAGTCATCTTCTCTGGATCAACATCATCCTTCGGGGTTCCTGTCATGGTTAGCGTGGAAGCAAGCACAAATATATATACCTATGCACTACGGAATATGGTGGGATCACGCGTAATCCGTCAAGCGGTATACAAAGCTCTTACAAGTTCTTACCCAACAGGAGGAAGGTGATATGCAACCAGCAAAGAACAGCGACTCCCAAAATTGCACAAGCGATTACCAGGTGTCGATACAAAGCACGTGCAGAAATATGTGGAGCTGTAGGAAGGCTTATATGGTAGCAAAAATACAGCAAATGTCAAAACAGCAATGCAATGTTGAAAGAATGCTCAACCACGGTACTGTGCTGGTCCTAGGCTATACCAAGCTAGAGACGCGAGCCGAGAACACTAAGGAAGTCACGGCGCGGCCCCACAAGCAGAAAGGAACAGCTCCCAAGCAAAATATAAGTGAAGATCTGCAGGAATTGTCAGGTCTGAAACTTCGGAGGGCAAAAACTCAGCCTTCCCGGCCTTTTTTGGGAGTTCTGGGTGTCGCACAACAACGTAGTGGTTGTGGTCACGTAGATCTTTTCGCTACGAACATTTTGAGTACTCGCACGTCGAAAACGGAGTTCGTATGCAAAAGTTATGACCAGTTGAAATTTGCTGTCGAAAACCGTCAAAAAACTGACGGAACTGTCAAAATTCAGACTGAATTCGGAATGCACTAGTAGGAACGGGTCAACCCGACTTGGATGCGGAGTTGACTTTTTTTTTTTTTTTTTTTTTTTTTTTTCTTCTTCCTCCTCTTGACTGGCGACCGAAACCTAACTCACGGACTCTGAAAAAGGTACGGATGAAATTGGGAAGAACGAACAAGAACTTATGTGAAGGCGGTGGCGGAAGTATATGGCGTGGTGGTGGAAGGATATGGCGGAGCAGTGGTGCAAGCGTGCGGCGGCGGCGGGACTAAGGTGAATCGAACTCGAAACTCTAAAGGAACAGACACTAAGACCAGCAACTCGACACGCGGATGCAGACACAAATTCAACGATGCAAACTGAAAAGACAATGCAAAGGCTCGGATGGTTTATGGGACGAGATGATCTAACCCTAACTGTATTTTTTGGCTTTTTCGTGGTTTATAGGTATGAACACTGATGCAATCTAAACTACGAAAACAGTAAATCTCACCGAGCAACCTGAAATCTGATACCACTTGATAGGGCAAAGGTGTCCGATCTTTCGATGAGATCTTGATACGTCGATTTGGTGGGTGGAGTTTGTGCTTGACGATCCGACTACACGTGCGAAGCTCGTGCGCCAATGCAATCGCTAGGACAATCTCCGGGAGTTACTGATCTTGCGGGTGCACGATCAGCCTGACCAGCGAGGGTCTTAATTCCTACCTGAAATCGAGAACAAGTAAGAACTAATACAGCAATCAAGATATTGCGGATGAAAGATGTATGCTTTATTCAAAAGGTGGGATTCCGAATAGGCGGTCTTCTTCTGGGCGATTGGCCTCAAAAGTCGAGCTCGTAGTTGCAGCAAGGGCTAACTTTTAGTCTAATCAAAATCCCCGTTCTAATGACGGCTACGGGGGTATTTGAGGAGGAAAAGGTAGGGGTGCGACCAGCCATGGGTTGGGTGGTCGAACGGACCCCTAACAGGCCTTTTCTCCTCAAATTCGGACTCCTAAAAGTGGCTGTCTTATTTGCTGCGAAATTTACATGGGCCTGGCCCAAAAATAGAAGTGACGCAGCACCATATGTATTTATGGACGAAATTATGAAGTAGCTCTTTGTATATTTCGTCCAAGTCTTCATCCTTCATTATGGTGGCTTCAAAGTTCTGAAATCTCCACTCGTGGCGTCTTCTTCAATCCTCAAACGCATGCTGCCATCTCCATGCACGATCATGCTCCAATGCTTGTCCCTCTCATCCATGCTAGGTCCATCATTCCTAAGAGTAACAAACATATCTGATTTAGGCAGCATCATATTCTCATGTATGTGAGAAAGAGTTCCAAGAAACGAAAGTACCTGATAGTTAAGTTGCTTGGCACGAGCTCGAGTGATGGGTCCTTGTATGTGTTCCGCTGTAGGTACAGCGGGTGTATCAATAGATGGGATGTCCTCATCACCAAGGAGGAGCTTTGTCGGGTATCCAACTCATGGCGTTTTTTGTGCAACGTCGAGTTCAACCCCTGCAGCACCGCCTCACCAGGCTCTGGAATTACTCTGGCTTGGAAGATCCTACTCGCGTCTCTGAAGATTTGATAGAGAAAAAAGATGTCGACAAGCGAGTTAGGAGTCTTACCAAGCTCACCAAGGATCATTCGGTTGCTGACTTGACCGCTGACTACTTCGACTCTGTGCACCCTTTGCCCGAGGTATGCATCTTTGTGCTCACTTGTTGTCGAATTTTGCTTGCTTCGACTGACGTTATTCTTTGCCTTTGTACTCTGCTGACTTATTTTGTATGCAGGGTCACCAATTCATTATTTCGCACCCTCCTCTTCCAGAAGCAGGGCCCCTTCCGGCTGATCTGGCCTCATCTGTATCTGAAGCCCCCGAGGCTGACGAAAATCAGGACGGAGATGATGCCAAAGAATCGGAAAAGGAAACGAGCTCGTCGACATCGTCTCCCCCCGTTCTTGCTGAAGATACCGGTGTCGACAAGAAAAGGAAGCGAGTCGAAGAATTTGCTTCTTCGAGTTCTGCAGCGGCTGATAAGGCCTTTGTTCCTGCAGAAGATGAGGAGTACTTCGACCTCTTGGCATCGTAAGTGTTTTTTATTCGAGTTCTTCAATTGCACCTCTTTTGCCTTGTTTCTGTCGTGTTACATATAACTTTTTTGCTTCGTGCAGAGATGACGAAGAGCCGCCAAAAGCTGCTACAGCTACTCCTTCAATTCCCCCTGCAGTTGATGATGAGCCCCCTGCCCAAGTAATTGCGCCTAGGGTTACCAGGGCCTCTGTAAAGAAGGTTCCTGCGCCCCGAAACCTCAAGCGCTTGAAGAAGGCCAAAGAACTCGATGCCTCTCTGGAAGCCCATGAATCCTCGGCTTCCCCCCATGATGTAAGCAATTTTTCCTGTTTTGTTTCCCTTGCATACACTTGTGCTTCTTACACGCTCTTTCTCTCAGGCATTGTTGGAAAGATTCGTCGCCTTGGGCACCGAATGTGCTGAGTACCTAAAGGTTGCGAAAGCTTCCGAAGGTATGTTCTATGTCCAGTCATGGTTTTGCTTCCACGCTTATCTTTTGCTGTTTATCTGACTTCCTTTCTTCCTCTACTGTAGCTGCTCTAGCGACAGCCAATGCCCGAATTGCATCATTGGAGGCTGAGCTTAGTGCCTCGCAGAAGGCATATGATGTTGCGGCCGATGCCAAAGCAAACGCTGAGAAGTCGCAGAAATCAACGCTTGGTAAGGCGAAAAAGCTGAAAAAGCTATGGCCGATGCCAACAGGGAGCACGCTCAGTGAGAGCAGGCTGTAATGGAGCGCCTTCAGACAATGTCTACCTCTGCTGAAAGTAAGTGTTTCGTCTTGCCTTCTGTTTTGACTTCTTGTTATATTATTGATCTTCGCTAACGCTTTCCTTTACTTTTTCATTTGTCGCATAGGATTTACGAAGGTGTCTTCTTCATCCTTACCATCAGGCGATGATCCTTTGCTGACCGCGGTTAACCTACTCGAGACAAACTGGATATCTATCTAGGAGACTTTTGAGTTGGTTAGCCGCATTCTGTCGCGGTTATTCGTCAGGTTGTGGCCGAAGAAGAAGGCAGAAGTCCCGAAGGATGACTTGGAGCATCTTGCCAAGTCCTTCGATACAATTGAAGACCCGACCCTCCAACTGAAGGGGCTCTCTCTGAAGCGTGGCGCTGAGGGTGCCATTGCACTTTCTTTTGCGCATGGTGCGGACTTCGACTGGGAGAAGGTGAACTCTCCCCATGGATGCACCCGCGATGAGATGAAGGTTTTCATCGAGAAAGCAAAGAAGTTGGCGCCTGCACTGGCGGCGATTATTTCTCCTTCTGCAGCTTCTGCGACATCTACTACGCTGGTTCTAATGATGGAAGAGCCTACACCTCCGTCGACTTCTGGCGACGGATTTGCCATGCCCTCTTCTGCCACGGAGCAAAATGCTGAGGTGGCGTAGACTTCGGCTCCTCTGTAGCTTTCAATTTCTTCTTGTTAATGTAAAATCCTCTAGTCGCGTGCAACCCGAGAACTTTTGATATGGGCACGAAGGAGGAGGTGAAGCCCAATTTCAGGACTCCGCCAAGATGAGGGAAGTTCATTGCAGATTGGCACGCCAGGACGACCTATGATATGAGATAATTTAGTCTAAGGTTGTGTCAGCAATTTAGAAACCTGTTTATGTTATTTCGTGTGTCAGGTCATGTTATGGGCCACTTAGTTTTATTTGTGTTTTGGGTTTGGGCCTGTCCAAGCCCAACAGTTTTCTGGCCATCTATATAAGGAGGCCAGCAGTCTAGGGTTTAGGGAGTTCAGAATTTTAGTCTAAACATTGAGTTGTGTGCTGCGTGTAGCATCCCTCCGGGGACGGCGCTGCCGTGTTATCTAATAAAGATTGCTGCGAGGGTTCTTGCATCATCAAGGATTATCGAGCTGTGGTTTGAGGCGTGGTGATCTTCATCACGTTGCTTGCTGGATTCGTTCCTCTTCTTCAGGTGACGTTCTTCGCGTTATTGGAAGATTTATCTATTGGTTTGACTCGCTGTGAAAGATCGGGACAAAACTCGAGGATCACCGGCGTGATCCTTATCATGTGGTATCAGATTACTGGGTTTCTCACCGCGAGTATTTTCTGTTGTTGATTTGCGAATTGTCTTCTCGAGCAGTTTTCAGATCGGCTGGTTTGTTCTACTGATTGGTCTGCAGATTGTTCTTCTTCATCTCAGATCTGTGAGTCTTGGAGGCAGTTTTCAGATCAGTTTGTTCGTCACGAGCTTTTAGATCGATTTTGGTTGTTGAAGTTCCGTCGGCATCGACGTTGTTCAGATCGGTTCTTGCAGATCACTGGTATTTGTTGGAGTTTTCGTCGGCCTGAGGATCACGATCCCTGCCTGGCCGATCGATCCAGTTGTCCTGTTACTGTTTCCAATCTTGATCCAGCCAGGAGTCCAAGAGGCCAGATCCAATCGCTAGGAGAAAAAACAAAAAAAAAATTTCCACGGCGATCGGCCCCAGCGCCTCAGCACAGAGACCGTCTGGCCTCCAGCGAGACCACGCTCATCGAGGATCTCGTCCCGCGCGCCTCGCTGCCCGTGCCTGGTCTTGCTCGCGCTTGACCTCCCTAGTGGGCCGGCCCAAGAGACTACATCGAACCACAAAGGCAGCCGCCCGCGCGTGCCTGCCGATCGCGTTCCAGCGTAGTGCCTGGCGATCGAGGGATCGCTAGCTCCGCGTGCGTCTGGCGCTCTAGCCCGGGCGCCACCAGCAGGCCAGATTGGTGCCCAGGCGGGCCGGCCCAGTTTGGCTAGTGTCCTAGCGCCCGCTTGAGTCCAGCTGAGATCGACAACTTACCTCACTCGCCCTTGCCCCTTTGGTCGCTAGACCACAGACATCGTCTGGGGTCGAGCGAGACTCCTGGATCGATCCCAGCGGCTGCACCCCAGACTGTCTCTGTCCCTGAGCGCCAAACACCATCAGTTCTGAATTGTTTTTCCAAGGAAACCAGTTCAATTTGACCTGGAATTGGCTCTTCTTTTCCGCAAATCTGCACTGTTTCCACTATTTGGTTCACTCGTATTGGTTCTGCAGAGTAACAACATAGCTGCGTTTTGGTTCAGTTTGGAACAACTTTTTGTCTAATTTTTCTGCGTGACGAGCAATATTCAGGTCTGGGTTCATCAAGGCCTGTCCGTTTGACTGACAAAGCGGACGATATCTACAGTGACTATTTAGAGATCTTGGCTGGTTTTCGGTATGATGCAACTAAAATCACGTGGAGTTTGAACAGTGCTGCAAAGTTTGCAGAGTATGAGGCTTGGGAATCTCACATGGAACGTGGCTTTGCACAATGTCGTGCCCGTGATAGCAAGTTTGGCGGTTTTACTGAATTTGTACTTGCCCATCGGCGTGTGGGTACGTAGGTGGCTGGTTGGTGGCGTGAAGAATGGTGCGCAAAGGGCATCACACTTGAAACATCTCGTTGGGAGGTTTTTAAGCAATTTCTGCGTACTCGATTTTTGCACAAGACCGTGGAATCAGACAAGGCGGTTGTTCCAATGGTACAAGCCAAAGTTGATGGAGATGACACACCATTGAGAGGTATGAGTATACAACTTCACAAATTGTCCAATGGTGATGAGGCGATAAGGAGGAATCAGCGATGCAGCCTTTTTCAAACACAGTGCACCATCAAGGAGAAGGCATGCAAACTGATTATTGACAGTGGTAGCTACTGTAATGGCATCAGTAGGGCTGTGGTGGCATCATTGGGGTTGTCTACATGGCGTATTCCTGAACCTAAGCATGTTGAGTGGTTGAATAGCTGCGGTGTGCTAAAGGTTACTCATAAGGTACGTGTGCCATTTACAGTTGATGATTATGTTGATGAGGTGGAGTGCGATGTGTTGCCATTGGAGGTGTGTGGAGTATTACTTGGATGTCCATGGCAGTATGATCGCAATGTTACTCATGCTGGGAGACCAAATACATATTTTTTTGTGCATGATGGCAAACAGCGGACTTTGAAACCTATGCAGGATGATCAAATAAAGTCTGATGTTGAGCTGGTGGTACACAAGGCAAAGTTGCGCAAGGCTAAGCAAAAATCTGGGCTAGCTACGCCGCAACATGAGGAGCATGATGCGACAAGCATCGATGGTGATATTGTTTCAGCCAAGCCTGTAGATGACAAGCTAGTTGTTCTTGTTAGTGACAAGCCGGTTGAAGTCAAGCCTCTTATTGCTGAAGGGAAGGATGTGTCAGCATGTGTTCCATGTGTTCCACTTCCAGTTCGTGTTGACATGGGTGTTCAGACCGATGACGGTGGTGCTGATCTTGTTCCGGTGCATATGGTGCCGCGGGTAGTCAGCCACAGTTTTGTTAGAACACCTCGGAAACGTTTTGTTGGAGCAGCAGTACGTGTGCACAAAGGCAAGGATGGACGTGTTCGTCAGTTGTGTGGCCCAGGCATTACTACTTTGCAGGGTCGTGCACAGAAGGTTCATGTTCAGCAGCACAAAGCTCCATCAAGAGTTGCGAAGAAGAAGAAGGTGGAGGCGCCTAAGTACAAGTTTCTTTGGCGAAGAAAAGAGGTGCAACCACCTAGAGCTGTATCAAGTCGAGCAGGCCAAGAGGGAGGATGTGGTGAGGAAGGCAAGCAAGACTTGAAGACGGCGAATATGCGTGGTGCTATTGATATTCCGCCACCCTTTCGAGCAGACCCTCACGCGTTGGGGACAACGCTTTTTGAAGGGGGGGAGGATGATATGGGCACGAAGGAGGAGGTGAAGCCCAATTTCAGGACTCCGCCAAGATGAGGGAAGTTCATTGCAGATTGGCACGCCAGGACGACCTATGATATGAGATAATTTAGTCTAAGGTTGTGTCAGCAATTTAGAAACCTGTTTATGTTATTTCGTGTGTCAGGTCATGTTATGGGCCACTTAGTTTTATTTGTGTTTTGGGTTTGGGCCTGTCCAAGCCCAACAGTTTTCTGGCCATCTATATAAGGAGGCCAGCAGTCTAGGGTTTAGGGAGTTCAGAATTTTAGTCTAAACATTGAGTTGTGTGTTGCGTGTAGCATCCCTCCGGGGACGGCGCTGCCGTGTTATCTAATAAAGATTGCTGCGAGGGTTCTTGCATCATCAAGGATTATCGAGCTGTGGTTTGAGGCGTGGTGATCTTCATCACGTTGCTTGCTGGATTCGTTCCTCTTCTTCAGGTGACGTTCTTCGCGTTATTGGAAGATTTATCTATTGGTTTGACTCGCTGTGAAAGATCGGGACAAAACTCGAGGATCACCGGCGTGATCCTTATCAACTTTAGCCAAAGGGTTTTGCACTTATGTAAATATGTTTCCTTATCATGATATCTTGTACTGCCTTTCTGAAATGTTTCTTCTTTATTTTCTTTTGACTTCCAGTCGATGCATACCAACGATCCCTTGACTGGCGGGCCTGCTCCTTCCGCTGCCCGTACGTTCGACTCGACGATTTCGTCGCCTCCTAGTCGATGCAGTCAATGCGCAGAGTACTCTTTAAGGATATCTGATCTTGAAACTCGCCTGACTTTAGCCAAACGCCAGGCTCAGATGGCATTTGACAAAGCAAGCAAGACTTCTAGTTTGACGAAGCAGGTATCTATTCTTGATGATAAGGTGTCCAGCTTGACGGCAAAGATTTTGCATCAAGAGGAATGCAATTCCTTTCTCCTTGGCATTATTGAATCCGCCTGCGAGATGTTACGATGTAAGTTTCCTTTCGACTTATCTTTTTCTCTTTTTTGTTCCACTGCTACTTTTATGATATCCTCTTGCCCTCATAGGCACTTGTTTAGATTTCGCTGCTGAAGATCGTCGGGTTACCGAGCGAAATGCGGCCCTAGAGAAAATGTCCGCAGGTGTTGAAAATTTGTGGTCTGATCCTCGACGCCGGAGTGCTGTTGTATTGCTTCAGGACCGTGCCCAGCATGTTGGCGAAGCGGTGGATGGCTGCAGAAGATCTCTCGTAACTATGCACTCGGTTATGCTTCCTCGCAATCCTCTTCCTGCAACTTTCCCGCTACTTCTTGATACTTTTAGATCCAGCCAGCGAATTCATCGGTTGATAGAACTGAACTTAGTGGCAGGTGCCAATTTTGCTCTTGGATGGATACGCAAGTGGCAACCAAGGCTCAATTATAGTTCTATGTCGCTGAGCTACCCTCCAGGTGGAGCTAGCCTTCGAGTACACTTGGAGAGTACCTTGCAGCCTGCCCAACGAATAATAGCCAGGCTTTTGCAAGAAGATTCTGCGTTTTTCCGCGAGTTTCACTATTTAGACCCTTTGGGTGTAGATGATTCCGACAACCCGATGCTGTAATACTTATGGGAAACGCGAGAATTTCTTATTTCGCGACTGTATGTCTGAAATATGTTTTCAGGGTGTTGTTTTTTTATATGATTCGTGCGTTTGCCGCATTTTCTCTTTGAAAGACTCATAAGCTCGAACATGAGGAACATATTGTCTTTATTATAATGTAAGGTACATGGGGTGACCCAAGAGATCCGGCCTATGACCTGTGTTCTGGATCTAGAGGGCATTGCCCCTGGTATAACTTGTGGCTTTTACAGCCTTATTATTCTACCCTACTTTATTGTTCTTTTGATTTTTATGCCGTCATGGCTTTCTCTTCCTCTTCTGTATCTTTGCTTTCTCCTGATGCTTCTACTCGTGGTTTCTTCATTTCGGGCTCCGTAACGCGTCCTTCGAGTAGCTTAACGCCTTCTGTAGTCGTGTCTTTCGCCTTTTCTGCATAGTTGGCTATCATGCCAAAGTTTTGCGCCATCTTGTGGAACTCCCTGTCGCAGAGATCTAAGACTTCAAAACTTCCTTTTACTGTAATTATTCCTCTTGGTCCTGGCATTTTGAGTACCATATATGTGTAGTGAGGCACTGCCATAAATCGCAAAAACGCGGGTCGCCCGAGGACCGCATGATACTGAGATGGCCAGTCCATGACTTCGAAGTCCAGTTTTTCTCTCCTGTAGTTTTGTCGGTTGCCGAAGCAAACATTGAGTGCTATTCGACCCAGTGGGTAATTGGCACTTCCTGGTACGATTCCGTGGAAGGAACAATCCGTTGGCTTCAGGAACTCTAGTGATATATTCATTGCTCTGAGTGTTTTTGCGTATATCAGGTTGATTCCACTTCCTGCGTCCATGAATATTCTGTCGACATCATACGCGCCGATTTGAGCTTTAAGTACCAAAGGCGCGTTTCCTGGCCGAGGTACTGTTATAGGGTGGTCTTCTCTGTTGAACTCGATAGGTTGCTCTGACCAATGCAGATACTCCGTTGCTGCTGGCGGTGAGATGACTGCTAAGTTTACTTGTCGAGTGATACACTTTTCTTCTTTGTTCGACTTGGGCACAGGTTGTATCATTGCTGTGATGTGTCCTTTTGATGGAACGTACCCTTCGTCGTAGTCGTGCCCCTGGTTCTGCTGGTCTTGTCCTTGAGGAGCTCCGTTGTTTCCTTGTTGTTTTGCCGAAGGATTGTTGCTTCCTTCAAATCCTTGTCGCCTTGCTTCGGTTTGCTTGTTTAATGCTGCCTCTTGTAGTTTTAAGAATGTTGTGCAATCTTTCATAGCGTGCCTTGATACTCGCTTCCCATCGACGAACGCTGAGTGTATATGACAAGGTCCGTTGAGCATATCTTCTGGTGATGGGTTGTACTCTCTAGGTTCTCTCGCGGGAAACTTTTTATAGTCCTCCTTTCCGTAGCTTCGATATCCCGAGCTTCTGCGATCACTTCCTTGATAGCTGTTGTCTTTGTATCCTGCGGCGACTTGGCTATGGGAGCCGTAGTTGTCATAATTTCGGGATTGTCTCCTTTGACTTCCATATCTGTTTCTTCTATCGTCCTCTGGAGATCGCGTTCGCTTGTTGTTGCACGCATCTTCTCCATCTGCAAATCTGTTTGCTATGTCCATGAGATCTGACATTGTTTTTGGCTTGATTCTGCCCATCTCTTCGACTAGGTCTCTTTGCCTTAATCCAATGATGAACGCATCTATTGCTCTTTCGTCTGAAACTTCGACTGCCGAATTTTTGATGAGACTCCATCTTTGGATGTTTGCCCGCAATGTTTCGTCGCGTTGTTGTACACACGCTTTGACTTCCTCTATCGATGCTGGCCATTTGTATGTCGACCTGAAGTTGCTTGTAAATTGCTTTGTGAGGTCTTCCCAGCTTCCAATAGTTTCTTTCTCTAGTTTGCTCAACCATGACCTTGCTGCGCCGGTGAGGTGTAGTTGCAAACTTTGCATTGCTGTTTCTTTGGTTCCTCCTAATATTTGTACTGCTTGTAGATAATTTGAGAGCCATGATTGTGGTTCCTGTGATCCATCGTACTTTTGCTGATCATGAGGTAACTAGAATCCCTTGGGAACTGGAGTGGTGCGAACCCTGCGGGTAAAGCATGATGCCCCCATCTCTTTTTCGTCTTCTTCATAGTCGCGTTTTTCGTTTGGGGATCGCGATCTTTGGGTTCCACCGTGCTGTTTTGGTGATGGCGATCGAGATCGTTGCTTGCTGCTTCTGCGCCGAGGACTGTTGTGACGGCGAGGTGACCTTGCTTTATGTGCTTCCTTGTGGTGATATGCTTCCTCTCCTTTTGCTGATAGTTTGTGGCCCACCATGTTAAGTCCGTTCAATGCTGCTCTATGCATATGTTCCCTAGGATCTCCTGGACTTGGTCGAGTTTTGAGCAGATATGCTTGTGCTGCTACTAGTGCTGCTTCAGGGGTTTTTGGTAAGATGTTCCCCTGCTCGTCGACCGATAGGAAGGACGAGTCGAGGTTTTTGGAAATGCTTTGCCTGTCGGAGTACTCGAGGTTGTCGTACCTTGAACCATGTCGACGATTTTTCCCTGCATTACTATATGATGCGTCGCTTCGCGCTTTACGAGTGGCATCGCCAGCTGCGATGGCTGATTCCTTCCTTTGTTGGATCTCTATTTTCTCCTTTGCTAGTTGCTTTGCCTGCTGCCTTAGGGCATAATGATACCCCAAAAGCATGTCTTTGCTGGAGTTTGATGGTATTGGCGTGTCGTGCTCTACGGCTTCTCTTATTATCCTCCATTCGTCGACTGATAGTCGAATTTTTTCCCTGGTTGTGAGGGATTCTGCTGTTTGCCCTTCTGCTAGATTGATATGGGCACGACGGAGGAGGTGAAGCCCAATTTCAGGACTCCGCCAAGATGAGGGAAGCTCGTTGCATATTGGCACGCCAGGACGACCTACGATATGTAATAATTAGTCTAAGGTTGTGTCAGCAATTTATATTCATGCCTATGTTATTTCGTAGCTAGGTCTAGTTGTGGGCCACCTAGGTTTTATTGTGTGTTTTGGGTTTGGGCCTGTCCAAGCCCAACAGTTTTCTGGCCATCTATATAAGGAGGCCAGCAGTCTAGGGTTTAGGGGAGTTCAGTTGTTTAGTCAAAAACCACCGTGTGCTCCACCGTGTATCATCCCTCCGGGGAAACGGCGCTGCCGTGTTATATCTAATAAAGATTGCTGCGAGGGTTCTTGCGTCATCAAGGATTATCGAGCTGTGGTTAGAGGCGTGGTGATCTTCATCACGTTGCTTGCTGGATCCGTTCCTCTTCTTCAGGTGACGTTCTTCGCGTTATTGGAAGATTTCTATCCGGGTAGACTCGCTGTGAAAGATCGGGACAAAACTCCAAGGATCACCGGTGTGATCCTTATCATAGATGATTTGCTCCTCTGTCGATATTTGCTGGGTTTAGCACTGGGTTGTTATTTTCGTCGAATTCTTCTGAGTTGTCTCCCACAATGGCGAGCACCTGGCATTGTTTGCCGATGTTACTATTGAAGCTTGAGAAGATCGAGTCGCCATCTTCAGAAAGCTCTAACCCTATCTTCCATGTGTCTGTTGATTTGTCTGAGATATCGTCGAGGCAGATCATGAGATCGTCGAGTTGGACTCCTGCGTCAAAATTTTCCTTTGCTTCGTTGTCTTCTGCGATTTTTCCTTTTTGCACTTCTTCCAAGCTGACCGGCGAGTTTACCTCGCTGGAAGAGCCTTCAGAATATTCCATCATTGCTACTGTTTCGGGATCACTTGCCGACGGATCTTGTTTCGTCAGATCTGAAAGGCGAGATGAACCCGATGGCCCAATGAGGATGCTTAAACTTCCGATCTTGTTTCTGTACTGCTGTTGGCTAAAAGCGAAAAAGCCGTCGAATTCATGATTCCAACGCCCAAGGTCCCCACGGTCGGCGCCAATTGACGAGGGGTTAACTCGACAAATGTCCTAGATGAAGGACTTAGGATCGGGGAGATAGGGCGTCGGATGAACTCGAAGGTAATGTTAGTCGAAATAGGTGTGTGTCGAAAGTAAACTTGGGTGTTCAACCTGGCTTGCTTTCAATCTGCCCCACACCGTCCCCTCCTGGCCCCTATATATAGATGGCCAGGTCTCGAGGATCGGGTAGGGTTCGATACAGATTACAATATCGACATACGGTAAGAACTCGTATTCGACTATCATTACAATTGGGCCTAGCTTAACGGGCCTCAGGGGTACTCAACATACGGGCTCTACTAACTATACCCTTGTCACCAAGCTTAACTCCTGCTCGTCCTCGAGTAGGTAAGTGATAACAAAGAATAATTTTTGAGGTGATATGCACCATCACAATCGTGATCATCTAGGTAAAGCATTGAGTGCTGAGATCAAAGAACTTAAAACATGGGCATGAAAGACATAATCTTGATAGAAGAAACTTAGCAACCATCTTATAACATGAAATAGAACACAAACGAAAGATCATGAAAACTGAAACAATGAAAGTCAAGTGTGTGTTCAAATCATATGGAAAACATAGCAAATGGTTTTCAGCTTGTCCCTCATGGAATAGCAAAACATAAATGCATAGGACACCTTCAAGTTTAAGAGGGCGACTAGATACAAATAATTTAAGAACAAGTGAAACCAAAATAACGAATCAATCAATGATAACTTTGGGACAATGCACATTAAACTCAGAATGGCAACTATGCTCTCTTAGACGGTGCATAAAGGTAGAAGGTGGAGACTCAACATAAAAGTAAAAGAAAGACCCTTCGCAGAGGGAAGCAGTGATTAAACATGTGCTAGAGCTTTTCATTTGTAAAACAGAGAGATAAAAATTTGGTTTTGAGAGGTGCTTGTCTTTGTCAACGACTGGCAATGGGGTTCTTACTATCTTCCATACAAAAATGAAGCAAGTTTTTGAGAGAGAGATTGGCACTTTTGTGCTCTTTTATAAAGCTTGGCACTCCTCCCCACCTTTTTTCCTTTCACAAACCATGGCTAACCGATTCCATCGGGTGCCCACCAACTTTCACATACCATGGAGGAGTGCCTTTTTTTCTTTTTGGAATAAGACAATATGGAAGATAGCAAATCCGACCACTACGTCCCCATGAGCTAAAAACAGTGTCACAAAACGAGAAGTGTTTTGAAGGTTTTTTTTAAAGGTAGCACATGAAAATTTACTTGGAATGGCTTAGAAATACCATGCATAGGAATTTATAGTGGACACAATGGCAAACTTGGTTTTTGGGAGTTGGATGCACGAGTAGAACTCATACTCAATACACAATGAGGGCTAGCAAAAGACTGGGAGCGACCAACTAAGAGAGCAATAACGGCCATAATCATGCAAAACGACAAAACGTCATTAATAGAAGCATAAAATGGCATCAAAAGTCAAAAACTAAATGATCATAGAGGATTATGGAGACTTGTTAGAGTCAAACATGTTGTAAGCATGTGCCAAGTCAACCCAAATAAAGCATCAAAGGCTCATTAAGCAATCTCAGTCATTTGAGACAAGTCATGCTATAGCAAAAATAACTAAGCATACTATCAAAACGACATCAAGCACGGCAGGCAAAAGTCTAAGCCGCAGTCTAAACAAGCTCCTTTTTATACCACTTTTTTGCATGAAACTTTTTCTCTTTTCCAACACCATTCGAACCCTTTTGAAACAACTCTTTTGATGAATACCAACATAGACCAGAGGTCCAAATACACCTTGATGCAAAGATGTAACAAGATCTGATAGGGCAAAGGTGTCCGATCTTTCGATGAGATCTTGATATGTCGATTTGGTGGGTGGAGTTCGTGCTTGACGATCCGACTACACGTGCTAAGCTCATGTGCCAATGCAATCGCTAGGACAATCTCCGGGAGTTACTGATCTTGCGGATGCACGATCAGCCTGACCAGCGAGGGTCTTAATTCCTACCTGAAATCGAGAACAAGTAAGAACTAATACAGCAATCAAGATATTGCGGATGAAAGATGTATGCTTTATTCAAAAGGTGGGATTCCGAATAGGCGGACTTCTTCTGGGCGATTGGCCTCAAAAGTCGAGCTCGTAGTTGCAGCAATGGCTAACTTTAGTCTAATCAAAATCCGAGTTCTAATGACGGCTAAAGGGGGTATTTGAGGAGGAAAAGGTAGGGGTGCGACCAGCCATGGATAGGGTGGTCAAACGGAACCCTAACAGGCCTTTTCTCCTCAAATTCTGACTCCTAAAAGTGGCTGCCTTATTTGCTGCGAAAATTACATGGGCCTGGCCCAAAAATAAAAGTGACGCAGCACCATATTTATCTAAGGACGAATTTGTGAAGTAGTTCTTTGTATATTTCATCCAAGTCTTCATCCTTCATTATGGTGGCTTCAAAGTTCTGAAATCTCCACTCGTGGCATCTTCTTCAATCTTCAAACGCTTGCTGCCATCTCCATGCACGATCATGCTCCAATGCTTGTCCCTCTCATCCATGCTAGGTCCATCATTCCTAAGAGTAACAAACATATCTGATTTAGGAAGCATCATATTCTCATGTATGTGAGAAAGAGTTCCAAGAAACGAAAGTACCTGATAGTTAAGTTGCTTGGCACGAGCTCGAGTGATGGGTCCTTGTATGTGTTCCGCTGTAGGTGTAGCGGCCGTATCAATAGATGGGATGTCCTCATCATGCTCCCCTTCTTGAATTGAAGTCATCCTCGACGCAACCTCATCTTCTTCACCGAAGTAAGGTTTTAAATCTGCAATGTTAAATGTAGGACTTACCGTACCAAAATCTGCAGGCAGCTCAAGTTTATATGCATTATCATTGATTTTCTCTATCACCTTAAAAGGACCATCGGCACGTGGCATTAACTTAGACTTGCGCAAATCAGGAAAACGATCTTTGCACAAATGCAACCAAACAAGATCACCAACCTCAAACACAACATGTTTTCGTCCTCTATCCCCAGCAACTTTATACTTAACATTCATGCGTTCTATGTTGTCTTTAGTAGTTGCATGCAATTTTAAAATCAATTCAGCACGTTGTGTAGCATCGAAATTATGTTGCACTGAAGATGGTAAAGGCAACAAATCAATAGGTGCACGTGGAACAAAACCATAGACAATCTGAAAAGGGCTCATCTTTGTGGTAGAATGCAGCGAACGATTATAAGCAAATTCAATATGAGGCAAACACTCTTCCCACAATTTTAAGTTCTTCTTTAAAACAGCCCGCAACATGGTAGATAAAGTTCTATTAACTACTTCAGTTTGTCCATTAGTTTGGGGATGACATGTAGTACTAAACAGCAATTTACTCCCCAACTTAGCCCATAAACATCTCCAAAAGTGGCTAAGAAATTTAGTATCACGATAAGAGACAATAGTATTTGGCACACCATGCAAACGAACGATATCACGAAAAAACAATTCAGCAATGTGCGCAGCATCATCGGTCTTGTGACAAGGAATAAAGTGTGCCATCTTAGAAAACCGATCCACAACAACAAAAATACTATCCCTCCCCTTCTGTGTACGAGGTAATCCCAAAACAAAGTCCATCGAAATATCCTCCCAAGGAACACTAGGAACAGGAAGAGGCATATATAAACCATGTGGATTAAGGCGAGACTTAGCTTTTTGACAAGTAGTGCAGCGTGCCACGAATGTCTCAACATCTCGCCGCATGCGTGGCCAAAAGAAGTGTGCAGCAAGAACATCCTCCGTCTTCTTGACACCAAAGTGTCCCATTAATCCTCCTCCATGCGCCTCCTGTAACAACAAAAGACGAACGGAACCATCTGGGATGCATAGTTTGTTAGCACAGAACACAAAACCATCATTAAGGATGAATTTATTCCATGTTCTACCATCTCTACAATTCTGCAACACATCTTTAAATTCAGCATCATGCAAGTATTGTTCCTTTATAGTTTCCAACCCAAATTTTTTGAAGTCAAGCTGAGATAACATAGTATAACGGCGCGACAAAGCATCAGCAATAATATTATCTTTACCCTTTTTGTGTTTGATAACATAAGGAAAAGATTCAATAAATTCAACCCACTTTGCATGGCGACGATTCAGTTTTGCTTGACTACGAATATGCTTCAAAGATTCATGATCAGAATGTATAACAAATTCTTTAGGCCATAAATAATGTTGCCAAGTTTCTAATGTCCGAACCAGCGCATATAATTCTTTATCATAAGAAGAATAGTTCAGACTAGGCCCACTCAATTTTTCACTAAAATATGCTACAGGTTTGCCCTCTTGTAATAACACACCTCCCAAACCAATTCCACTAGCATCACATTCAAGTTCAAACGTCTTATTAAAATCAGGAAGTTGGAGTAATGGAGCATGTGTTAACTTATCTTTCAGTATCATGAAGGCCTCTTGTTGTGCATCGCCCCAAACAAAGGGCACATCCTTCTTTGTGAGCTCATTCAATGGCGCAGCAATAGAACCAAAATCTTTGACAAAGCGCCTATAAAACCTAGCGAGACCAAGAAAACTCCTCACTTGTGTGACCGTCTTTGGCTGCGGCCAATTCTCAATAGCTTCAATCTTGGCTGGATCAACTTCAATTCCCTGTTCTGTAACAACATAACCAAGAAAAGCAACTCTATTTGTGCAAAAAGTGCACTTCTCAAGATTACCATACAAACGTGCATCACGTAAAGCATTGAAAATAGCACGTAAATGATCCAAATGGTCCTCTAAAGATTTGCTATATATGAGAATGTCATCAAAATATACCACCACAAAACGACCAATAAAAGCACGTAAAACTTCGTTCATCAGTCTCATAAGGTGCATTAGTTAAATCAAACGGCATTACTAACCACTCATATAAACCAAACTTAGTTTTAAAAGCTGTTTTCCATTCATCTCCTAATTGCATACAAATTTGGTGGTAACCACTACGCAAATCAACTTTAGAGAACATAATAGAACCACTCAACTCATCTAGCATGTCATCCAAACGAGGTATAGGGTGACGATATCGAATGGTAATATTATTAATAGCTCGACAATCAGTGCACATGCGTGAAGAACCATCTTTCTTAGGTACTAAAATAATAGGAACAGCGCATGGACTAAGAGACTCACGAATATAACCTTTGTCCAATAAACTCTGGATTTGTTGTTGGATCTCTTTTGTTTCTTCAGGATTGGTGCGATATGGCGCACGGTTGGGCAGCGAGGCTCCTGGAATCAAAGCAATCTGGTGTTCTATCCCACGAATAGGTGGAAGTCCAGGTGGAACATCTTGTGGAAAAACGTCCATGTATTCCTGCAAAAGGTTAGCAACCGCAGGTGGCAAAGAAGGAGGCATATCCTCAAATGAAAATAGAACGTCTTTGCAAACAATGGCATAGCAGGGAGTAATATTGACATCTATTTCAGCAAGATCAGATTTGCTAGCAAGTAAACAAGGATTCTTCAAACGAATTTCAGTAGCATGGTTAGAATCAGATTTAGAAGAATGCTTAAGGGGTACAAAATCTGCAGCAATAATCTGATTCTCACTCTTATGTTTGTCCTCGTTTTTTAATCTACTAGCTCTAGCAAGATCATCTTTCAAAATTTGTTCCGGAGTCATGGGTTTAAGTCCAATTTTCTTGCCAGCATGTGTAAGAGAATACTGATTTGTTTTACCAATATGTACAGATTCTCTATCAAATTGCCATGGTCTACCAAGTAACAAAGAACAAGCTTGCATAGGTACAATCAACAAAATCTGAATAAGTACCAATAGTAAAATGCACGTGTGCAGTTTTTGTTACCTTGAGCTTACGGGAGCTCTCAAACCATTGAATGTAATAGGGATGAGGTCGTTGTCATGTGGGTAGAGCAAGCTTCTCCACCATGTCAATACTAGCCAGATTGTTACAACTCCCTCCATCAATGATGATCCGGATAGCTCTCTCCTTAACAACGCCTCTTGTTTGAAACAAATTGTGGCGTTGATCATGCTCGGCTTTGCTCAATTGCACACTCAAGACACGTTGTGCAACTAAACTCTTGTATTGATCAGCAGTTTCAGCTCCCATTACCTCCATCTCCTTGTCAGAATCAGAATTGGCACCATCACGTGCAGCAATAAGTGCTAATGTATCATCATCAAAATCACTCGCAGAGTCATATTCGCCATCTTCAAGCACCACCATCACACGTTTGGTTCTGCAGTCTTTTTCGATGTGACCAAACCCAAAACATTTGCGACATTGAATGTCACGAGTCTTCCCCGTGGAGGCCATGGAAGAAGAACTCCGTGTCGGACCAGCAGATGGTGATGGAGCAGGAGCAGGTGGCGTTCTTGACGTCGGCGTGGTATACCTGGAGGTGGAAGGACCTGGTGCATCCCCACGACAAGGTGGAGCTGATTGGCGAGCAGACCAGGAAGGAGTACGACCTGCAGAATTATTAGCTCTTCTCCATGATGGTTGACGATCCTGCACTTCAAGTTCAGCTTTGCAAGCAAGGTGAAATAAACGAGTAATAGTGTTGTACTCCTTATAGTCTAAAATATGCTGAATCTCCTTATTTAAACCACCAAAGAAACATGCAAGCATAGCTTCATTATCCTCTACAATACCACAACGAATCATGCCCGTTTGTAACTCTTGTTAATTTTTTAAGCAAGTCCCGTTGATAATGTGGAGGTACAAAACGAGTACGCATGGCATGTTTTAGACCTACCCAAGTAGCAGGAATATTAGCATGATTGACTCGACAATGTTCAGACCACCAGATAGAAGCAAAATCTGTAAATTCACATGTAGCAGCACTAACACGCAAATGCTCAGGGTAGCGTAAACATGCAAAACGTTGCTCTACTTCTAATTCCCAAGTGAGATATGCATCAGGATTATATCTACCCTCAAATGGTGGAATATTTAATTTCAGTTTGGCCACATGTTCATCATCACGTACCGGACGCGGAGGTGGACGAGCGTTGCGGTTGTATTGCCGCGGACGGCCAGGTGCAGGTTGTTGGACCTCGTCCTCCTCGAGCTCGTTTTCATCTTCGAACTTGTTTTCCCCCTCGTCAGCAGCATATCCATCCTGGGTGGCCGCCTCCGTAGCGGCCGCAGCTACTGCCGCGGCTGTAACGGTACCCGCAGATGGCGGGATGAGAGGAACGCGGCGAGCACGTGGTACAGGGATGCCCGGCTGTGGCAGTGGTGGTAAACAGGCCAGGACTTCCTGGAACCGGGCGTCGAGCTTGGTGTTGAAGGATGCCTCAAGACCAGCCATCTTGTCCATCGCATCAGAAAGCTTGGAATCAACATCACCCAAACGTGTGTCCACATCTTGTGCATGCCCCACCAACAGCCGAGTGAAGTGGGCATGCAACTCTGCATTAGTCATCTTCTCCGGATCAACATCATCCTTCGTGGTTCCTGTCATGGTTAGCGTAGAAGCAAGCACAAATATATATACCTACGCACTACGGAATATGGTGGAATCACGCGTAATCCGTCAAGCGGTATACAAAGCTCTTACAAGTTCGTACCAAACAGGAGGAAGGTGATATGCAACCAGCAAGGATCAGCGACTCCCAAAATTGCACAAAGCGATTACCAGGTGTCGATACAAAGCACGTGCAGAAATATGTGGAGCTGTAGGAAGGCTTATATGGTAGCAAAAACACAGCAAATATCAAAACAGCAATGCAATGTTGAAAGAATGCTCAACCACGATACTATGCTGGTCCTAGGCTATACCGTGCTAGAGACGTGAGCCGAGAACACTAAGAAAGTCACGGCATGGCACAACAAGCAGAAAGAAACAGCTCCAAAGCAAGATATAAGTGAAGATCTGCAGGAATTTTCGGGTCTGAAACTTCAGAGGGCAAAAACTCGACCTTCCCTGCCATTTTTGGGAGTTCTGAGTGTCGCACAACAACGTAGATCTTTTCGAGCTGAGCATTTTGAGTGGTCGCACGTCGAAAACGGAGTTCGTATGCAAAAGTTATGGCCAGTTGAAGTTTGCTGTCGAAAACCGTCAAAAACTGACGAAACTGTCCAATTCAGACTGAATTCGGACTGGACTAGTAGGAACGGGTCAACCCAATTTGGATGCGGATTTGACTTTTTTTTTTGCTCTTCTTCTTCCTCTTGACTGGCGACCGAAACCTAACTCACGGACTCTGAAAAAGGCACGGATGAAATTGGGAGGAACGAACAAAAACTTATGTGAAGGCGGTGGCGGAAGTATATGGCGGAGCAATGGTGCAAGCGTGCGGCGGCGGCGGGACTATGGTGATTCGAACTCGAAACTCTAAAGGAACAGACACTAAGACCAGCAACTCGACACACGGATGCAGACACAAATTCAACGATGCAAACTGAAAAGACAATGCAAAGGCTCGGATGGTTTATGGGACGAGATGATCTAAACCCTAACTGTATTTTTTGGCTTTTTCGTGGTTTATAGGTATGAACACAGATGCAATCTAAACTACGAAAACAGTAAATCTCACCGAGCAACCTGAAATCTGATACCACTTGATAGGGCGAAGGTGTCCGATCTTTCGATGAGATCTTGATATGTCGATTTGGTGGGTGGAGTTCGTGCTTGATGATCCGACTACACGTGCGAAGCTCGTGCGCCAATGCAATTGCTAGGACAATCTCCGGGAGTTACTGATCTTGCGGATGCACGATCAGCCTGACCAGCAAGGGTCTTAATTCCTACCTAAAATCGAGAACAAGTAAGAACTAATACAACAATCAAGATATTGCGGATGAAAGATGTATGCTTTATTCAAAAGGTGGGATTCCGAATAGGCGGTCTTCTTCTGGGCGATTGGCCTCAAAAGTCGAGCTCGTAGTTGCAGCAATGGCTAACTATAGTCTAATCAAAATCCGAGTTCTAATGACGGCTACGGGGGGTATTTGAGGAGGAAAAGGTTGGGGTGCGACCAGCCATGGATAGGGTGGTCGAACGGAACCCTAACAGGCCTTTTCTCCTCAAATTCGGACTCCTAAAAGTGGCTGCCTTATTTGCTGCGAAAATTACATGGGCCTGGCCCAAAAATAAAAGTGATGCAGCACCATATTTATCTAAGGACGAATTTATGAAGTAGTTCTTTATATATTTCGTCCAAGTATTCATCCTTCATTATGGTGGCTTCAAAGTTTTGAAATCTCCACTCGTGGCATCTTCTTCAATCCTCAAACGCTTGCTGCCATCTCCATGCACGATCATGCTCCAATGCTTGTCCCTCTCATCCATGCTAGGTCCATCATTCCTAAGAGTAACAAACATATCTGATTTAGGCAGCATCATATTCTCATGTATGTGAGAAAGAGTTCCAAGAAACGAAAGTACCTGATAGTTAAGTTGCTTGGCACGAGCTCGAGTGATGGGTCCTTGTATGTGTTCCGCTGTAGGTGCAGCGGCCGTATCGATAGATGGGATGTCCTCATCAAGATCTGAACAAAAATCAAGGCGAAAAACAAAAGCTAAACGCAGTAGCAGAAAAAGAGAACACTCATTGAATGATAAGAGTGAAAACAAGAGTGTTCTTGGCAATGAAAAACGGAGTTCATCTCCTCCAAAAAGAACATGATGTGATCCAACCATTTATTGCAGCAAACAAAGCAAAAGAAAACTGAAAACTAAAGTAAAGACGCTCCAAGAAAAATGCATAGTGCATGAAGCAATAAAAATATAGTGTCTTGAAAGGTGACCTGATTTTTGCCGATGAAGAAGGGGTGCCTCGGGGCATCTCCAAGTTTTGACGCTTGTACTTCTTGGATATTTCTTGGGGTGCATGGGCATCCCCAAGCTTGAGCTTTTGTCCATTCTTCATCTCATCTCATCATTCTCCAATCCCTACACTTGAAAACTTCCTTCATACAAAACTCAACATAATTCTATTAGCAACGTTAGCATAAGCATAATAGTAAATCAACCCTTTTTGGTTCAGGTTTCAACTCAAAAACACCACATATAAAGCATATACTACTGTAGCAACTTTCCCAAAAGTTCCATGATCAAAAGAACTCAAAAAGAAAGCGACCGAGAGGCAAACACAAATAGTGGCAGAAATCTGTCAAAACAGAACAGCTGACAAATATCGATTTTTTCGAAGGTTTTCTGTTGCTCAAATCGAAAAGTGCAAAACTAATGAAAGTTTGGATATAACCTGGGGCATATGCATAAGAAATCGCAAGTCAAAAAGATATTCTGAGAATTTTCACGAATTTTTACGGTGCAGCACCGAAATCTGTTTCAGGACAGCATTTTCCCCAAATCTTACCTCACTCAAATTAGAGATTTCTCTTGGCACAAAAACGAAACAAAAATGATAAGGAGAGGTTATTACAGTAGTAATAACTTCCAAGACTCAAATAAAATAAAAAGTACTGAAAATAAAACATTGGGTTATCTCCCAAGAGTGATTTTCTTTAACGCCTTTGAGCTAGGCGCAGTAATTTCAGAAAATGCTCACATAGGCGCCCAAAAGAACTTAAGGCAAAGGTGCCATAAAGGAACTTGAAGCAAGAGAGAGCATAAAAAAGCAAATGTGAAACACGTTTAAATCTAAACCACTTCCTATGCATAGGAATCTTGTAAGAAAATGAATCAATGAGGCACATAGTAACAAGCATGGTTAGATAAAAGAGGTGCAACTTCAAGATTTGCAACATAAGGAGGGGAAACTTAATATTATTGAGATCCATCAAACCATGTTTCCCTCTCTCATAGTAACTTTCAGTAGCATCATGAATAGAATTAACAATATAACTATCACATAAAGCATCCATATCATGAGCCACATGCATAAAAGAATTAATACTCCCCACATGAACAATCGTAGTAGGAGCAGATTCAACAGAATAATTATTCTCATCACCATAATCATCAAAAACATGAGGCATATTGTAATCATAACTAATTTTCTCCTCAAAACTAGGTGAACTGAAAATATTATACTCATCATCGTAACCATCATAAACTAGAGGTTTAGTATCATCATAAGCGATAGAATAGCTATCTTGCAAATCATATTCATCAAACATATCATCGTAGGAAGGAACATGGATAGTACTAATGGTGCAACAATTATTAACCTCATAATTTTTAGAATCTACCAAAAAGAATTTCAATATCAAAAGTAGAGTGCTTTTCCCAATCATGATCACTAACATAGGTAACAGGCATGAGAACATCATCAAGATCAGAATTATCATAATCTATAATAGGAGCAACATTGTTAGGGGAAGATACCGTTTCCTCTCTCCTTTTACTCCTCTTCTTCTTCTTCTTACTCTTCTTACTCTCTCCTTTAGGTGGGAGAGACTTGAAAGGCATCTTCTCCACATAATCTGGTTTGCTGACAGAAATAACAGAAGAAACTTTGGAGGATTCCTCCTTTTTGTTAATAAGATGGAAACATCTATTAGTCCTGTCATAGCTTGGCAAAACATCATGTTTTATAACATTTTGTATGTAAGTATTTGCGTGGGAATCTTTAACACAATAAAGACGACAACCCTGCAGGATGCTAATATTTTTAAAAGCGCTCATATCTACCAAAGATGGTTTTCTAGATAACTCTTCATACCCCAAAAACAAAGTAAGCTCATCATGCTGATTGAGAGTGATCTTGTCATCACAATACAAACTTGCGGTACTCATTCGATTAGAAAGGTCACTATTATGGCCTGAGCATTGAAAATTAAAATGACCCTTGTCATCGCAAAGTTCACAAATAAAAGGATAAAGCTCACAAACCTTTTTACCAAGCTCATCTAGAGCCTTATCCCACATTCGGGTCTCTTCATTCCTGTGGTGGATACAATAATCTTCTTTGTCGTGACTCTGTTCACAAGGTCTAAGTACTCCACAAAAATTAACATGCTTATAAGAAATAGTACTTTTTAGAAGTTTGAGCATGTTTATTGCAATCATTAATAACAATATCACTTTCTATGCAAGTGTCTTTAAAAGGTTCATGATACACATCCCTATTTCCTTTGGGAACATTAATATGGGAAGCAAAGGCTCTAAAACAATAAACCATAATTCAAGGATCAAGACCATATTTAGCACAAAGCTCTTCAAAATCAGCAGTTTTAGCGAAAGACTTAATGCAATCATACTCATAATTTATATCTGACTAGATAAATGCCCGCGCGTTGCAACGGAATTCTTCTTTCTTCCATTTTGTCTTGAATTCTTTTTTCTAAAAAAATGAGTTATGCAATTGCTCACGAAGCAACGAATATTAGCCTAGTATATATAAGTCTTAAAGAAAAATGTTATGCTCTCCTTCATCTCATATTAATCCTCATCCTCACTCTATGCACCATAATTGCTCTTAAAAACCCATTATGGCTTTATGGTGTAACCCGTCGACTCTAGAATACTCCATTAAATTTTCTAGCATGTTCACTCATATAGTAAACTACTATTCATGCTATATTTATGCAATCTTGACTTAGGAAGAACAAAATACTTATGTCCAACAAAATTATTTCAAATTAAAAGTTTGGCCAAGGATCTTCTCAATATAACAAAGAGAAGATCTAAGATGTGAATACTATTTGTGGTTCACGAAGATCAAAATGTATCAAGATAAAGAAAAGTTTGTTAAGTACACATAATAGCTATAGGACTTGTGAACTTTTTGTTCGAACAGGTTTGTGAACTTTATATGGTATGATTGGAAGCTACACCTAAATAAAGCACCATGTAATCCGAGGTACCTGATATGGAGCCGAGGTTCACTTTGAACTTGAAGCCATATGAGCCTACACTGCTCATTGATTAAAGTGTGGTCTCCTCTTGAAATTTACCACTCTTGGTCCTTTACCCAATGTATCAGAAGAAAGTCAGGTAGAGCCGTAGAGCAGGTGTAAAACATAACATGTTCTAATTTAAGAAACTCAGACGGTATTTGAGTGTCCATCATATTCCAATCCTCTAAAGAGCTCTACTGCACAAACACTTTGCTAGGCAAAGGCAAAGAGAAATCAACATTTGAAGTTCACTATAGAAAGACAAAACAAATACACTATAACCGACTATATTCAGAAATGACAGAATATGGAGATCGAATAAATTCCTTGAAAACATAGTATACTAAATCAAATGAAACCCACCTTCTCTCGTGGCACAATAGAAACTCACAAATATTCAATGAAAGTCCAGATCTTCATCGACGTATGTTGTGGTGCACATGGTATTTAGACAGTGAGCACTCGAACTCCTCACATCCACCGCCGATGATATGACCACACCGAGCTCCTCTGGATGTGCTCACCATCTTGAAGTGCACCTCCAAGAAGAAGTAGCTTGACTCTGAGGTGAATGTCATCACCAGCAAGATGAACAATCCCCTCAGTCCACAAGCAAAAAGCCTGCTACATCGATGGCGTGGAACAGCTGCATGATGTCGTTAGAAGCGGCGAATGCATTGTCGTGTGCGTGCCCATGGCCATGGACGATAACAGCAACCAGTCGGTCTCCACGTTGTTCCTTCTTGACTTCCTGAGGATCTCAATGGCGTCCAACCCATACGCGAGCGCGAGGAGGAGCTCGACGGTTTGGCATGCCTGACTTGTAGGTTTGGCAATTGAGAGGACAAAAAACATTATTGCGACATGTTGGCATACATTTTTGTTGTTGTGTACTTCAGTGCTACTCTTAGTTCAAACTCCTTCTGTACACTCCCTTTTGGCGATCAGAGCTCCTTTTATACTCTAATATCTTAGTTCAAGTGGTTGGTATTATCTCACTGCTTATGTCACACCGATGCCATGACTTCCTAAGTAACAAGAGAAGGGCTAGTTGATGAGGACATCCCTACGGTTGATACAATCGTTGCACCTACAGCCACACTTCCTCACATTCCACAATGCCAAGGACCTCTCACAAGAGCTCGTGCACGCCAACTAAATTATCAGGTACTTTCGTTTCTAGGAACTATTCCTAATATTCATGAGAATATGATGCTGCCTAAATCAAATGTGTTTATGTTACTTAGGAATGATGGGCCTAGCATGGATGAGAGGGACAAGCATTGGAGCATGATCATGCATGGAGATGATGGCAGCAATCGTGTGAGGATTCAGGATGACGCTGCAAGTGAAGATTTCAGAACTTTGAAGCCACCATAATGCTGCAAGGATGCTTGGACAAAATTCACAAGTTAACAAATCATAAAATTCATCCAAAGCTTTATATGGTGCTGCGTCACCTTATTTTATGGGTTCAACCCATGTATTTTTGTCATAGGTATTTTAGGGATTTTCAGGAGGCTATTTGAGTGGAAATCAGCCCATCTAGGGTTATTTTCGGATGGCCCATTAGGGCTGTACGAAAATCCCTACACTTTTCCCTCATATATACCTCCTTCTAGCCGTCATTAGAACTTGGATTTTGTTTAGTTAAAGACTTAGCCATGAGCTACTCTTCGCCATAGGCACAAGTGTCAAACCGACCTTTTGTACTACGCACAGACATAATCCCACCTCTTCAATAAAGCCTTCATCTATATTCGCAATATCTTGATTGCATCTATAATTCTTGCTGGTTCTTCGATTGCTTGCAGGGATTGATCCTCGTGATCAGGTTGATCTAGCTCCGGCGTGATCAATAGCCTCGGAAGTTGGTGTATCGATTGCTAAGGCGCAACGTCTCGCACGTTTATAGTCGGATCGTCAATGTGGACCTCCACCATAATCGATAGTTATCGTCTCATCGAAAGATCGGGCACCTTTACCCTATCAAGTGGTATCAGATTTCGGGTTTCTCGGTGAGATCTTACTGTTTTCGTAGTTTAGATTGCATCTATTCTTCTTCCTATAAACCATAAAAAGCCAAAAATAATTAGGTTTAGATCCGTATCCTAGAAACACTTTTGGGCCTTTTGCATCTTTTCTTTTCAGTATTTGCTTTGTTGAATTCTAGTCTGCATCGTCGTGTCCAGTGCTGGTTTTAGGTCTAGACCTTTAGAGTTTCGATTCGGGTCACAGCCATCACCACCGCCACCACCGATTTCGCTATCACCACCACCACCACCAATTTCGCTATCACCACCGCCACCACCGATTCCGCCATCACCACCGCCACCACCAATCCCGCTATCACCACCGCCATAAACTTTTTAGTTTTCCTACTCTTGTTTTCCATCATTGTAGATCCGATCCGAGTTATAACTTGGTCCAAGTTCCAGAAAGTTTTGGCCAGCAGGAAAGAGGAGGGGAGAGCAAAAAAAAGTCTAGAAACTCCTCCGAAAAAAATTGACCTATACTGTTTTTAGGCTTCTGGGATCGTTTTGAGCTATACGCCATTATAGTGAACAAAATTTGGTGTCTGCACGCTTTTTGGAGCAGTTTTGTGCAATTTTCAGAAATTTCAAAAAAAAATCTTGATCCTATACTGATATTTCACCTTGCTGATCATTTTGAGACACTTTCCATCATAGTGATTTTCGCCTCATTCGCACGCTGTTCAGAGCACTGCTGCCTGTTGCTTTTCGGTCTCGCGGCGTGACTTGTGGTGTTCTAGGCTCGCGTCTCTAGCTTGGGATAGTCTAGGACCAGCACAGTACCGTCGTTGAGCTATTATTCAACCTTGCATTGCTGTTTTGAAATAGTTGCTATAGATATTGCAGCCACCCAGAGCCCCACATATTCCTACACCGTGCATTGACACCACCTGGCAATCGCTCTATTCAATCTTCCTAAAGTTTGATCACGACGCTTGTTGATCGCCACCTGCTGCAGGGTAAGAACGGGTAAGAGTATTGGTTTGCTTGATAGCTTACGCGTTTTCCACCCCTGTTCCTGTTGTATCTCTATTCTATAACTGTGCTTTTGTCTACTAATCATGCCACCAGACAACACCGAGACACCGCCACTGGAGGGTGAAGCCTTGCAGGCTCACGTCACCAAACATTTGTCTGATCATATGCAGGATGTGGACAAGCATTTCAGTGACACGATGGAGCAACTCGAGGGACTCGAGACCACCTTCACCGCCAAGCTTGACGCTACATTCCAGGAGGTGCTAGCACGCTTACCACCACCACCGCCGGCTCGAGCGCCTCCTCCACAGCCGACTCGCGTGACTCCTCCACCAACCTTTGTGGGACGTGCACAGCGTGTTCTCCATCCACTGGCACAAACTTCAGCTGTGTGTGCTACTGCGAGCACTGCGGCTGCTGCCGTTGCAGGAGCTACGGGTGTTACACAGGCCCGTGATGCACAGTTCGATGATTATTACGGGGAAGATGAGTACGAGGGCGAGTACGCAGATGACTTCACAGTTGATCAGCCACCTGGTTGTCCTTGGCCCTACATTCGCCGTCCACCTCCTCGTCCGTTGGTACGTGATGATGACCATGTTGCTAAACTAAAATTACATGTTCCTACGTTTGATGGTCGCTATAACCCTGATGCATACCTCTCTTAGGAATTAGAATTAGACCAGCATTTTGCATGCTTAAATTATCCCGAGGATACACGTGTTAGTGCTGCTACTTGTGAGTTCACTTGTTTTGCTTCCATATGATGGTCTGAATACTGTCGTGCTAATCATGCTAATCCAATCACTACGTGGGATGCTTTAAAACATGCTATGCGTATTCGTTTTGTTCCACCATAATATCAGCGTTCCATGCTTACCAAATTAGCACGTCTAGATCAAGGCAAAAATTCTGTAGAGGATTACTATCAGGAATTGCAAACTGGCATGCTGTGTTGTGGTATAGAGGAGGATAATGAAGCATTAATGGCATGATTCGTAGGTGGGTTAAATGAGGAAATTCAGACCATTCTTAGATATAAATCTTTTACACTATTACCCGTTTGTTCCATCTTGCTTGCAATGCTGAATGTGAAGTGCAGGATCGACGCGAGGCGACACGAACTAATTATTCTGTAGGGCGTTCTACTTGGAGATCACCGAATTCGGCGTCACGGGCTGCTGCACCTACACCTCCAGCGAGCACATCCACACAATCTGCAACATCTACACCACCTCCGTTTGCTGCACGGAAGACTTCTATGGCACCAGCCCCGAGTGCTGCATCCTCCATGGCATCTATGGGCAAGTCTAGCCAGATTCAGTGCCACAAATGTGGTGGACTTGGTCACTTTGCACGTGATTGTGCCTCCTCCCGTGTGATGATTGCTCTTGAGGATGGTGGATACGACTCCGCCAGTGATTATGATGAAGATACTTTGGCTCTTATTGCATCTGATGAGCAATGTGCTGCAGCACCCACGGAGCAAGATTCTGAATATATGGCTGCAGAACATGCGGAGAAATACCCGAGTTTAGTTGCACAGCGAGTCTTGAGTGCACAAATTACCAAGGCCGAGCCTGACCAGCGCCATAATCTGTTCCATACCAAGGGCGCGGTTAAAGATCGATGTATTCGCATTATTATTGATGGCGGGAGCTGCAACAATTTGGCGAGCATGGAGATGGTTGAAAAGCTTGCTTTTACGACACGACCCCATCCTCGTCCATATCACATTCAATGGTTTAATAACAGCGACAAGGTTAAGGTAACATGTACAGTTCGTGTGCATTTTACTATTGCTGCATATGCTGATTATGTTGAGTGTGATGTTGTTCCTATGCAAGCGTGTGCTCTTTTACTTGGTAGACCATGGCAGTTTGATACGAATTCTATACACTATGGTAGCACAAATCAGTATTCTCTTGTTCGTAATGATAAGAAAATTGTGTTACTTCCCATGTCTCCTGAAAGTATTTTAAAAGATGATCTTGCTAGAGCTAGTAGAGCACATAATGAGGGGAAAAAGCTGAGCGAAAATCAGATTGTTGCTAAGGAACTTATGCCTTCTACAAGTACTTCTAAATCTGCTCCAAAACATGCTAACAAAATTCGTTTGAAAAGTACTTGTTTGCTAGCTAGCAAATCTGATATTTCTGAAATTGATGTGAGTACTACTGCATGTTATGCTATCATTTGCAAAGAAGTGTTGTTTTCAGCTGAGGAGATGCCTTCTTCTTTGCCACCTGCTGTTGCTAACATTTTGCAGGAGTATACGGACGTTTTCCCACAAGATGTACCTCCAGGACTGCCACCTCTTCATGGAATTGAGCACCAAATTGATTTGATTCCTGGAGCATCTTTGCCCAACTGTGCGTCATATCATACCAATCCGGAGGAGACGAAAGAGATTCAGCGACAAATTCAAGAACTTCTTGACAGGGGTCATATTCGTGAGTCTCTTAGTCCATGTGCTGTTCCTATTATTTTGGTACCAAAGAAAGATGGTTCTTCGCGCATGTGTACTGATTGTAGAGCAATCAATAATATTACTATTCGCTATCGTCATCCTATTCCTCATTTAGATGACATGCTTGATGAATTGAGTGGCTCTACCATGTTCTCTAAGGTTGATTTGCGTAGTGGTTACCACCAAATTCATATGAAGTTAGGAGATGAATGGAAAACTGCATTTAAAACTAAATTTGGCTTATATGAGTGGTTAGTGATGCCCTTTGGTTTAACTAATGCTCCCAGCACTTTCATGAGATTAATGAATAAAGTTTTACGTGCTTTTTTTGGACATTTTGTGGTGGTATATTTTGATGATATATTGATATATAGCAAATCTGTAGAAGAACATTTGGAACATTTACGTGCTGTTTTTGATGCTTTACGTACTGCACATTTGTTTGGTAACATTGCAAAGTGCACCTTTTGCACAGATAGAGTTGTTTTTCTTGGCTATGTTGTTACAGCACAGGGTATTGAAGTTGATCCCGCCAAGACTGAAGCAATTTCGAGTTGGCCACAACCCAAAACAGTCACACAAGTGAGGAGCTTCCTTGGTCTCGCTGGATTATATAGGTGTTTTGTCAAAGATTTTGGTTCCATTGCAGCGCCGCTGAACGAGCTTACTAAGAAAGATGTGCCCTTTGTTTGGGGCGATGCGCAACAAGAAGCCTTCATGTTACTCAAAGATAAGCTTACACATGCTCCTTTACTCCAATTGCCTAATTTTAATAAGACCTTTGAGTTGGAATGTGATGCTAGTGGAATTGGTTTGGGTAGAGTGTTGTTACAAGAGGGCAAACCTGTTGCATATTTCAGTGAGAAATTGAGTGGAGCTAGTTTGAACTATTCTACTTATGATAAGGAATTATATGCTCTTGTTAGGACATTAGAAACTTGGCAACATTATTTATGGCCTAAAGAATTTGTTATACATTCTGATCATGAATCTTTGAAGCATATTCGTAGTCAAGCTAAGTTGAATAAACATCATGCAAAGTGGGTTGAATTCATTGAATCTTTTCCTTATGTTATTAAACACAGAAAGGGGAAAGATAATATTATTCCTGATGCTTTGTCACGTCGTTATACCATGTTATCTCAACATGACTTCAAAATCTTTGGTTTGGAAACTATCAAAGAACAATATGTGAACGATGCCGATTTTAAAGACATTTTGCAGCATTGTATAGAGGGTAGAACTTGGAACAAATTCGTTCTCAATGATGGGTTTGTGTTCCATGCTAACAAACTATGCATTCCAGAAGGTTCCGTTCGTCTTTTGTTGTTGTAGGAGGCGCATGGAGAAGGATTGATGGGTCACTTTGGAGTAAAGAAGACAGAAGACGTACTTGCTACACACTTCTTTTGGCCATGCATGAGAAGGGATGTTGAGAGGTTTGTTGCTCGCTGCACAACATGTCAAAAAGCTAAGTCCCGCCTTAATCCACATGGTTTATATATGCCTCTTCCTGTTCCTAGTGTACATTGGAAGGATATTTCTATGGACTTTGTTTTAGGATTACCTCGAACACAGAAGGGGAGGGATAGTATTTTTCTGGTTGTGGATAGATTTTCTAAGATGGCACACTTTATTCCTTGTCATAAGAGTGATGATGCTGCTCATGTTGCTGAATTATTCTTTCGCGATGTTGTTCGCTTGCATGGTGTGCCTATTACTATTGTTTCAGATCGTGATACTAAATTTCTTAGCCCTTTTTGGAGATGTTTATGGGCTAGGTTGGGGACTAAATTGTTGTTTAGTACTACATGTCATCCCCAAACTGATGGACAAACTGAAGTAGTAAATAGAACTTTATCTACCATGTTAAGGGCTGTTTTAAAGAAGAACTTAAAAATGTGGGAAGATTGTTTACCTCATATTGAATTTGCTTACAATCGTTCCGTGCATTCTACAACTAAGTTATGTCCTTTTGAGATTGTGTATGGTTTTGTTCCTCATGCACCTATTGATTTATTACCTATTCCATCTTCGGTGCGACATAATTTTGATGCTACACAACGTGCTGAACAGATTCTTACATTGCATAGGATTACTAAGGAAAATATAGAACGTATGAATGCTAAATATAAAGTTGCTGGTGATAAAGGACGAAAGCATATTGTGTTTGATGTGGGAGATCTAGTTTTGTTGCATTTGCGCAAAGATCGTTTTCCTGATTTGCGCAAGTATAAATTAATGCCACGTGCTGCTGGTCCTTTTAAAGTGTTAGAGAAAATGAATGATAATGTATATAAACTTGAGCTTCCTGCAGAGATGGGCACGGTAAGTCCTTCATTTAACATTGCAGATTTGAAGCCATACTTTGGAGAAGAAGATGAGATTGTGTCGAGGACGACTTCAATTCAAGAAGGGGAGGATGATGAGGACATCCCTACGGTTGATACAACCGTTGCACCTACAGCCACACTTCCTCACATTCCACAATGCCAAGGACCTCTCACAAGAGCTCGTGCACGCCAACTAAATTATCAGGTACTTTCGTTTCTAGGAACTATTCCTAATATTCATGAGAATATGATGCTGCCTAAATTAGATGTGTTTATGTTACTTAGGAATGATGGGCCTCACATGGATGAGAGGGACAAGCATTGGAGCATGATCATGCATGGAGATAATGGCAGCAATCGTGTGAGGATTCAGGATGATGCTGCAAGTGAAGATTTCAGAACTTTGAAGCCACCATAATGCTGCAAGGATGCTTGGACGAAATTCACAAGTTACCAAATCATAAAATTCGTCCAAGGCTTTATATGGTGCTGCGTCACCTTATTTTATGGGTTAAACCCATGTATTTTCGTCATAGGTATTTTAGGGATTTTCTGGAGGCTGTTTGAGTGGAAATCGGCCCATCTAGGGTTATTTTCGGATGGCCCATTAGGGCTGTACGAAAATCCCTGCCCTTTTCCCTCATATATACCTCCTTCTAGCCGTCATTAGAACTTGGATTTTGTTTAGTTAAAGACTTAGCCACGAGCTACTCTTCGCCATAGGCACAAGTGTCAAACCGACCTTTTGTACTACGCACAGACAGAATTCCACCTCTTCAATAAAGCCTTCATCTATATTCGCAATATCTTGATTGCATCTATAATTCTTGCTGGTTCTTCGATTGCTTGCAGGGATTGATCCTCGTGATCAGGTTGATCTAGCTCCGGCGTGATCAATAGCCTTGGAAGTTGGTGTATCGATCGCTAAGGCGCAACGTCTCGCACGTTTGTAGTCGGATCGTCAACGTCGACCTCCACCATAATCGATAGTTATCGTCTCATGAAAAGATCGGGCACCTTTACCCTATCACTAGTGAAAAGAGAAGTAACAAATGAAGTAATTCTAAGCGGCCTTCTGGAACGATAGTCTGTTCGAGTAAACTATATAATGTCGGCAGATGGATAATGTTGATTCAGTTTGTACTGTAATAGTACATAAGAAATACTGCTTCCAGACGATCGAAGGTTACTGCCTGGAGACAGTGGCACACGAACACCATCAGTTCACCACTAAAACTCAGAGAACGGGAGAAGTCTTAAACAGTTAGATATTGGTCCACTCTCAGCTGTTTTAGTACACTGCAGTACTCCTATTTTTCTTCTATTTTTAGGATCATAATTCATGATCTTTTTTAGAGTATACCATCAATTATAGTAAATGGCGAGATCGCGATGCTCATTCTAAAGCAAAGAATACAGTATGCAGCAGCCATCTTTATAATTGAGAATTTGAGATTAGCATCACACCTCATCACCGAGGCTTTATGTGTGCAAAACAAATGATCAAACGATCATACTAAAGCAGGATGCATCATTGGTAACCCAGCAACAATGTGAAAAGAAAAATGTGGCGTGAGTTGTTGAACTATCCAGTTCGATCCTAGAAAACCCGGTCTGACAGCGACGAAAGGTGCCGGAAGAAGTTGAACCCTGCAGACGGCATGTCGCCGTGGAACCTGGGATGCCGGAGGTAGAAGAACCCCATGCCCAGAAGGAGAACCCTGAACGACACCACGTAGAGCACCAGCGCGGTCAGCAGGATAACCACGGCGAACACCCCTGGCACACAGGTCACGCCAGGACAGCAGCGCCTCTATGCGCTCCCCCTGCACCTTGCGCCACGTTGTAGCCGGGCAGCGTCTGCGCGCGCCTAGCCACAGCGCGCAGTTGGTCATACCACATTCGAAAGACGGATGCGCAGCTTCCCGATGCGCGCGTCCTTGGGCAGCTTCCCGGCGTCGGTAATCTGCTTGTACCGGAAGTTGTCCAAGATGGCGATGGAGAGCACATTACAGGTGGTCGAACACGTCCACGCCTACTGCTCGTTCCACCACGGGTTGAATTGGGTCCAGGATGGTGCGCGTGCGCGCCTACTTGGGCCCGTACTTGAGCACGACGTACTCGTCTGTCGAGCCGCTAGACCGTTCTTGGCGATCTTCATCGACATCAGGTTGGATGCGCCGCCACCGCAGATGCACACCGGAGGCTTAGACAGCTACTTCGACAGCACGTGCACGTTGCTCGCTTCGTCCGCTGCCTCATCTAGCACGTGGTGGTACCCTCCCTCCAGGCAGAGCACTTGTCCAGCATATGGCCTGGCCTCATCGCCATACAGGGTTGAGCCAGCACGACAACAGCTCGGCCCGATCGTCAGAACGCTAGTGCATAGAGGACAGCGGAAGGCGCACCTGACCGACCAGATGTCCGGAGAAGACGTCTTCCACGGCAACAGTCTAGTACGGATCGAAGGGCTCGACCACGGAGAACAATAGGTCCTCGTTCCAGCTCAGGTTGGACCCCCAGAGAGATGACGCACATTTTTCATGCACCACCAACTGCCTTTCATGCGTTACCTCGAGAAGATAAGGTTTGTTAGACAAATTTGTTTTGATAAGATGCATGCGCGATTAGATATGCATGAGGTAAGTTGAAGTGAAGGCGTGGTGGTAATGGTAGAATGAATCGTTTTTTGACTTATTAGTGGTATTGGTGGGTAATTTTGTGTCTTGTCTAAGGGTAAAATTGGAAACTAAAAGTGTGACACCGGACACCTCTTTTTGCTTTAATAGTAAAGATCCTTTACCTTTGTCGCTATCCCAATCTTCAATATTTCTTTGAATTGTTTCAAGCAGATCCCACTTAGCGTCAACCTCCTTGCTTGTGAAAGACCCATCAAAGCATGCATCTAGATAGTCCTTGTAATATCCTGAAAGCCTTGCATAAAAATTATTAATAACAATATTACGGGGAAGCTCATGAATAGGACATTTGAGCATTAGTGACTTCAATCTTCCCCATGCTTGGGCAATGCTTTCTCCCTCATGCGGATGAAAATTATAAATGTAATTCATATCTTTATAAACCTCACTAGAAGGATAGAATATAGAATAAAAGAAAGGTACAATTTCCTCCCAGTCAACAGGTTGGCCATCCTTCAGTTTTTTATACCATTCCACAGCTCTTCCCTTCAGTGATCAAGAAAATAGCTTCCTCTTAACTTGGTTCATCAAAATACCTGCACACTTGAACAACTCGCATAATTCATGTATAAAGAGCAAATGATCACTAGGATGGACAGTTCGATCTCCTAAATAGCAGTTATTCATAGCACGTTCAACAATTTTCATAGGTATTTTAAAAGGATGAGGAGCACAAGCATCATTAGAATCATCACATATGGGAGATAAAATATCATCAAAGCAAATTTTCTCCACTAAAGCCGGGGAACTAAAAATATCATGCTTAACAAAACCAGCTTCCCCAAGCTTAGACTTTTCTATAGCATTAGCAATAACGGTATTCAAAGCATTCATACTAACAACACTATTAGCATGCAAATTAAGCTCCAAAGGTTTTTCAATTTTCTCTTCAAACACTTCATATCCTAACATAGGAAAAATACTAAAGAACTCCTTGTTTTCCATTAAGCCTAACTAGTGAAAATAAAAACAAGAAACAAAAAGATATAATTGCAGAATCTAAAGGAAATAACTTCGAGCACTCACCAGCAACTAAAAGACTTAGTAGCCAAAGGATGTGAATACCTTTTACCTTACCTCCCCAGCAACGGCGCCAGAAAAGAGCTTGATGTCTATGCACGCGTCTGTTCTTGTAGACAGTGTTTGGCCTCCAAGTGCAGAGGTTTGTAGAGCAGCAGTAAGTTTCCCTTAAGTGGATCACCCAAGGTTTATCGAACTCAGAGAGGAGGAGGTCAAAGCTATCCCTCTCAAGCAACCCTACAATTACGATACAGAAAGTCTCTTGTGTCCCCAACACACCCAATACACTTGTCAGATGTATAGGTGCACTAGTTCGGCGAAGAGATGGTGAAATACAAGTAGTATTGATGATTATAAGTAGTAAATATAATCTGAAATAGGTATGACTGCGAGCAAACATGCAATAAAACTGAAAGTAAACGGTATTCAAGTAATGGAAATAAGGCCTAGGGATCATACTTTCACTAGTGGACACACTCTCAACAAATATAACATAATTGAACCAATAGAGAGTAACTTCAATATGCAACTCAAAACAATTCTCCAATGGAAAACGAACACTAATCATGCGTAGGGCTACGAAGCACTCCTTAAAGTTCGCATGTACCCAAACTAGATTCTCCCACACTATCACCATGAACGCACTAGATGGTTCCAACAAACACCAACAATTCATAGAGACATTAACCAAAAAGATACACATGATGCGCACACTAGTCACCTTCACACCATGATACAAGGTATCTCCGAAGATTACAAATATAAAGCACTGGAGTAGCATAATATCTGAATAATAGCATCTACCAATTCAACTAGATACAAAGCTCACAATCACATAAAGATCACATCATGGGAGAGAGAGGTGAACCACATAGCTACCGGCAGAGCCATTAGCCCCGGGGGAGAACTACTCCCTCCTCATCACAGGAGGCAGCAACGGCGATAGAGATGGCGGTGAGGTCGATGGAGACGGCGGAGACGGCGATGGAGACCGATGGAGATGGCTACGGGGGCACTTCCCCATCCCGGCAGGGTGCCGGAACAGAGACTTCTATCCCTCGAAATTCGTCGGTGGCGGCGGCGGAGCTGCAGGACTGTTTCTAAAAAATCACCGATTGTTTTAGGGTTTTCTGTCCCAAGGCTTCTTATAGGCAAAGGGGCATCGTCAGGAGTGGACCAAGGGGGCCTCACCACAGGTGGGCGTGGCCAGGGCCTGGGCCACGCCCCTGGTGGTGAGGATGCCCTCTGGCCCCTCCCCGCTCCCGTTTGTTCCTCGTCCTCCGTCCAGGAAAAATAGGAGTTTCCAAACTTGTTTCGTCCAATTCCGAGAATATTTCCTATGTAGCTTTTCTGAAACACAAAAACAGCAGAAAACAGGGAACTGGCACTGTGGCATCTTATCAATAGGTTAGTTCTAGAAATCGCATAAAAACGCCACGAAGTGTAACGAAACACAAGCCAAATGGTGTAAAAACATGCATGGAGCATAAAAAATTATAGATACGTTTGAGACGTATCAACCACCTCATGTCTTGCTCACAAGTTGAACTCCCACATCATAGTTGGTCAAGACACAGCCCATAATGTCATAAGGCTGCACTGGAAGTACTCTAAAGCACAGAAGACATGGTAATCTCTTTAATCCTGGGTGGCAATCCCGAGTGGCCCCCTGAGCACACATCCTCTCAAGGCATGTGTCCCAGAGCCCACCTACTTGGCCTCCTCTTATCAAACCAATCCACCCAGGTGATTCATTTTAGTTGAAGTTCTTAATTTTTTCACAAAACACTTTATCAAAGTGATCATAGCATGGCATCAATATTTTTCAAAGTATTTAGCATCCCAACAAGTGGGGTTTTGGGGGTGGCTATACATTACTAGGATCTAAGCACTTTGTAAACAGTTGATAATTCCACCTACCATGCATACTACTGGAAAACACTAATTCAGTATTAAAAATAGGTACAAAGATATGTGTGTCACTTGCCTTTTGAAGATCACGATCTTTTCACTTCTCTCAACTAAGCACGTAGCTCGCCGTACAAGCTATATCATAAAATTAACACAACACAAACAAACCATACAATACAAACATAATCAAACAAGACAAACAATTGAAAAAGTATTGGTTTAACATTTTAGATTCCATAAGTGATGAGGACATCCCATCTATTGATACAACCGCTGCACCTATAGCGGAACACATACAAGGACCCATCACTCGAGCTCGTGCCAAGCAACTTAACTATCAGGTACTTTCGTTTCTTGGAACTCTTTCTCACATACATGAGAATATGATGCTGCCTAAATCAGATATGTTTGTTACTCTTAGGAATGATGGACCTAGCATGGATGAGAGGGACACGCATTGGAGCATGATCATGCATGGAGATGGTAGCAAGCGTTTGAGGATTGAAGAAGATGCCACGAGTGGAGATTTCAGAACTTTGAAGCCACCGTAATGAAGGATGAAGACTTGGACGAAATATACAAAGAACTACTTCATAAATTCGTCCTTAGAAAGATATGGTGCTGCGTCACTTTAATTTTTGGGCCAGGCCCATGTAATTTTCGCAGCAAATAAGAGAGCCACTTTTAGGAGTCCGAATTTGAGGAGAAAAGGCCTGTTAGGGTTCCGTTCGACCACCATACCCATGGCTGGTCGCACCCCTACCTTTTCCTCCTCAAATACCCCCCGTAGCCGTCATTAGAACTCGGATTTTGTTTAGACTAAAAGTTAGCCATTGCTGCAACTACGAGCTTGACTTTTGAGGCCAATCGCCCAGTAGAAGACCGCCTATTCGGAATCCCACCTTTTGAATAAAGCATACATCTTTCATCCGCAATATCTTGATTGCAGTATTAGTTCTTACTTGTTCTCGATTTCAGGTAGGAATTAAGACCCTCACTGGTCAGGCTGATCGTGCATCCAGAAGATCAGTAACTCGCGGAGATTGTCCTAGCGATTGCATTGGCGCACGAGCTTCGCACGTGTAGTCGGATCGTCAAGCACGAACTCCACCCACCAAATTGACTTATCAAGATCTCATCGAAAGATCGGACACCTCCGCCCTATCAAGTGGTATCAGATTTCAGGTTGCTCGGTGAGATTTACTGTTTTCGTAGTTTAGATTGCATCTGTGTTCATACCTATAAACCACGAAAAAGCCAAAAATACAGTTAGGGTTTAGATCATCTCGTCCCATAAACCATCCGAGCCTTTGCATTGTCTTTTCAGTTTGCATCGTTCAATTTGTGTCTGCATCCGCGTGTCGAGTTGCTGGTCTTAGTGTCTGTTCCTTTAGAGTTTTGAGTTCGAATGACCATAGTCCCGCCGCCGCCGCACGCTTGCACCACGGCTCCACCATATCCTTCCGCCACCACGCCATATACTTCCGCCACCACCTTCACATAAGATTTTGTTCATTCCTCCCAATTTCATCCGTGCCTTTTTCAGAGTCCGTGAGTTAGGTTTCGGTCGCTAGTCAAGAGGAAGAAGAAGAGCAAAAAAAAATATATTCAAATCCGCATCCAAGTCGGTTTGACCCGTTCCTACTAGTCCAGTCCGAATCTAGTCCGAATTGGACAGTTTCGTTAGTTTTTGACGGTTTTCGACAGCAAACTTCAACTGGCCATAACTTTTGCATACAAACTCCATTTTCGACGTGCGACCACTCAAAATGCTCAGCACGAAAAGATCTATGTAACCACAGCAACTACGTCGTTGTGCGACACTCAAAACTCCCAAAAAAGGCCAGGAAGGTCGAGTTTTTGCCCTCTGAAGTTTCGGACCCAAAAATCCCTGCAGATCTTCACTTATATCTTGCTTTGGAGCTGTTTCTTTCTGCTTGTTGTGCCACGCCGTGACTTTCTTAGTGTTCTCGGCTCGCGTCTCTAGCACGGTATAGCCTAGGACCAGCACAGTACCGTGGTTGAGCATTCTTTCAACATTGCATTGCTGTTTTGATATTTGCTGTTTTTGCTACCATATAAGCCTTCCTACAGCTCCACATATTTCTGCACGTGCTTTGTATCGAAACCTGGTAATCGCTTTGTGCAATTTTGGGACTCGCTGATCCTTGCTGGTTGCATATCACCTTCCCCCTGTTTGGTAAGAACTTGTAAGAGCTTTGTATACCGCTTGACGGATTACGCGTGATTCCACCATATTCCGTAGTGCGTAGGTATCTATATTTGTGCTTGCTTCTACGCTAACCATGATAGGAACCACGAAGGATGATGTTGATCCGGAGAAGATGACTAATGCAGAGTTGCATGCCCACTTCACTCGGCTGTTGGTGGGGCGTGCACAAGATGTGGACACACGCTTGGGTGATGTTGATTCCAAGCTTTCTGATGCGATGGACAAGATGGCTGGTCTTGAGGCATCCTTCAACACCAAGCTCGACGCCCGGTTCCAGGAAGTCCTGGCCCGTTTACCACCACTGCCACAGCCGGGCATCCCTGTACCACGTGCTCGCCGCATTCCTCTCATACCGCCATCTGCGGGTACCGTTACAGCCATGGCAGCTGCTGCGGCCGCTACGGAGGCGGCCAGCCAGGACGGATATGCTGCTGACGAGGGGGCAAACGAGTTCGAAGATGAAAACGAGCTCGACGAGGATGAGGTCCAACAACCTGCACCTGGCCGTCCACGGCAATACAACCGCAACGCTCGTCCACCTCCGCGTCCGGTACGTGATGATGAACATGTGGCCAAGCTGAAATTAAATATTCCGCCATTTGAGGGTAGATATAATCCTGATGCATATCTCACTTGGGAATTAGAAGTAGAGCAACGTTTTGCATGTTTACGCTACCCTGAGCATTTGCGTGTTAGTGCTGCTACATGTGAATTTACAGATTTTGCTTCTATCTGGTGGTCTGAACATTGTCGAGTCAATCATGCTAATATTCCTGCTACTTGGCTTGGTCTAAAACATGCCATGCGTACTCGTTTTGTACCTCCACATTATCAACGGGACTTGCTTAAAAAATTAGCTCGTTTAGAACAAGGCAAAAATTCCGTACAAGATTATTATCAAGAGTTACAAACGGGCATGATTTGTTGTGGTATTGTAGAGGATAATGAAGCTATGCTTGCACGTTTCTTTGGTGGTTTAAATAAGGAGATTCAGCATATTTTAGACTACAAGGAGTACAACACTATTACTCATTTATTTCACCTTGCTTGCAAAGCTGAACTTGAAGTGCAGGATCGTCAACCATCATGGAGAAGAGCTAATAATTCTGCATGTCGTACTCCTTCATGGTCTGCGCGCCAATCAGGTCCACCTTCTCGTGGGGATGCACCAGGTCCTTCCACCTCCAGGTATACCACGCCGACGTCAAGAACGCCACCTGCTCCTGCTCCTGCTCCATCACCATCTGCTGGTCCGACACGGAGTTCTTCTTCCATGGCCTCCATGGGGAAGACTCGCGATATTCAATGTCGCAAATGTTTTGGGTTTGGTCACATCGAAAAAGAATGCAAAACCAAACGTGTGATGGTGGTGCTAGAAGATGGCGAATATGACTCTGCGAGTGATTTTGATGATGATACATTGGCACTTATTGCGGCACGTGATGGTGCCAATTCTGATTCTGACAAGGAGATGGAGGTAATGGGAGCTGAGACTGCTGATCAATACAAGAGTTTAGTTGCACAACGTGTCTTGAGTGTGCAATTGAGCAAAGCCGAGCATGATCAACGCCACAATTTGTTTCAAACAAGAGGCGTTGTTAAGGAGAGAGCTATCCGGATCATCATTGATGGAGGGAGTTGTAACAATCTGGCTAGTATTGACATGGTGGAGAAGCTTGCTCTACCCACACGACAACGACCTCATCCCTATTACATTCAATGGTTTGAGAGCTCCCGTAAGCTCAAGGTAACAAGAACTGCACGCGTGCATTTTACTATTGGTACTTATTCAGATTTTGTTGATTGTGATGTTGTCCCTATGCAAGCTTGTTCTTTGTTACTTGGTAGACCATGGCAATTTGATAGAAAATCTGTACATAATGGTAAAACTAATCAGTATTCTCTTACACATGCTGGCAAGAAAATTGGACTTAAACCCATGACTCCGGAACAAATTTTGAAAGATGATCTTGCTAGAGCTAGTAGATTAAAAAATGATGACAAACATAAGAGTGAGAATCAGATTGTTGCTGCAGATTTTGTACCCCCTAAGCATTCTTCTAAATCTGATTCTAACCATGCTACTGAAATTCGTTTAAAGAATCCTTGTTTACTTGCTAGCAAATCTGATCTTGCTGAAATTGATGTCACTATTACTCCATGTTATGCCATTATTTGCAAAGAAGTTCTATTTTCATTTGAGGATATGCCTTCTTCTTTGCCACCTGCGGTTGCTAACCTTTTGCAGGAATACATGGACGTTTTTCCACAAGATGTTCCACCTGGACTTCCACCTATTCGTGGGATAGAACACCAAATTGATTTGATTCCAGGAGCCTCGCTGCCCAACCGTGCGCCATATCGCACCAATCCTGAAGAAACAAAAGAGATCCAACAACAAATCCAGAGTTTATTGGACAAAGGTTATATTCGTGAGTCTCTTAGTCCATGCGCTGTTCCTATTATTTTAGTACCTAAGAAAGATGGTTCTTCGCGCATGTGTACTAATTGTCGAGCTATTAATAATATTACCATTCGATATCGTCACCCTATACCTCATTTGGATGACATGCTGGATGAGTTGAGTGGTTCTATTATGTTCTCTAAAGTTGATTTGCGTAGTGGTTACCACCAAATTCGTATGCAATTAGGAGATGAATGGAAAACAGCTTTTAAAACTAAGTTCGGTTTATATGAGTGGTTAGTAATGCCGTTTGGTTTAACTAATGCACCTAGTACCTTTATGAGACTGATGAACGAAGTTTTACGTGCTTTTATTGGTCGTTTTGTGGTGGTATATTTTGATGACATTCTCATATATAGCAAATCTTTAGAGGACCATTTCGATCATTTACGTGCTGTTTTCAATGCTTTACGTGATGCACGTCTGTATGGTAATCTTGAGAAGTGCACCTTTTGCACAAACAGAGTTGCTTTTCTTGGTTATGTTGTTACAGAACAGGGAATTGAAGTTGATCCAGCCAAGATTGAAGCTATTGAGAATTGGCCGCAGCCCAAGACGGTCACACAAGTGAGGAGTTTTCTTGGTCTCGCTGGGTTTTATAGGCGCTTTGTCAAAGATTTTGGTTCTATTGCTGCGCCATTGAATGAGCTCACAAAGAAGGATGTGCCCTTTGTTTGGGGCGATGCACAACAAGAGGCCTTCATGATACTGAAAGATAAGTTAACACATGCTCCCTTACTCCAACTTCCTAATTTTAATAAGACGTTTGAACTTGAATGTGATGCTAGTGGAATTGGTTTGGGAGGTGTGTTATTACAAGAGGGCAAACCTGTAGCATATTTTAGTGAAAAATTGTGTGGGCCTAGTCTGAACTATTCTACTTATGATAAAGAATTATATGCGCTGGTTCGGACATTAGAAACTTGGCAACATTATTTATGGCCTAAAGAATTTGTTATACATTCTGATCATGAATCTTTGAAGCATATTCGTAGTCAAGCAAAACTGAATCGTCGACATGCAAAGTGGGTTGAATTTATTGAGTCTTTTCCTTATGTTATCAAACACAAAAAGGGTAAAGATAATGTTATTGCTGATCCTTTGTCGCGCCGCTATACTATGCTATCCCAGCTTGACTTCAAAATTTTTGGGTTGGAAACTATCAAGGAACAATACTTGCATGATGCTGAATTTAAAGATGTGTTGCAAAATTGTAGAGATGGTAGAACATGGAACAAATTCATCCTTACTGATGGATTTGTGTTCCGTGCTAACAAACTATGCATCCCAGATGGTTCCGTTCGTCTTTTGTTGTTACAGGAGGCGCATGGAGGAGGATTAATGGGACACTTTGGTGTCAAGAAGATGGAGGATGTTCTTGCTGCACACTTCTTTTGGCCACGCATGCGGCGAGATGTTGAGAGATTCGTGGCACGCTGCACTACTTGTCAAAAAGCTAAGTCTCGCCTTAATCCACATGGTTTATATATGCCTCTTCCTGTTCCTAATGTTCCTTGGGAGGATATTTCGATGGACTTTGTTTTGGGATTACCTCATACACAGAAGGGGAGGGATAGTATTTTTGTTGTTGTGGATCGGTTTTCTAAGATGGCACACTTTATTCCTTGTCACAAGACCGATGATGCTGCGCACATTGCTGATTTGTTTTTTCGTGATATCGTTCGTTTGCATGGTGTGCCAAATACTATTGTTTCTGACCGTGATACTAAATTTCTTAGCCACTTTTGGAGATGTTTATGGGCTAAGTTGGGGACTAAATTGCTGTTTAGTACTACATGTCATCCCCAAACTGATGGACAAACTGAAGTAGTTAATAGAACTTTATCTACCATGTTGCGGGCTGTTTTAAAGAAGAACTTAAAATTGTGGGAAGAGTGTTTGCCTCATATTGAATTTGCTTATAATCGTTCGGTGCATTCTACCACAAAGATGAGCCCTTTTTAGATTGTCTATGGTTTTGTTCCACGTGCACCTATTGATTTGTTGCCTTTATCATCTTCAGTGCAAAATAATTTCGATGCTACACAACATGCTGATTTGATTTTAAAATTGCATGCAACTACTAAAGACAACATAGAACGCATGAATGTTAAGTATAAAGTTGCTGGGGATAGAGGACGAAAGCATGTTGTGTTTGAGGTTGGTGATCTTGTTTGGTTGCATTTGCGCAAAGATCGTTTTCCTGATTTGCGCAAGTCTAAGTTAATGCCATGTGCTGATGGTCCTTTTAAGGTGATAGAGAAAATCAATGATAATGCATATAAAATTGAGCTTCCTGCAGATTTTGGTACGGTAAGTCCTACATTTAACATTGCAGATTTAAAGCCTTACTTCGGTGAAGAAGATGAGGTTGCGTCGAGGACGACTTCAATTCAAGAAGGGGAGCATGATGAGGACATCCCATCTATTGATACAACCGCTGCACCTACAGCGGAACACATACAAGGACCCATCACTCGAGCTCGTGCCAAGCAACTTAACTATCAGGTACTTTCGTTTCTTAGAACTCTTTCTCACATACATGAGAATATGATGCTGCCTAAATCAGATGTGTTTGTTACTCTTAGGAATGATGGACCTAGCATGGATGAGAGGGACAAGCATTGGAGCATGATCATGCATGGAGATGGCAGCAAGTGTTTGAGGATTGAAGAAGATGCCACGAGTGGAGATTTCAGAACTTTGAAGCCACCGTAATGAAGGATGAAGACTTGGACGAAATATACAAAGAACTACTTCATAAATTCGTCCTTAGAAAGATATGGTGCTGCGTCACTTTTATTTTTGGGCCAGGCCCATGTAATTTTCGCAGCAAATAAGAGAGCCACTTTTAGAAGTCCGAATTTGAGGAGAAAAGGCCTGTTAGGGTTCCGTTCGACCACCATATCCATGGCTGGTCGCACCCCTACCTTTTCCTCCTCAAATACCCCCGTAGCCGTCATTAGAACTCGGATTTTGTTTAGACTAAAAGTTAGCCATTGCTGCAACTATGAGCTCGACTTTTGAGGCCAATCGCCCAGAAGAAGACCGCCTATTCGGAATCCCACCTTTTGAATAAAGCATACATCTTTCATCCGCAATATCTTGATTGCAGTATTAGTTCTTACTTGTTCTCGATTTCAGGTAGGAATTAAGACCCTCGCTGGTCAGGCTGATCGTGCATCCAGAAGATCAGTAACTCCCGGAGATTGTCCTAGCGATTGCATTGGCGCACGAGCTTCGCACATGTAGTCGGATCGTCAAGCACGAACTCCACCCACCAAATCGACTTATCAAGATCTCATCGAAAGATCGGACACCTCCGCCCTATCATTAAGATATTGTGATGAGAGAGATATCGCAAAAGGTTTGGTTTGCAAGATGTGGATTTGAGAGTTTGGATGGCAAGGTTTAATGATCATAGAGAAAATTTGGACTATCTAAGATTTAAGTGATGAATCTTTATGCTTTACAAAAGCATGAAGTGAATTTGGAATGGCTCATGTGAATTGAATCACATAATTATCAAATAGAGCAACAATAATACTGTTGAATAAGTGTGACAACAATTACTCATGAATAGTATAAATGACACTTAAGCAATGGGTATGGATTTGTGAAATATTGAATTACTCAATTAACTCATATGTAAATTGAATAGCTCAATATAGGTCGACAAGATTAAGTGGACATGGGGTTGAATATGCATGGATGATTATTGTGAGTGTGGCTCAAGGAGTTTATTGGATGACATGGTGTTTGGACAAGTGCTATGGTGCAGATTATATTAACACCACAATATAAAAGAGCAAAAAACATATGATTGGGATATAACACATCTTACTCAAATAACCCAATTGCAATTTGAATAATTGTGAACTAGGTAAACAAGATTTATGATAAGCATGATATAGAGCTGAGAGTTGGATAATAGGGAATGATTTTTCAGAATAAGGTTCAAGGTCCTAATGGATAGCATGGAATATGAATATATAGTATCAGCACTACAAGATTTAGAGACATCATTATTTGGAACATAGCACACTTTACTAAAATACTCAATTTGAATTTGAATAATGTGTACTATGTCAACAAGAATAAGATGATATGATTTTAGGCCATGATCCAGAGTCAATATGATAGGGATAGCTAGGTGTGATCATATGATTCACTTTTGTAGAAGGAATCATATTGATAAGAATTATAGAATTAATTTTATAATGAAAATACTCAAATTCTCATATTTGAATTTGAATACTTGCAAAGTGGTCCAAGTATTTTGGGAAATAATGCTACTGGATATAGGATTTCTATATCTTCCATATACAAAAGGAATCAATTGAATAGGACTTATAGAATTTGAACTAGGTTAAATATACTCAAATTCACAAGTTTGAATTTGAATGATTTTAAAATAGTTCAAATATCTTTGGCAGTGGTTCTAGTGGATAGAGGACAACAATAAGATTCACTTGCAAAAAGAATCAATTGAATTGGGTTTATAGAATTTGAACTATATCAAAAATACTCAAACTCCAATATTTGAATTTGAATACTTTGACATAGTTTGAAAATGAAATTTTATTACACTATTGTGTTCTACACATTTTTAGGAATCCAGAGACATATTATTTGTTATTTTTGGATCTAGGGTTTGAAAGATATGATTTTTGCAAGTTTCAGGCATTTTCTGTTTTATTCAAATTAACACAAAGGACTTGTCGACGTGTCAGACAAGTGGTAGTCTCTGATTGGATGCAGGTGTTGAGTGGACACTGACTGAGCTGCTGACTGGGTGTCCACGTGGGCGTACCGATTTGGGTTTTAAAATCAAACGCAGACCGTTGGATCTGGATCTACGGTCGGGATTAAAACCTCACCTAGGGTTAGGGTTTTGGCAAGATTTTCCGATGAGGTCCAGCCAGAGGTCGCACACCGGTGACGTCCTAGTTGCTTCCGGAGCCGATGGAGTTGTGGACGGCATGCAGAGGGTCATAGTGAACTCGATGGCGTGAACGGCAAGCTCGATTACTTCCAGTAGATACGGAGGGGAGCGACCGGAGGAGCTCAGGGCGTTGGCGAGCTTCGGGAGGCGATGGCGATGTTGATCTGCATCGCATTGGGACAAGGGGAGGGCATCAACGGGAGCGTCAGAGCATGGGAAGATTAGGGTAGGAGCCAAGTTTGCTCCGCTGACATGCTCGCGCGACCCCAGACAGACTCTGTGGTCAGGCGCCGGATTGCTTCCCAGTTTTTGATTCATTTTGTCAGTTTCGTTCGCTGCTGACTACAATTACTACCGACTGAATTTATTCTGCTGTAATTTCTCTGTCTTGACACCATGGCTGATCTGATTTATCCATCCACGGGGTTTTGGCTAGAAGAGGAAGGCTATGGAGATAGGTTATTTCATACAAAAGCTATTGTGCGAGACAGAGCTTGTGCGTTGACAATCGACTACAAGAATCCGTTCAATGCTGCAAGTCTTGAGTTGGTGGAGAAGTTAGAGCTGCCAACAATGCTTCATTCACACCCTTACCTGCTGCACTGGGGCAGTGACAACCTCAGCATTACACACCAGACTAAGGTTCAATTTTTGCTTGGAAACTTATCAGTTGAGGTTTTGTGCGATGTGGTTCCTGTGCACATTATATCGTGTCATCTCCTGCTTGGAAGACCATGGTACAACGTCCAAGGTGCAGTTTCCCACATGGATGATGCCTACAATTATGTCAAGTATTCTTTCCCCTATGGCAACAAGACATATAATTTGTTGTCTATGGATATTAAGATGTATCGGACTTGGCGAGATGATAGGCTGCAGACAAAGAAAGATGAAGAGGACGCGAAGAAGAAAGAAGTTGAAGCTGAAGCAATTCTTACCAGGCCTACTCAATCTAGAGATGATGTTGCTGCTTTGGAGACTGACTCAAAACCGAGGACGGTTTTGCCTGAAGAAGGGGAGGATGATGTGGCGTCTCCCATGCATGATAGTGCTTACTATGCTATTCCTGGTTATGTTGTTGCTGATACTATCAAGATAAAGTTCTTGTTCCTATTTCTACCACGCAAGGAAAATGTTAGGGACGCAATTGGAGTGCAATATTGGTGGAGCATGTTGTCCTTGAAGGAGTCCGGTTGGGGACCACCTAGCAGCATGCTGAAGATGGTGGCGCACCTACAAAAGAGTCTTTTTATTTTAGTGTATTGTTTTATTTTCTAGTGGGTCCGTGTGCTTGAGTTTATTTTATTTCCTATTTTCGTTTTTGCTTGTAAGTCAAGTAATAGGGAGGTCGGCTGCAACTATAAAGCCAGAGGGGTGCGCACCAATGTAAAGGGAGAGTTGAATTTTCGAGTTAAGAATAGACAGGAAAAAGGTCCCATGTCGGGGGACACCAATATCGTTGGTTTTGCTTGCTGATTCGCAAGGATCTGTTTTGCAGTTTGTGGAGTAGATCTAATCTGCTCAACGACTGAGTTCATCTACCTTCTATCTTGATCGCCGTGAAAGATTGGGCCAAACCCCCTTCGGATCACGTTGATCTGTATCAAGGAGAGAGGGGGCGGACTCACCGTGGGCGCAGGTATCGGCGAGAAGCGGTGGCAGAATCTGTGGCCTCAGGCGAGCTATTCTAGCAGCCAGGGGGCACAATCAGCAGCGGGTGAGGGAAATGAAAAGGAGACTGGGGGCTTTTATAGGCGCAGACGTGTGTCGAATTTGGCAGGAAAATAAGGGCGATTGAAGAGGGGGAGGAATCAGTGGCTCGAGCGTGCTCGCAGGCAAGATTTTAGCGGGAGCAAGGTGATGAAAAGTGGGACCCACTGTCAGTGAGAGAGAGGGAAGGAGAGGGGTACCGCTTTGGGTTAGTTTGCTGGGCCGCAGGCTGATTTGGTTCTGGGCCAAGACGGTTGCCCGAGGGCCCTTTTCTATTTTTATTTTGTTCTGTTTATTTTCTTTTTTTGGTTTCTAAATCTTTCATAACTTTTTCATTTGAACACCAAATGAGTTCAAATCGATTTCTAAAATTTCTAAAATTCAAAACAACATTTCAAGACAGTAAGAAAACAAGTTTTCATAATAAAACAAATTTGCAAATAAAACTTTGTAAATTGGCCAAAGGGGTTTACTTTCATAATGAAAATTACAAATAGGGTTTTCAAAATAATCTTTTGGCATCAGAGAAAATACTTTATAAAATACTACTTTGAAATTCATTTTCAAACACATTGTGAGTAGTGCAAACCTTATTTAACACAAAACACCTTGGAAGTAATTCCTTTGCAAATAAGCTTGCATAGTTTTGAATACATAGAAAATAGTATTTTGAATATCTATTTTCTCAAAAGAGTTCTTCAAGAAATAATTAGAAATAGTTTTTCTAATAAATCTTTTAAATAAACTCAAAAGGTTTTAATTCCTTGTGAAAATTCAATCAACACAAACAAAACATTTTTTTATTCCAAAATTTGCTATAAAAACTTGGGATATTATAGACTACCACCCTTAAAAGGAATCTTGTCCCCGAGATTCAGAGAGGCTAGAAAGAAAGATGGGTTTGAGATACCTAGGTGGGCTACCACCCTTAAAAAAAACTTTTGTGGGTAGGCTAGGCCTTTGGGTTCAGACTGGGTACACCTTGGATTTGACTTGGCACTATGTCATCTTTTGACTCCATAGTTAGCTTCTATCTTCTTTTCCAATAGGTGGGTGTCTATTCACAAACTTGGGTATCAAACCTCTCTCTAGGGTTGCTTAAGTTTAACTTTGCTCCATTGTAGAGCTTCTATCCAACAAGGTAGTTTGTTGAACTACTTTGGACACTGAAGAGTCACTCTTTGGGTCAATCAGAAGACCGATTTAAGGTGATCTCCTGTATTCATTTCATCCTCTTAGTCATTATCCTTGGATCTCCTTCATCTTATGGTTACTTCCTTTGTGAGCACATTTGGGGTCAAACAGAGTTATCAAGGTCGGCAAGACATCTTCCATTGCAAGTCTTCTTCAATGGCAAGCTTGTGGTTCGTCCTCACCGTATTCCTACGTTTTGGCAGCACTGGCCTATTATAAGGGTATAATATCTTAGCCTCCTATGGTTTAGGCTTAACAACATTGTCTCTCGTAGGTGTGTCACTCAAGATTTACCATTCCCAATAACAACGGCGAACAATATGAGTAGCCGTCATGGGGGCCAATCCATGTCGCACCCAATCATTACCTTGTATTTGGTTTGGTGCATCTCGCATTCTAACTCTTGGTCAACCTCACTAGCTTTGTCAAAAACCTTTTGGACATAGAACCAATGTTCCAAATCCCATTTTTTTGAATTTTAGAAAACAAATCTATCATTCCTTAGCTAGGGGTTTGCGTAGACTCTAGTATGGCATAAACTCTTTAAGTAGTAGATCCTTAGGTTTGCCATCTCATAAGGAAAATAAAATCCATTCAACAAGGTTGCTCTTAGCTCTTACAAGTCCTTACAATATTTATTACAAAGCAGTATCTGTATATTTTTTTCCAAATTGGCTACCCATTGTTGTATCTTCTCCTTGTATTTGCGGCATCCTTCAGTTATACCATCTCACTGAAGTTTCGAAGTACTTTTCTCTGCATATTTATCTGCATAGTGTCCCTGTTGTATGTAACAAGTGATATGGTTGAGGTCCTTCTTCATGCTACCTTGTCTGTTTGCTTTGTTGTTACTGTCTAGACACTTCCTCGCATAATGTCCTAGCTCCATAATGTCCTAGCTCCTTGCAATTGAAGCACAACACCTTTCTTTTGACCTTCTTCTTTTTGGGTCTCTCTAAGGCTAGGAGATCTCTTACTTCCTTTTCTTCATCCTTGGCTTGTTGATTCATTTGTTGCATCGTGAGGTAAAGATTGCATTTAGTAGGAACATGATCAGTTCCTTTGCATAGGAAACATGTATCCTGGGTCATGGGACATTCTCCTGTTCGGTGGCTCATATCACAGTAAGGGCACTGCTCATGGCATCCTTTAAACGTGTGTCCTATTTCTCCACAGATCTTGCAGGCTTGAAGTGTTATCTCAGCACTATCTCTTCATTCCTTGCCACCTTGATCACTTTGTGGCAGGTTGTCACCAGCACTAGCCAAAATCTGAGACATCATTTGCACTATCCACGAATGGTCATCTAGTACTTGCTGCATTCCAAGAGGTAACTCTTTGCCATCGCAGTTGACCAAATCCTAGGTCATTACTCGCATCATTTCAGTATGTACTTCTGCCATTCGTTTCATTGCTATCTCCATCAGAGGGTTGTTGTGATTGTTCTGGCGTTGAGGATGCATCTGTTCGGGCTTAGCATAGATGATAAATAGATAGAAGGGATCTAAGGAAGATTCCTACCCATACACAGCAGATCAAGGCAATTCTTCTTATAAACAATGTATAACAAACATGCATCACATCAAGAAAACTAGGTCGAACACTAACAATCTAGTATGGTCATACCCCAATTTGGTATGATCATTAGATTATTACGATACCGTTGGTTCTACAAACTGGAATTATTGGTGGTCTTGTCTATCACGGTCTTCATTGTTTCTTGTTCTCATTTCCGCTTCCTCAATGTAGTGTTTGCGTGGTGCAATCTTCATTTTAGTATTTCTCTAAATTCTTTGTTGATATTCAATGTAGTGCATCATGTTGAGTCAAGGGATACCACATGGAGTATCAGTATCATAGTTCTGGCGCATTGTGATCTTCTGTCCTTTCTTGATGGTTTCCAGAGTTGGGTCATCTGAAGTAAAAAAGAAAACTTTTGGAAATAATGTGGGAGAGATTACAAGAAGTTTAAGGTGCAAACATTCTTTTTATATATAAATAGAAACCAGATGAGATAGATTTTTTTCTTTTTTTAAGGTCTTCCTATTTCTAATCCAAACCTAGAGTCTTGATCCTATATGCAACACTATGCTCTGATACCATTCTGTAGCGCCCTACCTTTTGAAAAAGGTAGAACTCTTGTGTCAAGTGCTATTCCCTGGATCACTGATAGCACCATAGTACAAAATTTAGTAATCATTGCAATAGTATCAATTATTACAATGCAGATCCATATTACATATGGTTCAAACATTACAAAATCACAGCAGAAAACAAAATGGCAATGAGCCTCCATCTTCATCACGTGCCACAGGCAGACATGTTAGAATGTAGACACAAGATCCTACTAATCGTTCCTCATTCGAATAACCTGCACATTTGAATATGCAGCCCCAATAAAAGGGGTCAATACAACAACATACTTGCAAATGACATATATATGGTGGCTATTGTGAAAGAGCTATACTACATGATATTTGACTGGTGGATCTCATAGGCTAATTTGCATAAAGCAAATTTTATCCTACATTTTTCCATCTCAAAACTTTCTCTCAAAAATTTTATATTTTTTAAGGGTCAAAATAACCCCCATACACTACATACTAGCTAGGCATGTAGCTCTGGGTGAAACTCAACAAAGTCGGAACAACAGAAACCACCACCCCTCAGAGTGCATGGTTCTGACCCCCTAACCTAGGTGTTTCTAGTCAAATTTTAATCATTCAAATGGTGATGAGATTCTTCCGTATATTCCATGTCTAGAGACTCAAATTGTCCATAACCGAGGACATGGCTAATCAATTAGTTTGATACCCTGCAGGGGTTGTGCACTTTCACCTTAAGACTCATTCTACCCATATAGAATGAGACAAGACCTTTCAAAAGGAGAGAGCAACCATACTAGCAAGACCTGTTCCCACCTACAATTCTGCTAACACCTCATGTCTTGCTCACAAATTGAACTCCCACATCCTAGTTGGTCAAGATAGAGCCCATAATGTCATAAGGCTACATTGGAAGTACTCTAAAGCATAGAAGACATGGTAATCTCTTTAATCCAGGGTGGCAATCCCAAGTGGCCCCCTAAGCACTCATCCTCTCGAGGCATGTGTCCTAGAGCCCACCTACTTTGCCTCCTCTTATCAAACCAGTCCACCCAGGTGATTCATTTTAGTTGAAGTTCTTAATTTGTTCACAAAACACTTTATCAAAGTGATCATAGCATGGCATCAATATTTTTCAAAGTATTTAGCATCCTAACAAGAGGGGTTTTGGGGGTGGCTATACACTACTAGGATCTAAGCACTTTCACCTTAAGACTCATTCTACCCATATAGAATGAGACAAGACCTTTCAAAAGGAGAGAGCAACCATACTAGCAAGACCTGTTCCCACCTACAATTCTGCTACCACCTCATGTCTTGCTCACAAGTTGAACTCTCACGTCCTAGTTGGTCAAGATAGTGCCCATAATGTCATAAGGCTACATTGGAAGTACTCTAAAGCATAGAAGACATGGTAATCTCTTTAATCCAGTTTGGCAATCCCAAGTGCCCCCCTAAGCACTCATCCTCTCGAGGCATGTGTCCTAGAGCCCACCTACTTTGCCTCCTCTTATCAAACCAGTCCACCCAGGTGATTCATTTTAGTTGAAGTTCTTAATTTGTTCATAAAACACTTTATCAAAGTGATCATAGCATGGCATCAATATTTTTCAAAGTATTTAGCATCCTAACAAGAGGGGTTTTGGGGGTGGCTATACACTACTAGGATCTAAGCACTTTGTAAACAGTTGATAATTCTACCTATCATGCATACTACTGGAAAACACTAATGCAGTAGTAAAAATAGGTAGAAAGATATGTGTGTCACTTGCCTTTTGAAGATCACGATCTTTTCACTTCTCTCAACTAAGCACGTAGCTCTCAGTACAAGCTATATCATAAAATTAACACAACATAAACAAACCATACAATACAAACGTAATCAAACAAGACAAACAATTGAAAAGTATTGGTTTAACATTTTAGATTCCTTAAGATATTGTGATGAGAGAGATATGGCAAAAGGTTTGGTTTGCAAGATGTGGATTTGAGAGTTTGGATGGCAAGGTTTAATGATTATAGAGAAAATTTGGACTATCTAAGATTTAAGTGATGAATCTTTATGCTTTACAAAAGCATGAAGTGAATTTGGAATGGCTCATGTGAATTGAATCACATAAGTATCAAATAGTGCAACAATAATACTCAATTAACTCATTTGTAACTTGAATAGCTCAATATAGGTCAACAAGATTAAGTGGACATGGGGTTGAATATGCATGGATGATAACTGTGAATGTGGCTCAAGGAGTTTATTGGATGAAAAGTTGTTTGGACAAGTGCTATGGTGTGAATTATATTAACACCACAATAGAAAAAAGAAAAAACATATGATTGGGATATAACACATCTTACTCAAATAACCCAATTGTAATTTGAATAATTGTGAACTCGGTAAACAAGATTTATGATAAGCATGATATAGAGTTGAGAGTTGGATAATAGGGAATGATTTTTAAGAATAAGGTTCAAGGTCCTAATGGATAGCACGGAATATGAATATGTAGTATCAGCACTACAAGATTCAGAGACATCATTATTTGGAACATAGCACACTTTACTCAAATACTCAATTTGAATTTGAATAATGTGTACTAGGTCAACAAGAATAATATGATATGATTTTGGGCCATGATCCAGAGTCAATATTTGGGCCATGATCCAGAGTCAATATGATAGGGATAGCTAGGTGTGATCATATGATTCACTTTTGTAGAAGGAATCATATTGAAAAGAATTACAGAATTAATTTTATAATGAAAATACTCAAATTCTCATATTTGAATTTGAATACTTGCAAAGTGGTCCAATTATTTTGGGAAATGATGCTACTGGATATAGGTTTTCAATATAATATCTTCCATATACAAAAGGAATCAATTGAATAGGACTTAAAGAATTTGAACTAGGTTAAATATACTCAAATTCACAAGTTTGAATTTTGAATGATTTTAAAATAGTTCAAATATCTTTGGCAGTGGTTCTAGTGGATAGAGGACAATAATATGATTCACTTGCAAAAAGAATCAATTGAATTGGGTTTATAGAGTTTGAACTATATCGAAAATACTCAAACTCCCATATTTGAATTTGAATACTTTGAAATAGTTTGAAAGTAAAATTTTATTACACTATTGTGATCTACACATTTTTAGGAATCCAGGGACATGTTATTTGTTATTTTTGGATCTAGGGTTTGAAAGATATGATTTTTGCAAGTTTCAGGCATTTTCTGTTTTATTTAAATTAACACAAAGGACTTGTCGACGTGTCAGACAAGTGGCAGTCTCTGATTGGATGCAGGTGCTGACTGGACGCTGACTGAGCTGCTGACTGGGTGTCCACATGGGCGTACTGATTTGGGTTTTAAAATCAAACGCAGACCATTGGATCTGGATCTATGGCCGGGATTAAAACCTCACCTAGGGTTAGGGTTTTGGTGAGATTTTCCAGCGAGGTGCGGCCAGAAGTCGCATGTCGGCGACGTCCTAGTTGCTTCTGGAGCCGATGGAGTGGTGGACGGCATGCAGATGGTGGTGGTGAACTCAATGGCGTGAACGGCAAGCTCGATTGCTTCCAGTAGAGAGGGAGGGGAGCGGCCGGAGGAGCTCAGGGCGTCGGTGAGCTTTGGGAGGCGATGGCGACGTTGATCTGCAGCGCATTGGGACAAGGGGAGGGCATCAATAGGAGCGCTACATAAGGGGAAGAAGATTAGGGTAGGAGAGAGGGGGGCGGAGTCACCGGTGGGCACCGGAATTAGCGAGAAGCGGCGACAGAATCTGTGGCCTTCGGCGAGCTATTCCAGCAGCCTGGGGGTACAATCCGCAGCGGGATGGTGAGGGAAATGAAGAGGAGACTGGGGGCTTTTATAGGTGCAGATGGGTGTCGAATTTGGCAGGGAAATAAGGGGGATTGAAGAGGGGGAGGAATAAGTGGATCGGGCGTGCTCTCAGGCGAGATTTTAGCGGGAGGAAGGTGATCACATGTGGGACCCATTGTCAGCGAGAGAAAGGGAAGGAGAGGGATACCGCTTCGGGTTAGTTTGCTGGGCCGCGGGCCGATTTGGTTTTGGGCTTAGACGGTTGCCCGAGGGCCCTTTTCTAATTTTATTTTGTTCCGTTTCTTTTCTTTTTCTGGTTTCTAAATCTTTCATAACTTTTTCATTTGAACACCAAATGAGTTCAAGCCAATTTCTTAAATTTTCTACAATTCAAAACAACATTTCAAGACAGTGAGAAAACAAGTTTTCATAATAAAAAAAATTGCAAATAAAACTTTGTAAATTGGCCCAAGGGGTTTACTTGCATAATGAAAATTAGAAATAGGGTTTTCAAAATAATCTTTTGACATCAGAGAAAATACTTTATAAAATAGTACTTTGAAATTGATTTTCAAACACAATGTGAGTAGTGCAAACCTTATTTAACACAAAACACCTTGGAAGTAATTCCTTTGCAAATAAGCTTGTATAGTTTTGAATAAATAGAAAATAGTATTTTGAAAATCTATTTTCTCAAAAGAGTTCTTCAAGAAATGATTAGAAAGAGTTTTTCTAATAAATCTTTTAAATAAACTCAAAAAGTTTTAATTCCTTGTGAAAATTCAATCAACACAAATACAAAAAAATTATTCCAAAATTTGCTATAAAAACTTGGGATGTTACATATTGATCGAAGGGAGTATGTCGTTTTTCAATGACATGTAGGGTCTGCACAGTCAGTATACACCAGATATCACATGGGGCACGTGCGTTTGTACTTCGTTTGCTTTGCCCTAACGAGCCTCGAACAAATAGGGGGCGGCTAAAGCCTGTTTCATTGCCTGCATCAAGCACATCTCAAGCCCGTCGGGCCATGATTTCCCCTTTTGCTACAAAAAAGGGAATGTTCCAGTCAAAACAAAAAGCTACAATCTACAGATTGGTAGTACCAAAATTACACTTACATATAAATAGTGATGCATGTATTATAACATAGAAATCAATACGAGGTACAAAAGCACGTCAGCGTTCATATAAAACTGATTCAAACTATCTATTAAACAGTACTAGTTAATCATCCCAACAAAACACAAGAAGAATTCATGGCACTCCTAGGGATCTCAACGAGTGCACAACTTCTACACTAGTCTTAAACCAGATCGACACCTATCGGATGCAATTCCAACCATCTCTAGGAAGGCTGGTTGCTCCTACAAGCTCGTCTTCATTTGCCGGCAGGTTGAAGCGCATAATGTTAGGGCTTACTGTTTTTTGAAACCGCCGGTATGATGTGTACACACAATTTTTCCTCATGAAAGGAACTAATGTGCCATCAGGAGCCTGGCAATCACATATCTTTAGGTTGACAGTGATCAGATAATTGAGTCCAAGGAACACAGAGTGGTCGCCGAGGCTGTTAACCTGCTTCCAAACAACAAAACCTGTAGGTCCATGATATTGGTGTAGGTTAAGCCCATTATGAGAATAGGGGGTGTCAGGACGGTCTTTGCCATGGGCAACCCCAAGGTCGTACATTGTATGGATGATCATCAACAGTTTGCTATCGGCCGATCGACAAAGGAACCACGCATTTAATGGATCAACCACTAACGGTGGTGGGGATACAAAGGGCAGCTCCATGTGTGCTGCAACATTTCAAATTAGAGGCAAAAGGGGTGTTAGTGACATAAAGCAAATTCTAATAGTGGCACTGTTTCATCGTTCATGCTCACGGTCTGAAAAATAAACTCATGAGAATAATAACACACTACTATGTCAATGACATTGTTCATTCATGAGTTCAACTGGATGGTCTAATAATTGAGTTCTATGAAGGATGAAAGAAAAAAATAACCAAGAAATATGTCTACATTAATTGTGCTACAATCACATTTGAGATGCTGGTTAATTACATTCATATTCTGCCAATGGTACAGAATTGCAAATGTAGGAATGCATTAATATACCATTTTTTTGAAGACTGATTACTACACTACCTCCGTTTCGACAGATACTATATTTTGGTACTATGTTTTGGAAAGCTAACTTACCTTTCTAAAACATAGCTGATAAAGATTGTTTGGCCTCCCAATCACGTGAGCGATACACGTAACCTAAATATGGGGGAACGTCAATCCTGCGAGCAACCCATCGATGTAGGCGAACCTCACGCTGAATAGATGAATCCAACGAGCAACTCGATGATGAACAACGAGCCTCACGCAAAAGCACGACAATACTTGAATAACAAGCACCTTCACGCATCATAATATATTGGATAACTCGACAAACGTCAGAGACACTGTCACAACACACCAACCCCGGAGGGATGGAACAGACGTGGGAACATAAAGTTCTACATAATTTCCGGCCTCCCTAACACTAGCCACCTAGCTTCCTTATATAGGCGACCAGAAAACCATTGGGCTTGGACATGCCCAAACCAAAACATAAAATGAAACTTAAGGGGCCCACAACATGACCTGGCTAAGAAATAAAATGGACATAGATACAAATTGATCACACAACCTTAGACTTAATTATTACATATTGTAGGTCGTCCCAGCATGCCAATCCTCATCATCCTCCCCTTCTTGGAAAGGCGTTGTCCTCAACACTGGAGGGTGTTCTCGAGCATGTGGTGTCAAATCTGTAATATCGCCACTGTCCATCTTCAAGCCTTGCCAGCCTGCCACACCGCATCCTCCCTCTCGGCTAGCTTGACTTGATCATGGCACCCTGTTCAGCCTTCGGCGCCACCAAACTGATTGGGACATATATACTTCTGTGACTGCACCTAGAAGCCCACTTAGCAAATCACTCGAAACAAATAGAACAAGTTCCTGCATGCCAAGGATCCAAATAAGCTGAGTACACAGGCGAATGCAATCTGAATTGGAACAAACCAAGCACACTACCCAAAACAAACATGACATATTCATGTACACCGAGGGTCTAAATGAGCTGAGTACGCCCCTCTCAGAGCAAAAAATGGCTGTCTCATTTGCCTCTTTTCCTTTCCACCTTTCTTTATTTCTGTCCGTGCGCTGAAACTGCACCAAACAGATTTAGCAGAAATAGATAGTCACATATATGCAACAACAGCCATCTGCACAGGAACGTATTTCTTTTTCTCTTTCTTTATTTCAATACTGGTTTGACCCATCCAAACTCCTCATTGATTTCCTCCTTACGATCTGTTCCACCTAACCACACCATCACGTGATTTCCTCCGTTCACCTATAGTTTGCGTTTTAGAGTAAACACGGATACCAAGTCTTAAAGTATGAAATAGATGGACTGCATTACCCCTACAGCGTGCTATGCCCGAAAAAAGCATGCAACTCGCTGGCTATTAACGCCATGCATGCATTGGTTTACGGCACCTCGCTTCCTATGCATGAAATGAATGCTTCCTTTAGCGCACTACTCCCAGGCTCAGCTCAACGTACTCTCTTTTTCAAAGTGGGGGCATATTAGGAACTCAACTAGCAAAAAGGCTGCAAACGAGGGAAAATTTTGAAAAAGTTAGAATGCAGACTATAGGTGAACGGAGGGAGTAACTGAATACCACACACTACCCAAGAAAACAAGTCCGATCCAATGATATTTTTTTCCTCCACAAATACTATCTTTGACCTGATCAGCAATCGTAAATAGTAGCAGTACTAAAGAAATCCTTCCTTTCCCTACAAGATCTTGACCGATCTGTTTCTTTTTTTTCAATCTTGTAGCGATCGGACTGGCAACCGCGAACATGCTAGACTCCTAGTAGATCAATGTCGATCCCGACTTGGAGCGCTCCCAGGTGCGTGATCGAGCAATCCAAAGAATGTGCAGGCCCACTAGGGAACTCCAGGCGGGGGAAGCGAGGATCCCTCGATCAACCAGGACGGCGCGCGAGCCAGATCGATCCCATGAGGCGCTCGAGCGGGGATCGCTCCTAGGGGCTCTTATACTACATGATAGAGATTATTTGGCACAATTTTTTGCGATGCACCTCTTGATTCGATGGATCTGATAAATCTTCTAATCATATGAGGGATACATGTAACTTAAAGATGGGGGACCGTCAATCCTGCGAGCAACCCATCGATGTAGACGAACCTCACGCTGAATAGATGAATCCAACGAGCAACTCGAAGATGAACAATGAGCCTCATGCAAAAGTACGACAATACTTGAATAATAAGCACCTTCACGCATCATAATATATTGGATAACTAGACAAATGTCAGAGACGCCGTCACAACACGCCAACCCCATAAGAGATGGAACACACGTGGGAACATAAACTTCTACATAATTTCTAGCCTTCCTAACCCTAGCCGCCTAGCCTCCTTATATAGGCGACCAAAAAACTATTGGGCTTGGCAGGCCCAAACCAAAACATAAAATAAAACCTAAGAGGCCCACAACATAACCTGGCTAAGAAATAATATGGATATAGATACAAACTAATGACACAACCTTAAACTTAATTATTACATACCGTAGGTCGTTCTAGCATGCCAATCCTCATCAATAGCACTACATTTCTGAACAGAGGTAGTAATTCATTAATAGCAATGGTTTATTCATATTAAGATAAATGGTGTGACCATCAGTCGTATGATAAGGTAAAATAAGGCAGTAATTAAAGTAATAACTTTAGTGAATCAGTCACATTGTATAATGCAATGCAAAAATACTATGTTTTGAATGTCACCTAAGAAGAGGAACAAATCCAGCAAGAAACGTGATGAAGATCACCAAGCCTCAAACCTTAGCCTGATAATTCTTGATGAACACAAGAACCCTCGCAGCAATTTATACTGAATAACACGGCAGCGCTGTTTCCCCAAAGAGATGATACACGATGGAGCACACGATAGTTTTTGACTAAACAACTGAACTCCCCTAATCCCTAGACGGCTAGCCTCCTTATATAGACAGCCAGAAAATTATTGGGCTTGGACAGGCCCAAACCCAAAACACAAATAATGCTAAGTGGCCCACAACATGAACTGACTATGAAATAACATAAACACAAATATAAATTACTGACACAACCTTAGACTAAATTATTACATATCGTAGGTCATCCTGGCGTGCCAATCTGCAATGAGCTTCCCTCATCTTGGTGGGGTCCTGAAATTGGGCTTCACCTCCTCCTTCGTGCCCAAATCATTGTCTTAGACGTTTGTCAAGTTACTCTATAATAAAGGCAAGAGAGTTCTTGAGTTGTCAAGAGTAATCGCGCGTGCGAGAAGGTCCTCGAATTGTCGAGGGTTGTCGAGCTTTGGTGTGTTGATTCAGCGTGAGGTTCGTCGTTCATCGTCGAGTTGCTCGCAGGATTAGTGTTCCCCAATCTTCAGGTCACGTGTTTCGCTCATGTGGTTGGGAGATCTAAAGGATCCTTGGAATATAGGAATTTGTCCTGTTTGTTTTGGGTGATATGCTTTGTTTGCTACCAAAATTCAGTTTGCATCTGTGGGTATATTCAGCTCATTTGGACCCTCAGTGTGCAAGAGTATGTCCTGTCCGTTTTGGGTGATCTGCTCATGTGCTTCAAGGCTGCATTCCGATGACCGTTTCTGTCTCAATTAGGTTTGCTGGTTGGTCGTGCCAAAGACTATAAGGTGCCAAGAGCAAGTCAAGCTAGCTGAGAGGGAGGATGCACTAGTAGAGAATTGCTTATAGCCAGCCTCCTTATCACCGGCGCATTAGTATTTTATGCGCCGGTGGTAAAAATACCCCCGGCGAACACAGCCGTATGCGCCGGTGGTAAAAATTATCCCTGGCGAATATCTCTTCTATGCGCCGGCGATAATTCTCACACCACCGGCGCATCAAAACAAAATGCGCCGGGGATAAGTCCGGGCGGTCCCACCCCGGATGGGTCGGCCCCTGTCCATTGTTATCCCCGGCGAACACACCCATATGCGCCGGGGATAAGGGGGCTTACCACTCGCGCACATAGGCTTATGCGCCAGGGATAATAATCAAAACATTACCACCGGCGAACACACCCAAATGCGCCGGGGATAAGGGATCTTACCGCCGGCGCACATGCCAAATGCGCCAGGGATAAGGCCCTTCATTTCCAGCCACAGCACCCCCCCGGTGGATCGCCTTCTAGTTTTGCAAAAAATTAAAACAAAATGATAAAAAAATCAAAAAAATAAAAAACTTTGAGATTTCCATATATTATGTGTTCTAGTTATTACACAAAATTAAAAACTTGAATTTTGATATATTTTGCAAAAAAAGTTATGCCATAGTAAAACCGCAATAACTTTTGCATACGACCTCAGATTAAAAAGTTTTTTATACGAAAAAGTATCAGAACGAAAAGTTATATCCAAATTTAATGCCCTATGGTCGTTTCGACAATTTTTAGATTTCTCAAATTCCAAAGGGAAAATGGACTTTTTTGCACTTTTAGTTTCATGAAATTTTAAGATTTTACGGATTTTTAAAAGATTTTAAGATTTTTTGGATTCTTTATCATTTACGTGGGTTTTTTGAGATTTCTAAATGTTTTGAGATTTTTTGAATTTTTTGAATTTTTTTTAATTTTTTGAATTTTTTGTGATTTTTATGAGATTTTTTGGATTTTTTCACACACACACATACTCGCATACTCACACTCACATACTCACACACGCACATTCACATACTCACACACGCACATTCACATACTCACACACGCACACTCACATACTCACATACTCACATACTCACACACACACACACACATATTCACATACTCACACAAGCACATACACATATACTCACACTCACATACACACACTCCTACACTCACACACATAAGGCTTATAAGGATTGAAAGGGTAATAGAATCAATAAAGTACAATGGGTGTAGGGGCTAGCATATGCAAATAGAATGAAGAAGTTAAGTGTGCTAGGCCTAGAGCAATCTTAGGATGGGTGACCGAGCGGGAAGTTGTCATTTCGGTGTGAGTTGAGGAGATTCTAGGTGTGATAAAATGGTCAAAAAAATTGTATATTTACAGTTTTCAATATTAATTCCGTTTTTAGAATTTTTTTAACATTTTTTTGAATTTTTTTGAATTTTTTGAAATTTTCAGATTTTTTGAATTTTTATCCCCGGCGAACCACTTTCTAGTTCGCCAGGGATAACTTTTATCCTCGGCGCACAAAGCAAATTCGCCAGGGATAACTTTTGTATCACCGGCGCATAGAGCAAATTCGTCAGCGATAACTTTTGTATCTCCGACCCATAGAGCAAATTCGCCAGGGATAAGACATTACCGCTGGCATGTAGGTCGCTGGCGAACCCAAATTCGCCAGGGATAAGCATTTTTGGTGCACCGGGGATAAGCTTTTCTCTACTAGTGATGTGGTGTGGCAGGCTATCAAGGCTTGAAGATAGAGAGTGGCGATATTGTTGATTTGACGCCACGTGCTGGAGAAGACCCTCCGGCGGTGAGGACAACGCCTTTCCAAGAAGGTGAGGATGATGAGGACTGGCACGCTAGGATGACCTACGATATTTAGTAATTAAGTCTAAGATTGTGCCATCCATTTATATTTGTATCCATGTTATTTATTTGCCAGCTCATGTTGTGGGCCAATTAGGGTTTTATTTTATGTTTTGAGTTTGGGCCCGTCCAAGCCCAATAGTATTCTGGCCGTCTATATAAGGAGGCTGGGCGGCTATGGTTTAGGTATCTTTGAGTTAAACCAGAATAATGTAGAACTTGAAGTTCATATTAACACCATCCCTCTGGGATCGGCGTGTGAGACGGCGTCTCATATGTTCTTCAAGTTACTCTATAATAAGGGCAAGAGAGTTCTTGAGTTGGCAACAGTAATCATGCGTGCGAGAAGGTCCTCAAATTGTTAAGGGTTGTCGAGCTTTGGCGTGTTGATTCAGCGTGAGGTTTGTCGTTTATCGTCAAGTTGCTCGCAGGATTAGCGATCCCCAATCTTCAGGTCGCGTGTTCTGCTCACATGGTTGAGAGATCTGTCAGATCCACTAGATCAGGAGGTGTATCGTGAAAGATCGGGCAAACAATCCGTACAGTGATTCAGTCACAATGTATGATGCAATGCAAAAGATACTATGCTTTGGAAAGCTAATATACCTTTCTAAAACACAATACTACATTTCTGAATGGAGATAGTAATTCATATAGAGTTAAATGGTGTGATCATTCAGTCATATGTAAAGGTAAAATATAAATGAGGTAGTAGTTAATTAATGAAATTACTTCAATGAATCAGTTACAATGTATGATGCAAAGCCAAAAAGTAAGCCAACAAGTTACCATCCTCTGCGGCATCCGAGCAGTAAGTCAGTAGAAGAAAAGTGGCCATCTACCACGACTGACACTTTCAGTCGTTTTTGAAGACCCCCCTTCTACCACGAAACCGCCCAACATCGTGGTAGATTGAAAACTTTTTTTCTTGTTTCGGAGGCCCTCTACTGCCACAGATTAGGGAAAATTGTGGTAGATGGTCGTCCGACGCGTGGTAGATGTCGATTTTTGATTTTGCGTCCGTTTTGGACTCTGATTGACCTTTTCAGGCTGTGGGTCCATTATCTGTTCCACATGATTGCTGGCTACTTGCTTTTATTTTCTGAAACCGCTCGCCTTGATAATGTTCATTGATGTTGCAGTCTGGTGGGACCTTGATGTCAGCCTCTCTAAACAAGAAACCTTTGCTATGTTCATAATGTTCATGGACGCTGCTATCGGCTGGGTCCTCGATGTCAGCCTCTCTGAAGAACAAACCTGTTCTATATATATGTTGATAATGTTCATCGACGCTGCAGTCGGGTGGGTCATCAATGTCAGCCTCTCTGAACAACAAATGTGTGTTATGTTGATAATGTTCATGGATGCTACTGGCAGATGGGTCCTCGATGTCAGACTCTCTGAACAAGAAACGTGTACTATGTTGAGTTATTTTCTTCAGCGTGATTGTTGGCTACTTGGCTGTTATTTTTGAACCCGCCCATGAAATTTGTATTTCTAAAGGTCGATGAAGCTGCTAATAGGTGGGTCCCCGATGTCCGACTCTCTAAGTAATAAACATGTGCTCTCTAGTGGCTACTGGATTTTATTTTCAAACCCGCCCCTGAAATTCAAACTTCATAAGGTTGAGGGATGCTTCTGATGGGTGGGTCCCAGATGTCAGAATCTCTGAACAATACGTGTGTTATCTGAATTTTATTTTTGTTCCCCGTGAATGCTAGCTACTCGGCTGTTATTTTTGAACCCTCCCATGAAACAGGACTTGATAAAGTTGAGGGACGCTATTGTAACATCCCAAGTTTTCAAAATTTAAAAAGCTTCATGCATTCATAATCATCACTGCATAAATTTAAATAAATTTTGAATCCAAAATTCAAATCACAAACTCACATATATAATAAAGCTTTAATAGCTTATGGGAGCTATTTTAAATCCCTTGAATAGAATTCAACTACAAAATACACCAAACAGTGTACTTTGAGTAGCCAAACACCCTGGCACAATATTCAAAGTTTTCACAAAATTGAAATTATCCAAATCCAAACTAAATTGTTTTACCCATAGACCATGGGTCCATAGAAGTAGCTAGATGGTTGTCTTCTCCTCCATGCACCTCATGTCTAGATATTGTAAGCTGCCTATCATGATCAAGATCATCTTTATGTAATTCTACATGTTGTGCTTGTTGGGATCCAATGACTATTGAGTACTATGTCAAGTTGATTATTGATTTATCTTGTCTATGTTATTTGTGATCTTGCATGCTCTCCGTTGTTAGTAGATACTTTGGCCTAGTAGATGCTAGCGACTCCAAGAGGGAGTATTTATGCTTGATAGTGAGTTCATGCCTCTAGTAATCTGGGAGAGTGACAATAACTTCTAAGGTTGTAGATGTGTTGTTGCTACTTGGGAGAAAACAACAATTTTTTGTTCAAGGATAATTGTATTGTTTACATTACACACTTTGCCTAAGGCGATAATCTGTTGCTTGCAACTTAATACCCAAGGGTTGTTCGGATGATATCATGTGGGTGGATTATTAGTCATAGATGCAGTTGGATTACGGTCTATGTATTATGTTGTAATGCCCAAATGAATCTCATAGTGATCTTCATGACATGTACACTCATTGTTATGCATTCTTTATTTTGTCAATTGCCAAACTGTAATTTGTTTACCCAACATGTTAAATCTTTATGGAGAGACACCTCTAGTGAACTGTGGACCCTGGTCCATTCTTTTACATTTATATTACCATCAACTTTAAACACTATTTACTTTCGCAAGCATTATTTTACTTCACCGCAAATAAACATCTCTTTCCACACTATACATCTAATCCTTTGTTTTCAGCAAACCAGTGAGATTCACAACCTCACCGTAAGTTGGGGCCAAGTAGTTCGATTGTGTTGTGTGCAGGTTCCACGTTGCTGCTGGCGCCAAGGCTCCCCCGTCAATCACGCACCAGACTGTTTTCTGGCGCCTTGCCAAAGTCAGCTGGAAACAACCTTCAGAAGTGATTTCTTTCTCCTACTCGTCGATTAAACTTTGGTTTCATACTGAGGGAAAACTTAATGTTGTGCTCATCATACCTTCCTCTTGGGGTTTCCCAACTCGTCCTTTGAGACATCGGACACCTTCAAAGTTCAAAGGGTGACTAGATACAAATAATTTGAGAACAAGCAATACCATAATCATGAATCAATCAATAATAAATTTTGGGACTATGCACATTATACTCAGAATGACAACTATGCTCTCTTAATTGGTGCATAAAGATAGAAGATGAAGACTCAACATAAAAGTAAAAGAAAGGCCCTTCACAGAGGGAAGTAGGGATTTCAAGTTTTATAAAGCTTCCAAAAATTATGGTACTTATTAGCTTTGAGCTCGCATTGCCCCTATCATTGGCATCTTGAATGGTTAAGGTTAATGTGAGAATAAATATGAGTTTTATGCTTGACAAACAATAAGTTGAAAATCTCATGTCCCTTGAATACGAGTACCTAATCCGCATGCTACTCGACTTAGGTCCCAAGTAAGTTCTTGTCATTGTAAGCATACATGTATCATCGATAATGCCAATGGGATACCTCCTGCCCGATGATATGGAAGCTTTCCCATATCAAAATGACAAGATAAACTGACAATGAACACCTCGACATCTCTTTTATTTACAATTGGGTATAGCTTTTTATTTTGAGATGCGTCGTCAAATGTCCACTATGGTTATGCTGTAAATTTCCATCATGAATGATGCATGGTTTAGGTTAGCGGCCCAGGCATTTCTCTAACACATATACAAACTCCATGAGCTCACAAGTTTCCAACTTATTTCACACTGCTAGGCATCCATAAACAAAAGATCATGATATCACTAAATAGGAATAAGTGCAATGTTGAAAATGTGCCCCATGAAAGCATGGCTGTGCTAACTCTCAACTTACAATTTGCAAGCATATAAACTTCATAAGAGAATCACAATGGTCAAGTTTATTAAGTGCAAGAAAGTAAAATGTGCCATCAAGTTCGTGAGAGCTTTACTAACTAATTTTCTCATAAAAAAAATTTAATTTGGAAGATAGATAAAAGCATGATGAATATACTTGGAATAGCAAAAGTGCTAATAGGTAGATATGGTGGACACATTGGCAAACTTTGGTTTTTGGGAGTTGGATGCACGAGTAGAGCTCATACTCCGTACAGATTAAGGCTAGCAAGAGACTGGGATTGACCCACTAAGAGAGCAATAACGACCATAATCATGCATAGCGACAAAACATTATTAGTCAAAGCATAAAGTGATATTACAAATCAAAAACTAAATGATCATAGAGCCTTGAGGCGACTGGTTTATAGTCATAACATGGTGTAACCATGCGCCAAGTCAACCCAAATAAAGCATCAAAGGAGAATACCACAATAATATGCTTCTGTATGATAAAAACAACGCATGATTCTTTCAGTGGCACATTAAGCACTCTTAGTCATTTGAGACAAGTCATGCTACAACAATAACTACTAAGCATATAATCAAAATAATATCTAACATGACATGTTAAAGTCTAAGCCACAGTCTAAACAAGCTTCCTTTTGCACCACTATAAGCATGAAACATTTTACTCTTCTCCAACACCAATCAACTTATTTGAAACAACTTTCAAAGATAAAAAAATCAATAAAGACCAGAGGGCTAAACACACCTAACTAAAAAGAACTAACAAGTTCTGAACAAAAATAAGGGTGAAAAGAAAAGCTAAATGCAGTACTAGCAAAAGAGAACACTCGCAGAACAATAAGAGTGAAAACTAGAGTGTTCTAGGCAATGAAACGGAGTGTGTCTTCTCCAAAAGAAGTATGTTGCGAGCCAACCATTTATTATAGCAAACAAAACGAAAGAAAACTAAAAACAAAAATAAAGACACTCCAAGAACAACACATAACATATGAAGCAATAAAAATATAGTGTTTTGAAAGGTGACTTGATATTTTTGTTGATGAAGAAGGGGGTGCCTTGGGCATCCCCAAGCTTTGACGCTTGTACTTCTTCGATATTTCTTGGGGTGACATGGGCATCCCCAAGCTTGAGCTTTTGTCCATCCTTCATCTCATCGCATCATTCTCCTTTCCCTACACTTGAAAACTTCCTTCATACAAAACTTCACACAATTCTCATTAGCAACATTAGTTTATGCAAGATAGTAGATCCACTTTTGGTTCAGTTTTAACTCAAGTACAACATCCATTAAAACATTAGCTACTGTAGCAACTTCTTTTAAAAATTCTTCCGATCAAAAGAACTCAAAAAAAAGATCAAGAGGCAAATGCAAATTGTGGCAGAAATCTGTCAAAAATAGAACAGCAGGTAAAGATTGATTTTTTCGAAAATCTTCTGTTGCTCAAATCGAAAAGTGAAAAAACTAACAAAAGTTAGATAATAACCTGGGGCATGCGCACAAAAAATTGCAGATCAAAAATAATAATCTGAGATTTGTCATGATTTTTTTACAGTGAAGCATAGAAATCTGTTTCGGGACAACAACTTCCCCAAATCTTACCTTCTTCCTATTAGAGGCTATTCTTGGCACAAAAACAAAATAAAAAGGATAAGGAGAGGTTGTTACAGAGGAAACAACTTCAAGACTCAACAAAAGAAAAATTACAGAAATAAAACTTAGGTTATCTCCCAAGAGTGCTTTTCTTTAACGCCTTTCAGCTGGGCATAGAAATTTGAAAATATGCTCACATAAGAGATATGAATTGAAGCAAAAGAGAGCATCAAGGAGCAAATATGAAACATGTTCAAGGCTAACCCACTTCCTATGCATAGGAATCTTGTAAGAAAATAAATCAAAAGGCACATATTAACAAGCATGGGTAGATAAAACAAGAGCAACTTCGGAACTTTCAATATAAAGAGAGGTGTTTTAGTAACATGAAAAATCCAACAACCATATTTTCCTCTCTCATAATAATTTTCAGTAGCATCATGAACAAACTCAACAATATAAATATCACACAAAGCATGTTTTTCATGATCTGCAAGCACACAATCCATATCAAGCTCCAAAATAGTGGGATCAAAATTAAAAATAAAGACCTCTTCTTTCTCACTTTTAGTAATAGCAAAACAAGATGATTGGTCACTCTTAAAAGGTATGGGACACATTATAGCAATCCGATTTTTATTAGCATTATAATTTATAACATAAACTAACATAGCACCATCATCTAGAGCATTATCATATAAATTTTCTAAACAAAGTTCCTCATTATCATGCATATCAATAGTTGGAATAAATAGAGGATTGCCATAAGATTTATCAAAGTAGCATGGATTATCATAAATAACAATAGCAACATCATTCTCAAAAGTTTCATTCATAGTAGTATCAAGGTCACAAGTATAGCAAGTATCAATTTCATCAAAAAGGGATATTTCAAAAGAATCAATGGGATCATCACAATTATTAATATAACACTCATCCTCCTTTGGTAAGCATGGAGGGTGATCAAATAAGGTACTTCCTCTGATCGGAAATAACTGTCGGTCATTTTGTACTAACTTAGTATAAAGTTTGTCCTAAGTCTCCGATAGTTATTTCTGATCGGAGGGAGTATTAGTTAAAGAGTTACTCTTATTGGGAGGTAGACATGGGTAGCTGCTCCATTCTTCCTCCTCTTGATCATCACTCTCCTCCTCTTTTTCATCTAATGAGCTTCCAGTTTCAGCAATTTCTTCTTCCATAGGCTCCTACATGGCATTAGTCTCTTCCGTTAGTGGAGAGAATCTATTAAGATATTTAAGAATATAGCCATTTTCTTCCTTGTAATTATCAAAGAAAAATTTAAGTATATCATAAACCTCATATTTATAAGGTGCATCATCAGTATTTTCAAGCAAATAAGCAAGTTTGAATGCACCCTTCCAAGCAATAAATTCTTCAATTTGTTCCACATCATAAAAGTCATAATTTCCCTTAACATAAGAAGATATGGTAACATTATCATTATACTCACATTGAAAAGGGAGGTGTTTATATCTCCTACAGCAACAAGATTTATCAAAGCAATAAGTAACATTATAAGTAGAGCACACATTTCTAGCAATGATATACAATTTATTAATTTGTTCCCATAAGTGTTTCCCTTTTTGTGACAAGCGGTGTTCCTTATAACATTTTTGTTGTTCTTCCGTGAACCCACCTTGCCAATAAGATCTACTTTCAAAGAAATCAACCATTGATAGAAAGCATGATAAAGCAAGTAAAAAGAAAGACAATAATAGACCAACAAAAATAACAACTATAGTAGGAACTAATTTTGTGTGTGTTTTTGATAAAAAGAAGCAAACAAGACAAAGTAAAGAAACTAAGCAAAACAATAACAAAGTAAAGAGATTGGAAGTGAGAGACTCCCCTTACAGAAATCCTCTTTCTCCTCGGCAACGACACCATAAAATAGTCTTGATGTTTCACAGGACCCATTGGGAAACCCCAAGAGGAAGGTATGATGAGCACATCAGTAAGTTTTCCCTCAGTATGAAACCAAAGTTTAATCGACCAGTAGGAGAAAGAAATCACTTCTGAAGGTTGCTGCTAGCTAACTTTTGGTAGGGCACACTACCGGCGTCAGTCAACAACGTGGAACCTGCACACAACACAACCAAAATACTTTGCCCCAACTTACAGTGAGGTTGTCAATCTCACAGGTTTTGCTGAAAACAAAGGATTAAACATATAGTGTGGAAAGAGATGTTTGTTTGCAGTGAAATAAATAGTACTTGCAGAAACTAAACAGTGTTTACAGTAGATGGTATTATCAATATAAAAGAATGGACCGGGGTCCACAGTTCACTAGAGGTATCTCTCCAAAAAGATAATTAACATGTTGGGTGAACAAATTATAGTTGGGCAATTGACAAATAGAGATTGCACAACAATGCATGTACATGACATGAAGATCACTATGAGATTCATTTGAGCATTACAACATAATACATAGACCATAATCCAACTGCACCTATGACTAATAATCCACCTTCAGGATATCATCTAAACAACCCTGGGGTATTAAGTTGCAAGCAACAGATTATCGCCTTAAGCAAAGTGTGTAATGTAAACAATACAATTATCCTTGAACAAAAGATTTTTGTTTTCTCCCTAGTAGCAACAACACATCTACAACCTTAGAAGTTATTGCCACTCTCCCAGATTACTAGAGCCATGAATCCACTATCGAGCATAAATACTCCCTCTTGGAGTCACTAACATCTACTTGGCCAAAGCATCTACTAACAACGGAGAGCATGCAAGATCACAAATAACATAGACATGATAGATCAATAATCAACTTGACATAGTACTCAATATTCATCGGATCCCAACAAACGAAACATGTAGAATTACAATAAGATGATCTTGATCATGATAGGCAACTCACAAGATCTAACATGGAGGCACAAATAGGAGAAGACAACCATCTAGCTACTGATACGTCTCAAACGTATCTATATTTTTTAATGCTCCATGCTTGTTCTTACACCATTTGCTTTGAGTTTTGTTACACTTCATGGCATTTTTATGCATTTTCTGGAACTAACCTATTAACAAGATGCCACAGTGCCAGTTCCTTGTTTTTTGTTGTTTTTGTGTTTCAGAAAAGTTACATAGGAAATATTCTCGGAATTGGACGAAACAAAAGCCAAACCTCCTATTTTTACCAAAGCTTCGCGAAGACCGAAGATGAACGGAGGGGGGCCAGGGGCCAGCCACACCACAGGGGGGCACAGCCCAGCCCCTGGCCACGCCTACCTATGGTGAGGGCGCCTGGTCCACTTCCTGACGCGGCCCCTTCGCCTATAAGTTCCCCTCGACGGGAAAAACCTAAAGGACGGATCTCTTTTTCATGAAACATACTGCAAGCCGCCGCCGTCGCCGTCGTGAGATTGGGAGGATCTAGGAGCTCTTCCCGGCACCCTACCAGAGAGGAGAATCCCTGCCGGAGGCCTTCTTCACCACCATGGTCCCCTCCGGAGTGATGTGTGAGTAGTCTACCTTGGACTATGGGTCCATAGCAGTAGCTAGATGTTTGTCTTCTCCACCATGTGCTTCATGTTTAGATCTTGTGAGCTGCCCTACATGATCAAGATCATCTTTATGTAATCATACATGTTGTGTTTGTTGGGATCCGATGAGTATTGGTACTATGTCAAGTTGATGTGCTGAATTATATATCTTATGTTATATCTATGTTGTTTATGATCTTGCATGCTTTCCGTTGCTAGTAGCTATCTTGGCCGAGTAGATGCTAGTGACTCCAAGAGGGAGTATTTATGCTCGATAGTTCGGTTCATGCCTCTATTTAATCTGGGGGAGTGACAAAAACCTCTAAGGTTGTAGATGTGTTGTTGCCACTAGGGAGAAAACAACATTCTTGTGTCCAAGGACATTTGCTTTGTTTACATTACGCACTTTGCTTAATGCAATTATCTGTTGTTCGCAACTTAATACTCAAGGGGTCCTCGGACGATTCCCCGCGAGTGGATTTTTAGTCATAGATGCAGTTGGATGGCGGTCTATGTATTTTGTCGTAATACCCATAGTAAGCCTCATAGTGATCCTCGTGATATATGTACGTTATCTTTACTCTATCAATTGCCCAACTGTCATTTGTTTACCCAGCATGCTTTATTTATTTATGGAGAGACATGATGTCTACGCACGCGTCTATTCTTGTAGACAGTGTTGGGCCTCCAAGTGTAGAGGTTTGTAGAGCAGCATCAAGTTTCCCTTCAGTGGATCACCCAAGGTTTATCAAACTCAGGGAGGAAGATGTCAAAGCTATCCCTCTCAAACAACCCTGTAATTACGATATAGAAAGTCTCTTGTGTCCCCAACACACCCAATACACTTGTCAGATGTATAGGTGCACTAGTTCGGCGAAGAGATAGTGAAATACAAGTGGTATGGATGATTATAAGTAGTAAATGTAATATGAAATAAGTATCGCTGCGAGCAAACATGTAACAAAACAGGAAGTAAACGGTGTGCAAAGCTTGGAAACAAGGCCTAGGGATCATACTTTCACTAGTGGACACACTCCCAACAAATATAACATAATTGAACAAATAAATAACTTCTCTTCACTAAGGTACTCTGAATTACTCTCCTATTGAACAACACTAATCATTGCGTAGGGCTACGAAGCACTCCTTAAAGTTCATCAAGTACTTGACAAACACCACTCATAGAGATATCCAAATCAAATCACAACTCAAAATAAATATTATTGCAACTTAGACCAAGTACTAACACGGTGCACACACTGTCAACATTACACCATGAAAGGAGGAAAAGATCACTTCAATACTATCATACTGATAATTATTCTCATAATCCATAAGAGATCACAATCGTAGCCTAGACTAAGTACCACCACGATGCACGCACTGTCATCGTTACACCATGGCAGGAGGAATAGATTACTTTAATAACACACTAGAGTACACATAATGAAGAAGAGTAACATCTACTTATTCAACATGATACAAAGCTCACGATCACATAAAGATCACATCATGGGAGAGAGAGGTGAACCACATAGCTACCGGTAGAGCCCTCAGCCCCGGGGGTGAACTACTCCCTCCTCATCATAGGAGACAGCAAGGTTGATAGAGATGGCGGTGAGGTCGATGGAGACAGCGGAGACGGCGATGGAGACCGATGGATATGGCTCTGGGGGCACTTCCCCATCCCGGCAGGGTGCCGGAACAGAGACTTCTGTCCCCCGAAATTTTTCTTCGATGGCGGCGGCGCTGCGGAACTATTCTAGGAAAATCGCCGACTTCCCTAGGGTTTTCCATCCCGAGGCTTCTTATAGGCGAAGGGGCGTCGTCAGGAGTGGCCCCAGGCCTCCTGAAACCTAGGCGGCGCGGCCAGGGCCTGGGCCGCGCCGGCCTAGTGTGAGGCTGGCCTGTGGCCCCTCTCCTTCGCCTCTTCGGATCTCAGGAAGCTTCCAGGCAAAATAAGACTTCAGGAAGTTGTTTCGTCCAATTCCGAGAATATTTCCTGTGTATCACTTCTGAAACACAAAAACAATAGAAAGTAGGGAACTGGCACTATGGCGACTTGTTAATAGGTTAGTTCCGGAAATTGCATAAAAATGCCACAAAGTGTAACGAAACACAAGGCAAATGGTGTAAAAACAAGCATGGAGCATCAAAAATTATAGATACGTTTGAGACGTATCAGCATCCCCAAGCTTAACTCCTGCTCGTCCTCGAGTAGGTAAGTGATAACAAAAGAATAATTTTTGAGGTGACATGCACCTACACAATCTTGATCATCTATGTAAGCGTTGTGAGCTGGGATCAAAAGAACTTAAAACATGGGCATGAAAGACATAATCTTGACAATAAGAAACTTAGCAACATGTTATAAACATGAAAATGAACACAAACAAAAGATCATGAAAATGAAACAATGAAAGTCAAACGTGTGTTCAAATCATATGGAAAAACATACAAATGGTTTTCAGCTTGTCCTTCATAGAGAGCAAAACATAAATGCATAGGACACCTTCAAGTTTATGAGGGCGACTAGATACAAATAATTTAAGAACAAGTGAAACCAACAATATGAATCAATCAATGAAAACTTTGGGGCAATGCACATTATACTCAGAATGACAACTATGCTCTCTTAATGGTGCATAAAGGTAGAAGGTGGTGACTCAACATAAAAGTAGAAGAAAGGCCCTTCGCGGAGGGAAGCAGTGATTAAACATGTGATAGAGCTTTTCATTTGTAAAACAGAGATATAAAAATTGGCTTTTGAGAGGTGGTTGCTTTTGTCAACGACTGGCAATGGGGTTCTTACTATCTTCCATACAAAAATGAAGCAAGTTTTTGAGAGAGAGATTGGCACTTTTGTGCTCTTTTTATAAACTTGGCACTCCTCCCCACCTTTTTTCCTTTCTCAAACCATGGCTAACCGATTCCATCGGGTGCCCACCAACATTCGCATACCATGGAGGAGTGCCTTTTTTTCTTTATTTTTTTTTCTCTTTTTCTTTTTTCTTTTTTGAATAAAACAATATGGAAGATAGCAAATCCGACCACTACGTCCCCATGAGCTGAAAACAGTGTCACAAAACGAGAAGTGTTTTGAAGGTTTTTGAAAGGTAGCTGATGAGGACATCCCTATTACACCACCATCATCTCCTACTCCTATTGATGATGAAGATGTTGCTGCGAAGAAGTCCAACGAGATTAGGCTTGGACCAATTACAAGAGCACGTGCAAAGCTATTGGAACAACAGGTGAACTCACTCTTAATTGAACCTGATGTTTTATTTAATGAGAGCTTTATACTACCTAAGTCTATGCATCTATGTATGATTAGGTTTGTTGATAACACAAGCATTGCACGAGGAGGAGATGCATCGCAGCGAGATGAGCAAGACTTGATGATCAAGTGCGCGAGAGAGGAGAGGGAGGCAGGCGCACCCGGAGATCACCAGAACATCAAGTCTACATGAGAGAAAGAACAAGATGGCACGCTAGGACAGCCTTCGACGCGATGTCTATGAGTCTAAGGCGCGCCACACTCATGGCCTGCGTGCCAAAATAGGCCGAACCCATGTATGGGTCGGTATGTACCAGTTTGAGTCAAACCGAGTCCGTTTGGGCCCAAAACAGGTTGGTTTTGGCCCAGGTCTTTGCCCAGGTCGCCCCAACCCCTTTAAGTACCCCTGAGGTGCCCCCTTGTGTCGTTTAGACTACGTTTAGATTACCCCCAAACATCAGAACGAAATTGCTTGTAAGCTTTCCTCTGAAATCATATATTCCTCTGTGTTTTGCTCGGAATATCTACCCCACTCCAAGTTTGTTTCGATCTGGAGTTTTGCTACTGAGAATTCAAGTGTGATCTGCTGTTCCATTGGAAATTAGGAGATTGCAGAACCGCTTCGTGGTCGGCGGCTACGTGCGCAGGTGTGTGGTGTCTCGAATATCCATAGGGTTGAAGATCTGTTGCATTGGCAACGGGGGAACAGCCGGAGAGTTCGTGTGCGTCTCACAGATTATCTACCAAGTTATCATCCATCTACATCGGCTCACTGAGAAGATCGGGCAACCCCTTATCATCTTGGTATCAGATTTCCAGAGTTTACTCGGTGAGCAATTCATCCCCGTAGATTCGTTTTTGTTTTTGTCCTATACAGAAAAAAGCCACAAAAAAATTAGGGTTCTTAGTTTTCGCCATAGCCTAGATTGCATCGCGGTACTGGTTTTAGTCGCTGATCGTCTTTTCGCGTATCTTTTCTTCCAATTTGTAGGAGTCTAGGATCCTCGTTCTTTTCTGCATCTTCGTTTCGATTTTCTTGTTTTTTGGATCCCTGTTTGATCTTCTTCCTGCCGGCGGCTGTGCACGTGCTGTTCTTCACGAGCACTCCTTGCAGATCCGATCGATCTCTCGCAAAAATAAAAATAAAAACCAGAACCTGCCCCCTCCGTCGCCCCAGGACGGAGATCATCTGGGGTCGGGCGACGCAAGCCACGCCCAGCCCGGATCAACCGCTCCTCCCGCGCGCCTGGGCGCAGAGGGCGTCTGGGGTGCAGCGCCACCAGCCTCGAGTGCTGCTCGCTTGCCAGGCATCGATGCGATCCCGATCGGCCATCCTCGAGCAACATCAGCGCCAAGACCAGCCCAAGTTGCTGGCCCAGTTTGTTTAATACAAAAAAAAAGCAAAGCTGCTCACCCACGCGCGCCTGGGCACGGAGGTAGTCTGGGGCCGCGCGCCTCCTCGCTCGGCTTCGTGCGCTCGCGCCAGGGCGGAGATTGTCTGGCGTCCAGCGCTCCGTTTCGATCAACAAGTTTTGGCAAATTTCAGTTAGTAAAAAAAACGAGAGACAAACAATACTTCGGCCTCGCCAAGTTTTCGGCCGCGCCACACATTTTCGACGTTTCTCTGTCGTGACAGCGTGTATCCGATATTCGTTGTCATGCGTTGTTTCCGACGCTGTCAACTTCTGCCGCGACACAGTTTCGGTCAGTTTCTCTGCCACGGTGTCCACATAACGTAACTCCTACATATTTTTGCGAGCTTTAGCTACTGCCATTCTACAGCATCGTGTTAGGAGCTTACCCATCGAGACTAGCTTTTTCGTGCTTATCAGGCTGCTGCCGTGTGTGTGCGCAATCTTGTGCCTGTTTCCTTTCAGCCAGCTAGCGTCTCTCTTGTGCATTGCAACACGAGCTCTTGTGCGTTGTCACTTATATCTGTTAAGCTCTTGTTCAGAGTTGCTTTGCCCCATTTATCTCCACCGTGTGCGTTTCCATGGGTTCTTGTCATACGATCAGCACTAGGACTTGTACTTTGGTGTAGTTAGGTATCCATACCAAGCCCCACCATATACCCTGGTTGTCGTGTGATAGTCTTTCCCTCGGTATTCGTTACATCACATTCGTGCACGTTTTTGCCTATACAAGTTGGTAAGCTCTTCTATTCACTTTGGAACGGTAAGATACCTCGTTTCTCTCAGTTTCGAGTGAGTTGTGAGAGTTCCACCATATACCTATTTTTGTTTGCACTAACCTACTAATCATGTCTGAGTCTGATGCTGTGCAGCAAAAAAAAGGATCCAAATGAGGTCGTGCGTTGGAATGAATACGAAGCTCTTCGTGATACTTTGTCGAAGAGGTTCAATGCTGTTTGTGATAGTTTACATGACGATGTGCTTGCTGTTGACAATAAGCTGAATGCAACACATGATATAGCCACTGCGACACAAGAAACTGTGACCACACTTCAGCGTTCTATTGCAGATTTGACACAAGCTGTGCATACGTTGCAAGTTTCGTTTGATCGTCTACCTCACCAGCAACCACTTGATCCTGAGGCTGCTGCGAGTGTCCAGGATGACAATCACGCACATGATGACGCTAATGCTGCAGCTGCTGCTGGTCATCGTGATGGATTGCTTCTTGGTGATCATGGTGGTCGTGGGAATGGAGGCCGAGGTGCTGGTATTCCGCCTGCTCGTGGTTTTGCTCCTCTCGGCGCCCGTCGTCGCTTTGATGATGATTTTGCCCAACCAGCCAACCGTGATGATGATGGGCTGGGCAAACCGAAGTTCACTGTACCCAAGTTTGTTGGTTCTACTGAGGTGGAAGAGTACCTCAATTGGGAGCTGAAGGTGGAAAAACTATGGCGCATGCATGAGTACACTGAGGATAGAAAAATAAAATTTGCATCTTCAGAGTTTGATGGATATGCATTGCTTTGGTGGGATAATATTGTCCAGTCCAGGCTTGAAGCTCGAGAGCCACCTATTACTACATGGAGGGGTATGAAAGAAGCGATGCGTGCTCGTTTTATTCCCCACAATTATATTCGTTCTCTCTATGATAAATTGACGAATTTGAAGCAAGGTCTTAAGTCCGTTGATGACTATTATCAGGAGATGGAGTTGATTATGCAGCGTGCTAGGGTGCGTGAACCAGAGGAACAAACAATGCAGCGTTTTCTTGCTGGTTTAACTTACAACATTCGACGCATTGTTCGGCATCACCAATACTTTGATATGACAGATTTGCTTCATCAAGCACGTGAAGCCGAGTTGACATTGGCTGAAGATGCTAAATTTGGACCTCGCTCTATAGCAAGTAGAGGTCGTTTTTCCCCACGGACAGACCCTAGTGTGCCTACCTCTAGTGGTACTTCTGGATTCCGTGGTAATGCTTCCTCAAAACCTGATTCAGTTATTTCCAATGCCAAGAGAACATCACAACCTGCTGCCAGTGGTACTGGTTCCTCCAACTCTACAGCAAGAAATAGGGATATGAACTGTCATACATGTGGTGGCAAGGGTCACTTCCGACGAGACTATCCCAATAAAAAGGTTATGTTGATAAATGAGGAAACTGAAGAGTATGAGACTGGTGATGATGCTGATCCAAATTCAGATGAGGAGGATGATGATATGCTCTATGGTGATGCGTCATCATTGCCTACCATTGTTTGTTCGCCTAAGGTGCTGAGTGTGAGCCCAGATTCTGTGGAACAGCGGTGTAATTTGTTTCAAACAAAAGCTGTTGTTGGTCCTGGCAAGGCGTGCAAGGTTATTATTGATGGTGGGAGTTGTCGCAATTTGGCTAGTAAAGAGCTCTGTACAAAACTGAAGCTCAAATATATCCCGCACCCCAATCCATATTTTATTCAGTGGCTAAGTGATAGCGGAGAGATGAAGATCAGCCACATGGTGCGTGTTGAGTTTCAGATTGGACCATACAAAGACACCGTCGAGTGTGATGTGGTTCCTATGACAGTATGTCATTTGTTGTTGGGCCGCCCATGGCAATATGATCGTGATGTCCATCACAATGGGAAAGCCAACACATATCAGTTACATTGGCGTGGCAAGGATGTTACTTTGAGACCTATGACACCACAAGCTATTGTAAATGAATCTCGTCAAAAAATTGAAGTTAATCTTGAGAAAGAGAGCGAGAGAGTAGATAGACGAGAGCCTACACTTCCGGTGAGGGAGAGCCACAAGCCAAATCTGAGTGGTAAAAATATGAGTGAGGGAGCGCATTCCTTAGTAATGTTAGCCACCAAATCTGATCTGAGAGAGTTTCGTGACGATCCTACAGCTGTTCCTCTTGTGCTTATGTACAAGGGTAACATTTTGGTTTCTAACGACATGACCCCTCTATCTATTGGTGTTTCTAATGTGTTACAGGAATTCAGCGACGTGTTTCCGGACGAGGTGTCTGCAGGTTTGCCACCTTTGCGAGGCATTGAGCATCAAATAGACTTGATTCCAGGAGCATCGCTGCCCAACCGAGCACCATACCGCACCAACCCCGAGGAGACAAAAGAAATTCAGAAACAAGTACAAGCACTTCTCGACAAAGGTTATATTCGTGTGAGCTTAAGCCCTTGTGTTGTTCCTGTTATTTTAGTTCCTAAGAAAGATGGTACCTGGCGCATGTGTGTAGATTGTAGAGCAATAAATAACATCACTATTCGATATCGTCACCCTATTCCACGCTTGGAAGATATGCTTGATGAATTGAGTGGTGCTGCTGTTTTCTCTAAAATTGATTTGCGTAGTGGTTATCATCAAATTAGGATGAAAGAGGGGGATGAGTGGAAAACAGCCTTTAAAACAAAATTTGGTTTATATGAGTGGTTAGTCATGCCATTTGGGTTAACTAATGCACCTAGTACCTTCATGAGATTAATGAACCATGTTTTGCGTAATTTTATTGGCAAGTTTGTGGTTGTGTATTTTGATGATATATTAATCTACAGCCACAATGAATCTGAACATAGTGATCATATTCGACAAGTTTTGCAAGTGTTGCGTGATGCTAAGTTATATGGTAACCTTGAGAAGTGCACATTTTGCAAAGATAAGGTCATATATCTGGGATTTGTTGTTTCTAAGCATGGAGTAGAGGTAGATGCATCTAAAATTGAAGCTATTCAAAATTGGCCTACTCCTATGAATGTTAGTCAAGTACGAAGTTTTCACGGTCTTGCTGGTTTTTATCGCCGTTTTGTGAAAGACTTTAGTACTATTGCTGCACCTTTGAATGAGTTAACTAAGAAAGGTGTAGAATTTGTTTGGGGCGCAGCCCAAGATAATGCCTTTGATGAGCTAAAACGTTTGTTAACTTCTGCACCTTTGCTTGCACTACCAGATTTTACTAAGCAATTTGAGATTGAATGTGATGCTAGTGGCATTGGTATTGGTGGTGTTTTGATGCAAGAGGGTAGGCCTATTGCCTATTTTTTTGAAAAACTTTGTGGTGCGAGGTTGAACTATCCAGTTTATTTTAAAGAATTGTATGCACTTGTTAGAGTTCTTGAGGTTTGGCAACATTATTTGTGGCCAAAAGAATTTATCATACATTCTGATCATGAAGCTTTGAAATATCTGAAAGCTCAATCTAATTTGCACAGGCGTCTTGCTAAGTGGGTTGAGTTCATTGAGTCTTTTCCATACATAATTAAACATAAAAAGTGATGAGGACATCCCATCTATTGATACACCCGCTGTACCTACAGCGGAACACATACAAGGACCCATCACTCGAGCTCGTGCCAAGCAACTTAACTATCAGGTACTTTCGTTTCTTGGAACTCTTTCTCACATACATGAGAATATGATGCTGCCTAAATCAGATATGTTTGTTACTCTTAGGAATGATGGACCTAGCATGGATGAGAGGGACAAGCATTGGAGCATGATCGTGCATGGAGATGGCAGCATGCGTTTGAGGATTGAAGAAGACGCCACGAGTGGAGATTTCAGAACTTTGAAGCCACCAGAATGAAGGATGAAGACTTGGACGAAATATACAAAGAGCTACTTCATAATTTCGTCCATAAATACATATGGTGCTGCGTCACTTCTATTTTTGGGCCAGGCCCATGTAAATTTCGCAGCAAATAAGACAGCCACTTTTTAGGAGTCCGAATTTGAGGAGAAAAGGCCTGTTAGGGGTCCGTTCGACCACCCAACCCATGGCTGGTCGCACCCCTACCTTTTCCTCCTCAAATACCCCCGTAGCCGTCATTAGAACTCGGATTTTGATTAGACTAAAAGTTAGCCCTTGCTGCAACTACGAGCTCGACTTTTGAGGCCAATCGCCCAGAAGAAGACCGCCTATTCGGAATCCCACCTTTTGAATAAAGCATACATCTTTCATCCGCAATATCTTGATTGCTGTATTAGTTCTTACTTGTTCTCGATTTCAGGTAGGAATTAAGACCCTCGCTGGTCAGGCTGATCGTGCACCCGCAAGATCAGTAACTCCCGGAGATTGTCCTAGCGATTGCATTGGCGCACGAGCTTCGCACGTGTAGTCGGATCGTCAAGCACAAACTCCACCCACCAAATCGACGTATCAAGATCTCATCGAAAGATCGGACACCTTTGCCCTATCAAGTGGTATCAGATTTCAGGTTGCTCGGTGAGATTTACTGTTTTCGTAGTTTAGATTGCATCAGTGTTCATACCTATAAACCACGAAAACGCCAAAAAATACAGTTAGGGTTAGATCATCTCGTCCCATAAACCATCCGAGCCTTTGCATTGTCTTTTCAGTTTGCATCGTTGAATTTGTGTCTGCATCCGCGTGTCGAGTTGCTGGTCTTAGTGTCTGTTCCTTTAGAGTTTCGAGTTCGATTCACCTTAGTCCCGCCGCCGCCGCACGCTTGCACCACTGCTCCGCCATATCCTTCCACCACCACGCCATATACTTCCGCCACCGCCTTCACATAAGTTCTTGTTCGTTCTTCCCAATTTCATCCGTACCTTTTTCAGAGTCCGTGAGTTAGGTTTCGGTCGCCAGTCAAGAGGAGGAAGAAGAGCAAAAAAAAAAAAAAAAAAAAAAAAAAAAGTCAACTCCGCATCCAAGTCGGGTTGACCCGTTCCTACTAGTGCATTCCGAATTCAGTCTGAATTTTGACAGTTCCGTCAGTTTTTTGACGGTTTTCGACAGCAAATTTCAACTGGTCATAACTTTTGCATACGAACTCTGTTTTCGACGTGCGAGTACTCAAAATGTTCGTAGCGAAAAGATCTACGTGACCACAACTACTACGTCGTTGTGCGACACCCAGAACTCCCAAAAAAGGCCGGGAAGGCTGAGTTTTTGCCCTCCGAAGTTTCAGACCTGACAATTCCTGCAGATCTTCACTTATATTTTGCTTGGGAGCTGTTCCTTTCTGCTTGTGGGGCCGCGCCGTGACTTCCTTAGTGTTCTCGGCTCGCGTCTCTAGCTTGGTATAGCCTAGGACCAGCACAGTACCGTGGTTGAGCATTCTTTCAACATTGCATTGCTGTTTTGACATTTGCTGTATTTTTGCTACCATATAAGCCTTCCTACAGCTCCACATATTTCTGCACGTGCTTTGTATCGACACCTAGTAATCGCTTGTGCAATTTTGGGAGTCGCTGTTCTTTGCTGGTTGCATATCACCTTCCTCCTGTTGGGTAAGAACTTGTAAGAGCTTTGTATACCGCTTGACGGATTACGCGTGATCCCACCATATTCCGTAGTGCATAGGTATATATATTTGTGCTTGCTTCCACGCTAACCATGACAGGAACCCCGAAGGATGATGTTGATCCAGAGAAGATGACTAGTGCAGAGTTGCATGCCCACTTCACACGGCTGTTGGTGGGGCGTGCACAAGATGTGGACACACGCTTGGGTGATGTTGATTCCAAGCTTTCTGATGCGATGGACAAGATGGCTGGTCTTGAGGCATCCTTCAACACCAAGCTCGATGCCCGGTTCCAGGAAGTCCTGGCCCGTTTACCACCACTGCCACGGCCGGCCGTCCCTGTACCACGTGCTCGCCGCGTTCCTCTTACAGCTGCGGCAGCTGCTGCGGCCGCTACGGAGGCGGCCACCCAGGACGGATATGCTGCTGACGAGGGGGAAAACGAGTTCGAAGATGAAAACGAGCTCGACGAGGACGAGGTCCAACAACCTGCACCTGGCCGTCCGCGGCAATACAACCGCAACGCTCGTCCACCTCCGCGTCCGGTACGTGATGATGACCATGTGGCTAAGCTAAAATTAAATATTCCGCCATTTGAGGGTAGATATAATCCTGATGCATATCTCACTTGGGAATTAGAAGTAGAGCAACGTTTTGCATGTTTACGCTACCCTGAGCATTTGCGTGTTAGTGCTGCTACATGTGAATTTACTGATTTTGCTTCTATCTGGTGGTCTGAATATTGTCGAGTCAATCATGCTAATATTCCTGCTACTTGGCTTGGTCTAAAACATGCCATGCGTACTCGTTTTGTACCTCCACATTATCAACGAGACTTGCTTAAAAAATTAACTCGTTTAGAACAAGGCAAAAATTCTGTACAAGAGTATTATCAAGAGTTACAAACGGGCATGATTCGTTGTGGTATTGTAGAGGATAATGAAGCTATGCTTGCACGTTTCTTTGGTGGTTTAAATAAGGAGATTCAGCATATTTTAGACTACAAGGAGTACAATACTATTACTCGTTTATTTCACCTTGCTTGCAAAGCTGAACTTGAAGTGCAGGATCGTCAACCATCATGGAGAAGACCTAATAATTCTGCAGGTCGTACTTCTTCATGGTCTGCGCGCCAATCAGCTCCACCTTCTCGTGGGGATGCACCAGGTCCTTCCACCTCCAGGTATACCACGCCGACGTCAAGAACGCCACCTGCTCCTGCTCCTGCTCCATCACCATCTGCTGGTCCGACACGGAGTTCTTCTTCCATGGCCTCCACGGGGAAGACTCGCGATATTCAATGTCGCAAGTGTTTTGGGTTTGGTCACATTGAAAAAGAATGCAGAACCAAACGTGTGATGGTGGTACTTGAAGATGGCGAATATGACTCTGCAAGTGATTTTGATGATGATACATTGGCACTTATTGCTGCACGTGATGGTGCCAATTCTGATTCTGACAAGGAGATGGAGGTAATGGGAGCTGAAACTGCTGATCAATACAAGAGCTTAGTTGCACAACGTGTCTTGAGTGTGCAATTGAGCAAGGCTGAGCATGATCAACGCCACAACTTGTTTCAAACAAGAGGCGTTGTTAAGGAGAGAGCTATCCGGATCATCATTGATGGAGGGAGTTGTAACAATCTGGCTAGTATTGACATGGTGGAGAAGCTTGCTCTGCCCACACGACAACGACCTCATCCATATTACATTCAATGGTTTGAGAGCTCCCGTAAGCTCAAGGTAACAAGAACTGCACGCGTGCATTTTACTATTGGTACTTATTCAGATTTTGTTGATTGTGATGTTGTACCTATGCAAGCTTGTTCTTTGTTACTTGGTAGACCATGGCAATTTGATAGAGAATCTGTACATAATGGTAAAACAAATCAGTATTCTCTTACACATGCTGGCAAGAAAATTGGACTTAAACCCATGACTCCGGAACAAATTTTGAAAGATGATCTTGCTAGAGCTAGTAGATTAAAAAATGAGGACAAACATAAGAGTGAGAATCAGATTATTGCTGCAGATTTTGTACCACCTAAGCATTCTTCTAAATCTGATTCTAACCATGCTACTGAAATTCGTTTGAAGAATCCTTGTTTACTTGCTAGCAAATCTGATCTTGCTGAAATTGATGTCAATATTACTCCATGCTATGCTATTATTTGCAAAGAAGTACTGTTTTCATTTGAGGATATGCCTCCTTCTTTGCCACCTGCGGTTGCTAACCTTTTGCAGGAATACATGGATGTTTTTCCACAAGATGTTCCACCTGGACTTCCACCTATTCGTGGAATAGAACACCAAATTGATTTGATTCCAGGAGCTTCGCTGCCCAACCGTGCGCCATATCGCACCAATCCTGAAGAAACAAAAGAGATACAACGACAGATCCAGAGTTTATTGGACAAAGGTTATATTCGTGAGTCTCTTAGTCCATGCGCTGTTCCTATTATTTTAGTACCTAAGAAAGATGGTTCTTCGCGCATGTGTACTGATTGTCGTGCTATTAATAATATTACCATTCGATATCGTCACCCTATACCTCGTTTGGATGACATGCTAGATGAGTTGAGTGGTTCTATTATGTTCTCTAAAGTTGATTTGCGTAGTGGTTTCCACCAAATTCGTATGCAATTAGGAGATGAATGGAAAACAGCTTTTAAAACTAAGTTCGGTTTATATGAGTGGTTAGTAATGCCGTTTGGTTTAACTAATGCACCTAGTACCTTTATGAGACTGATGAACGAAGTTTTCCGTGCTTTTATTGGTCGTTTTGTGGTGGTATATTTTGATGACATTCTCATATATAGCAAATCTTTAGAGGACCATTTGGATCATTTACGTGCTGTTTTCAATGCTTTACGTGATGCACGTTTGTATGGTAATCTTGAGAAGTGCACCTTCTGCACAAATAGAGTTGCTTTTCTTGGTTATGTTGTTACAGAACAGGGAATTGAAGTTGATCCAGCCAAGATTGAAGCTATTGATAATTGGCCACAGCCCAAGACGGTCACCCAAGTAAGGAGTTTTCTTGGTCTTGCTGGGTTTTATAGGCGCTTTGTCAAAGATTTTGGTTCTATTGCTGCGTCATTGAATGAGCTCACAAAGAAGGATGTGCCCTTTGTTTGGGGCGATGCACAACAAGAGGCCTTCATGATACTGAAAGATAAGTTAACACATGCTCCATTACTCCAACTTCCTGATTTTAATAAGACGTTTGAACTTGAATGTGATGCTAGTGGCATTGGTTTGGGAGGTGTGTTATTACAAGAGGGCAAACCTGTAGCATATTTTAGTGAAAAATTGAGTGGGCCTAGTCTGAACTATTCTACTTATGATAAAGAATTATATGCGCTGGTTCGGACATTAGAAACTTGGCAACATTATTTATGGCCTAAAGAATTTGTTATACATTCTGATCATGAATCTTTGAAGCATATTCGTAGTCAAGCAAAACTGAATCGTCGCCATGCCAAGTGGGTTGAATTTATTGAATCTTTTCCTTATGTTATCAAACACAAAAAGGGTAAAGATAATATTATTGCTGATGCTTTGTCGCGCCGTTATACTATGTTATCTCAGCTTGACTTCAAAATTTTTGGGTTGGAAACTATAAAGGAACAATACTTGCATGATGCTGAATTTAAAGATGTGTTGCAAAATTGTAAAGATGGTAGGACATGGAACAAATTCATCCTTAATGATGGATTTGTGTTCCGTGCTAACAAACTATGCATCCCAGATGGTTCCGTTCGTCTTTTGTTGTTACAGGAGGCGCATGGAGGAGGATTAATGGGACACTTTGGTGTCAAGAAGACGGAGGATGTTCTTGCTGCACACTTCTTTTGGCCACGCATGCGGCGAGATGTTGAGAGATTCGTGGCACGCTGCACTACTTGTCAAAAAGCTAAGTCTCGCCTTAATCCACATGGTTTATATATGCCTCTTCCTGTTCCTAGTGTTCCTTGGGAGGATATTTCAATGGACTTTGTTTTGGGATTACCTCGTACACAGAAGGGGAGGGATAGTATTTTTGTTGTTGTGGATCGGTTTTCTAAGATGGCACACTTTATTCCTTGTCACAAGACCGATGATGCTGCGCACATTGCTGAATTATTTTTTCGTGATATCGTTCGTTTGCATGGTGTGCCAAATACTATTGTTTCTGATCGTGATACTAAATTTCTTAGCCACTTTTGGAGATGTTTATGGGTTAAGTTGGGGACTAAATTGCTGTTTAGTACTACATGTCATCCCCAAACTGATGGACAAACTGAAGTAGTTAATAGAACTTTATCTACCATGCTGCGGGCTGTTTTAAAGAAGAACTTAAAATTGTGGGAGGAATGTTTGCCTCATATTGAGTTTGCTTATAATCGTTCGCTGCATTCTACCACAAAGATGAGCCCTTTTCAGATTGTCTATGGTTTTGTTCCACGTGCACCTATTGATTTGTTGCCTTTACCATCTTCAGTGCAAAATAATTTCGATGCTACACAGCGTGCTGAATTGATTTTAAAATTGCATGCAACTACTAAAGACAACATAGAACGCATGAATGTTAAGTATAAAGTTGCTGGGGATAGAGGACGAAAGCATGTTGTGTTTGAGGTTGGTGATCTTGTTTGGTTGCATTTGCGCAAAGATCGTTTTCCTGATTTGCGCAAGTCTAAGTTAATGCCACGTGCTGATGGTCCTTTTAAGGTGATAGAGAAAATCAATGATAATGCATATAAACTGGAGCTTCCTGCAGATTTTGGTACGGTAAGTCCTACATTTAACATTGCAGATTTAAAACCTTACTTCGGTGAAGAAGATGAGGTTGCGTCGAGGACGACTTCAATTCAAGAAGGGGAGCATGATGAGGACATCCCATCTATTGATACACCCGCTGTACCTACAGCGGAACACATACAAGGACCCATCACTCGAGCTCGTGCCAAGCAACTTAACTATCAGGTACTTTCGTTTCTTGGAACTCTTTCTCACATACATGAGAATATGATGCTGCCTAAATCAGATATGTTTGTTACTCTTAGGAATGATGGACCTAGCATGGATGAGAGGGACAAGCATTGGAGCATGATCGTGCATGGAGATGGCAGCATGCGTTTGAGGATTGAAGAAGACGCCACGAGTGGAGATTTCAGAACTTTGAAGCCACCAGAATGAAGGATGAAGACTTGGACGAAATATACAAAGAGCTACTTCATAATTTCGTCCATAAATACATATGGTGCTGCGTCACTTCTATTTTTGGGCCAGGCCCATGTAAATTTCGCAGCAAATAAGACAGCCACTTTTTAGGAGTCCGAATTTGAGGAGAAAAGGCCTGTTAGGGGTCCGTTCGACCACCCAACCCATGGCTGGTCGCACCCCTACCTTTTCCTCCTCAAATACCCCCGTAGCCGTCATTAGAACTCGGATTTTGATTAGACTAAAAGTTAGCCCTTGCTGCAACTACGAGCTCGACTTTTGAGGCCAATCGCCCAGAAGAAGACCGCCTATTCGGAATCCCACCTTTTGAATAAAGCATACATCTTTCATCCGCAATATCTTGATTGCTGTATTAGTTCTTACTTGTTCTCGATTTCAGGTAGGAATTAAGACCCTCGCTGGTCAGGCTGATCGTGCACCCGCAAGATCAGTAACTCCCGGAGATTGTCCTAGCGATTGCATTGGCGCACGAGCTTCGCACGTGTAGTCGGATCGTCAAGCACAAACTCCACCCACCAAATCGACGTATCAAGATCTCATCGAAAGATCGGACACCTTTGCCCTATCAAAAAGGGTAAAGACAATGTGGTTGCTGATGCTCTCTCTAGGAAGAACATGTTGTTGACACAATTAGACATTAAGGTTCCTGGTTTGGAGAGTTTGTGTGATTTATATGCTACTGATCATGATTTTTCAGCGCCATATAGTATGTGTATTGGTGGGAAAGCATGGGATAAATATCACATCCATGATGGGTTTTTGTTTCGTGCTAACAAACTGTGTGTTCCAGAATCGTCCGTGCGTTTGCTATTGTTGCAGGAATCACATGCCGGCGGTTTGATGGGTCATTTTGGGCGTGAGAAGATGCTACTCATGCTCGCTGATCACTTTTATTGGCCTAGGATGAGGCGTGATGTAGACAGGTTTGTCAAGCGTTGCATTACATGCAACAAGTTGAAGTCCAAGCTGAAGCCTCACGGTTTGTATACTCCATTACCTGCACCTACTACACCATGGGAGGACATTAGCATGGATTTTGTATTAGGTTTGCCTAGGACAAAAAGAGGCCATGATTCTATATTTGTGGTGGTGGATAGATTTTCTAATATGGCTCATTTTATTGCCTGCCACAAAAGCGACGATGCGTCGCATATTGCTAACCTGTTTTTCAGGGACATTGTACGCTTGCATGGAGTACCCAAGACAATTGTCTCTGATCGTGATGTGAAGTTTATGAGCTACTTCTGGAAGACACTTTGGGGAAAGCTGGGCACAAAGTTATTATTCAGCACTACTTGTCATCCCCAAACTGATGGTCAAACGGAGGTGGTAAATCGCACACTTTCAACAGTGTTGCGATGCATGATCAAGAAGAACCTGCGTGAGTGGGAAGATTGTTTGCCGCATGTGGAGTTTGCATATAACAGGGCGGTTCACTCTACCACGCAGCTATGTCCTTTCGAGGTGGTCTATGGTTTCAAACCCATTACGCCTCTTGATTTGTTGCCTCTTCCTATCCAAGAGCGAGTCAATATGGAGGCATCAAAGAGGGCAGATTTTGTGAGGAAGATTCATGTGAAGACTAAAGAGGCTATTGAGAAGAAAGGCAAGTATACTGCAGATCGTGTAAACAAGAAGCGAAAAGAGGTCTTGTTCCAGCCCGGTGATATGGTTTGGGTACATTTTCGCAAGGACAGATTTCCACAGCTCCGTAAGTCCAAGTTGCTACCCCGTGGTGCTGGTCCTTACAAGATTCTTGCCAAGATTAATGATAATGCCTACAAGATAGATTTTCCTATAGCTGAGTATGGCGTGAGCAATAGCTTCAACGTTGCTGATTTGACACCATATGAGGGTGACGACATTGCAGCATCGAGGTCGACGCCTTTTGAAGGGGGGGAGGATGATGAGGACATCCCTATTACACCACCATCATCTCCTACTCCTATTGATGATGAAGATGTTGCTGCGAAGAAGTCCAACGAGATTAGGCTTGGACCAATTACAAGAGCACGTGCAAAGCTATTGGAACAATAGGTGAACTCACTCTTAATTGAACCTGATGTTTTATTTAATGAGAGCTTTATACTACCTAAGTCTATGCATCTATGTATGATTAGGTTTGTTGATAACACAAGCATTGCACGAGGAGGAGATGCATCGCAGCGAGATGAGCAAGACTTGATGATCGAGTGCGCGAGGGAGGAGAGGGAGGCAGGCGCACCCGGAGATCACCAGAACATCAAGTCTACATGAGAGAAAGAACAAGATGGCGCGCTAGGACAGCCTTCGACGCGATGTCTATGAGTCTAAGGCGCGCCACACTCATGGCCTGCGTGCCAAAATAGGCCGAACCCATGTATGGGTCGGTATGTACCAGTTTGAGTCAAACCGAGTCCGTTTGGGCCCAAAACAGGTTGGTTTTGGGCCATGTCTTTGCCCAGGTCGCCCCAACCCCTTTAAGTACCCCTGGGGCGCCCCCTTGTGTCGTTTAGACTACGTTTAGATTACCCCCAAACATCAGAACGAAATTGCTTGTAAGCTTTCCTCTGAAATCATATATTCCTCTGTGTTTTGCTCGGAATATCTACCCCACTCCAAGTTTGTTTCGATCTGGAGTTTTGCTACTGAGAATTCAAGTGTGATCTGCTGTTCCATTGGGAATTAGGAGATTGCAGAACCGCTTTGTGGTCGGCGGCTACGTGCGCAGGTGTGTGGTGTCTCGAATATCCATAGGGTTGAAGATCTGTTGCATTGGCAATGGGGGAACAGCCGGAGAGTTCGTGTGCGTCTCACAGATTATCTACCAAGTTATCATCCATCTACATCGGCTCACTGAGAAGATCGGGCAACCCCTTATCAGTAGCACATGAAAATTTACTTGGAATGGCTTACAAATACCATGCATAGGAGTTTATAGTGGACACAACGGCAAACTTGGTTTTTGGGAGTTGGATGCACGAGTAGAGCTCATACTCAGTACAAAATGAGGGCTAGCAAAAGACTGGGAGTGACCAACTAAGAGAGCAATAATGGTCATAATCATGCAAAGCGATAAAGCAACATTAAAAGAAGCATAGGATGGCTTCAAAAGTCGAAAACTAAATGATCATAGAGGCTATAGGAGACTTATTTTGTAGTCAACATGGTGTAAGCATGCGCCAAGTCAACCCAAATAAAGCATCAAAGGAGAAAACCAAAATAATACTTTCAAACGATAAAAACAACGCGTGTTTTTTTCAAAGGCTCATTAAGCAATCTCAGTCATTTGAGACAAGTCATGCTACAGCAAAACCACTAAGCATACTATCAAAAAGACATCAAGCACGACATGCAAAAGGCTAGGCCGCAGTCTACACAAGCTCCTTCTTGTACCACTTTTTTGCATAAAGCTTTTTCTCTTTTCCAACACCATTCAAACTTTTTATAAACACCTCTTTTGATGAAAACCAATAAAGATCAGAGGCAAAAATACACCTTGATGAAAAGATATAACAAGATCTGAACACAAATCAAGGCGAAAATCGAAAGCTAAACGCGGTCGCAGAAAAAGAGAACACTCGTTGAAACGATAAGAGTGAAAAACAGAGTGTTCTTGGCAAATGAAAAGCGAAGTATGTCTCCCTCCAAAACAAACATGATGTGATCCAAACATTTATTGCAGCAAACGAAACAAAAATAATAATGAAAACTAAAACAACTGACGTTCCAAGAAAAATGCATAGTGTATGAAGCAATAAAAATATACTGTGTTGAAAGGTGACCTGATTTTTGCCGATGAAGAAGGGGTGCCTCGAGGGCATCCCCAAGCTTTGACGCTTGTACCTCTTGGATATTTCTTGGGGTGATGCATGGGCATCCCCAAGCTTGAGCTTTTGTCCATTCTTCAACTCATCTCATCACTCTCCGATCCCTACACTTGAAAACTTCCTTCATACAAAACTAAACACAAATCTATTAGCAACATTAGTGTAAGCATAACATAGAATCAACCCTTTTTGCTTCAGGTTTCAACTCAAAACCACCACATATAAAGCATATACTACTGTAGCAACTTCCCCAAAAGTTCCGTGATCAAAAGAAATAAAAAAGAAAGCGATAAAGCGGCAAACACAAATATTGGCAGAAATCTGTCAAAACAGAACAGCTGACAAAGGTCGAATTTTTTAGGGGTTTTCTGTTGCTCAAATCAAAAAGTGTTCAACTAATGAAAGTTTGGATATAACCTGGGGCATATGCACAAGAAATCGCAGGTCCAAAAGATATACAGAGAATGTTCACGAATTTTTACGGTGCAGTACCGAAAACTGTTTCAGGACAGCAACATCCCCAAATCTTACCTCACTCAAATTAGAGGCTTCTCTTGGCACAACAACGAAATAAAAAAGGATAAGGAGCGGTTATTACAGTAGTAATAACTTCCAAGACTCAAATAAAAGAAAAAGTACTGAAAATAAAACAATGGGTTATCTCCCAAGAGTGCTTTTCTTTAACGCCTTTGAGCTAGGCGCAGTAATTTGCAAAGATGCTCATGTGGGCGCCATATAAAAGCTTGAGGCAAAGGTGCCATATAGGAACTTAAAGCAATAGAGAGAATCAAAAAGCAAGTATGGAACACATTTAAATCTAAACCACTTCCTATGAAAAATAGTCTTGTAAAGAGACAAGTCATGCAAGCGCAAAGCAAAAAGCATAGGAAGGCAAAATAAGTAAAACTTTAAGAATTGCAACATAAAGAGGGGAAACTCAATATTATTAAGATTCAACAGAATAATTATTCTCATCACCATAATCATCAAAAATAGGAGGCATATTGTAATCATACCTTGTTTCCTCCTCAATAGTAGGTGAACTGAAAATATTATACTCATCATCATAGCCATCATAAACTAGAGGTTTAGTATCATCACAAGCTAGAGAACAACTATTTCGCAAAGCGTATTCATCAAACATATCATCATAAGAAGGAACATCATATAGGGGAGATAAAATATCATCAGAGCAAACTTTCTCCACTAAAGCTGGGGAACTAAAAATATCATGCTTAACAAAACCAGCTTCCCCAAGCTTAGACCTTTCTATAGCATTAGCAATAACGGTGTTCAAAGCATTCATACTAACATCACTATTAGCATGCAAATTAAGCTCCAAAGGTTTTTCAAATTTCTTTTCCAACACTTCATATCTAAACTCAGGAAAAAGACTACAGAACTCTTTGTTTTCCATTAAGCCTAACTAGTGAAAATAAAAACAAGAAACAAAAAGATGTAATTACAGAATCTAAAGGAAATAACTCCGAGTACTCACACAGGAGGATGCGAGTACCTTTTACCTTACCTCCCCGGCAACGGCGCTAGAAAAGAGCTTGATGTCTACGCACGCGTCTGTTCTTGTAGACAGTGTTGGGCCTCCAAGTGCAGAGGTTTGTAGAGCAGCAGCAAGTTTCCCTTAAGTGGATCACCCAAGGTTTATCGAACTCAGGGAGGAAGTGGTCAAAGCTATCCCTCTCAAACAACCCTGCAATTACGATACAGAAAGTCTCTTGTGTCCCCAACACACCCAATACACTTGTCAGATGTATAGGTGCACTAGTTCGGCGAAGAGATAGTGAAATACAAGTGGTATGGATGATTATAAGTAGTAAATGTAATATGAAATAAGTATCGCTGCGAGCAAACATGTAACAAAACAGGAAGTAAACGGTGTGCAAAGCTTGGAAACAAGGCCTAGGGATCATACTTTCACTAGTGGACACACTCCCAACAAATATAACATAATTGAACAAATAAATAACTTCTCTTCACTAAGGTACTCTGAATTACTCTCCTATTGAACAACACTAATCATTGCATAGGGCTACGAAGCACTCCTTAAAGTTCATCAAGTACTTGACAAACACTACTCATAGAGATATCCAAATCAAATCACAACTCAAAATAAATATTATTGCAACTTAGACCAAGTACTAACACGGTGCACACACTGTCAACATTACACCGTGAAAGGAGGAAAAGATCACTTCAATACTATCATAGTGATAATTATTCTCATCATCCATAAGAGATCACAATCGTAGCCTAGACCAAGTACCACCACGATGCACGCACTGTCACCGTTACACCATGGCAGGAGGAATAGATTACTTTAATAACACACTAGAGTACACATAATGAAGAAGAGTAACATCTACTTATTCAGCATGATACAAAGCTCACGATCACATAAAGATCACATCATGGGAGAGAGAGGTGAACCACATAGCTACCGGTAGAGCCCTCAGCCCCGGGGGTGAACTACTCCCTCCTCATCATAGGAGATAGCAAGGTTGATGGAGATGGCAGTGAGGTCGATGGAGATGGCAGAGACGGCGATGGAGACCGATGGAGATGGCTCTGGGGGCACTTCCCCATCCTGGCAGGGTGCCGGAATAGAGACTTCTGTCCCTCAAAATTTGTCTTCGATGGTGGCGGTGCTGCGGAACTATTCTGGGAAAATGGCCGACTTCCCTAGGGTTTTCCGTCCCGAGGCTTCTTATAGGCGAAGGGGCGTCGTCAGGAGTGGCCCCAGGCCTCCTGACACCTAGGCGGCGCGGCCAGGGCCTGGGCCGCGCCGGCCTAGTGTGAGGCTAGCCTATGGCCCCTCTCCTTCGCCTCTTCGGATCTCTGGAAGCTTCCAGGCAAAATAAGACTTCAGGAACTTGTTTCGTCCAATTCCGAGAATATTTCCTATGTATCACTTCTGAAACACAAAAACAATAGAAAATAGGGAACTGGCACTATGGCGACTTGTTAATAGGTTAGTTCCGGAAATTGCATAAAAACGCCACAAAGTGTAACGAAACACAAGGCAAATGGTGTAAAAACAAGCATGGAGCATCAAAAATTATAGATACGTTTGAGACGTATCAGCATCCCCAAGCTTAACTCCTGCTCGTCCTCGATTAGGTAAGTGATAACAAAAGAATAATTTTTGAGGTGACATGCACCTGCACAATCTTGATCATCTATGTAAGCGTTGTGAGCTGGGATCAAAAGAACTTAAAACATGGGCATGAAAGACATAATCTTGACAATAAGAAACTTAGCAACATGTTATAAACATGAAAATGAACACAAACAAAAGATCACGAAAATGAAACAATGAAAGTCAAACGTGTGTTCAAATCATATGGAAAAACATACAAATGGTTTTCAGCTTGTCCTTCATAGAGAGCAAAACATAAATGCATAGGACACCTTCAAGTTTAAGAGGGCGACTAGATACAAATAATTTAAGATCAAGTGAAACCAACAATATGAATCAATCAATGAAAACTTTGGGGCAATGCACATTATACTCAAAATGACAACTATGCTCTCTTAATGGTGCATAAAGGTAGAAGGTGGTGACTCAACATAAAAGTAGAAGAAAGGCCCTTCGCGGAGGGAAGCAGTGATTAAACATGTGCTAGAGCTTTTCATTTGTAAAACAGAGATTTAAAAATTGGGTTTTGAGAGGTGGTTGCTTTTGTCAATGACTGGCAATGGGGTTCTTACTATCTTCCATACAAAAATGAAGCAAGTTTTTGAGAGAGAGATTGGCACTTTTGTGCTCTTTTTATAAAGCTTGGCACTCCTCCCCACCTTTTTTCCTTTCTCAAACCATGGCTAACCGATTCCATCGGGTGCCCACCAACATTCACATACCATGGAGGAGTGCCTTTTTTTCTTTCTTTTTTTTTCTCTTTTTTTCTTTTTGGAATAAGACAATATGGAAGATAGCAAATCCGACCACTACGTCCCCATAAGCTGAAAACAGTGTCACAAAACGAGAAGTGTTTTGAAGGTTTTTGAAAGGTAGCACATTAAATTTACTTGGAATGGCTTACAAATACCATGCATAGGAGTTTATAGTGGACACAACGGCAAACTTGGTTTTTGGGAGTTGGATGCACGAGTAGAGCTCATACTCAGTACAAAATGAGGGCTAGCAAAAGACTGGGAGCGACCAACTAAGAGAGCAATAACGGTCATAATCATGCAAAGCGATAAAGCAACATTAAAAGAAGCATAAGATGGCATCAAAAGTCGAAAACTAAATGATCATAGAGGCTATAGGAGACTTATTTTGTAGTCAACATGGTGTAAGCATGCGCCAAGTCAACCCAAATAAAGCATCAAAGGAGAAAACCAAAATAATACTTCCAAACGATAAAAACAACGCATGATTTTTTCAAAGGCTCATTAAGCAATCTCAGTCATTTGAGACAAGTCATGCTACAGCAAAACCACTAAGCATACTATCAAAAAGACATCAAGCACGACATGCAAAAGGCTAGGCCGCAGTCTACACAAGCTCCTTCTTGTACCACTTTTTTGCATAAAGCTTTTTCTCTTTTCCAACACCATTCAAACTTTTTATAAACACCTCTTTTGATGAAAACCAATAAAGATCAGAGGCAAAAATACACCTTGATGAAAAGATATAACAAGATCTGAACACAAATCAAGGCGAAAATCGAAAGCTAAACGCGGTCGCAGAAAAAGAGAACACTCGTTGAAACGATTAGAGTGAAAAACAGAGTGTTCTTGGCAAATGAAAAGCGAAGTATGTCTCCCTCCAAAACAAACATGATGTGATCCAAACATTTATTGCAGCAAACAAAACAAAAATAATAATGAAAACTAAAACAACTGACGTTCCAAGAAAAATGCATAGTGTATGAAGCAATAAAAATATACTGTGTTGAAAGGTGACCTGATTTTTGCCGATGAAGAAGGGGTGCCTCGAGGGCATCCCCAAGCTTTGACGCTTGTACCTCTTGGATATTTCTTGGGGTGATGCATGGGCATCCCCAAGCTTGAGCTTTTGTCCATTCTTCAACTCATCTCATCACTCTCCGATCCCTACACTTGAAAACTTCCTTCCTACAAAACTAAACACAAATCTATTAGCAACATTAGTGTAAGCATAACATAGAATCAACCCTTTTTGCTTCAGGTTTCAACTCAAAACCACCACATATAAAGCATGTACTACTGTAGCAACTTCCCCAAAAGTTCCGTGATCAAAAGAAATAAAAAAGAAAGCGATAAAGCGGCAAACACAAATATTGGCAGAAATCTGTCAAAACAGAACAGCTGACAAAGGTCGAATTTTTGAGGGGTTTTCTGTTGCACAAATGATATGGGGTGGCCCGATCTTCTCAGTAAGCTTGCGGTGGTGATGATGATGATGATAGATAACTTGGTGTCGCCGATGTTCTCTCCTTGCTAGATCCCTGATGCCAATGCAACAGCTCTCTACCCTTCGGATATTCACGACTTCACACACTTGCGCAACGTAGCCGTCGACCACGAAACGGTATAATTGCAATTCACTAATTCCCAATGGAACAGCAGATCACACTTAACTTCCAGTATGTAATCTCCAGATCGAAACGAATTGGAGACAAGAATTCAAGATGAATGCTTAGAGCAGTCTCAAGAACTAGGGTTTTGTTCTAAACGTGGTCTAACCTCTCTATGGCGCATAGGCACTTAATATATGGGGGGGTGCGGCTGGCCAAAGGCAGCCGACCTGACCTAGTCCTCTAACGTGGTTCGACTCAACCTTATGTGATACAAACTGACCCAATGGTTGGATGCAGCCAACTAGGCGCGCAGGCCTTAGGTGTATGGCGCACAAACACTTGGTGGTGCGCCATATGCAGCCTCCTGCGTGATGTCCTCCTCCTCCTCATGCTGGTCGCCGGCCTCCCTCTCCTCCCTCGCGTCCATGGGCATGATCATCACGTCTTGCTCCAGCTGCTTCAACTCCTCGCTCCCTCGTGCTATGCCTTCTTCTCCCATGAACCTGAGTATGCAAACACACAAAGACTTAGGCAGTAAACAATTCTCATTAACAAAATAATCAGATTCTATTAGGAGCAAATTCACCTGTTGTTCTATTAACTTTGCACGAGCTCTTGTGATAGGTCCAATTCTGATTTCATCATTGGACTTCTTCTTTGCAGTAACTTTCTTGTCATCATCACGAAGTGGAGATGGAACAATAGTAGGGATGTCCTCATCATCTCCCCCCCTTCAAAAGGCGTCGACCTCGACGCTCCAAGGTCTTCTCCATCATATGGTGACAAATCAGCAACGTTGAAGCTGTTGCTAATGCCACCAAACTCAGTAATAGGAATATCAATCGAGTAGGCATTGTCATTTATCTTGGCGAGCACCTTGTAAGGACCAGCACCACGCGGCCTCAACTTGGAACTTCGCAGGTGTGGGAACCTATCCTTGCGCAGATGCACCCAAACCATATCTCCAGGGTGAAACAAAACTTGCTTTCTTGATTGGTTTCGTGTAGCAGCAATGTTCTTGCCTTTCTTCTCAATGACCTCTTGTGTCTTCTCATGAATTTTCGTCACATAATCTGCTCTTTTTGATGCCTCCATATTAACTCTCTCATGCAATGGAAGAGGCAGCAAATCTAGTGGTGTGATTGGTTTGAAACCATACACCACCTCGAAAGGACAAAGCTGAGTAGTAGTGTGCACCGCTCTGTTATATGCAAACTCAACATGTGGTAAACACTCCTCCCACTCACGCAGATTTTTCTTGATCATGGCTCGCAGCAATTGTGACAATGTTCTATTCACCACCTCCGTTTGACCATCTGTTTGGGGATGACATGTAGTGCTGAACAGTAACTTCGTTCCCAGCTTGCCCCATAGTGTCTTCCAGAAGTAGCTCATAAACTTCACGTCCCTGTCAGAAACAATTGTCTTGGGCACTCCATGCAAGCGGACAATGTCCCTGAAAAACAGATTAGCTATGTGCGACGCATCGTCGCTTTTGTGGCATGCAATAAAGTGTGCCATCTTAGAGAATCTATCCACTACCACAAATATACTATCATGACCTCTTTTAGTGCGTGGCAAACCTAACACAAAATCCATACTTATATCTTCCCATGGTGTGGTAGGCGCAGGTAGTGGCGTATACAAACCATGAGGCTTCAGCTTGGACTTGGACGTGTTGCATACAATGCAGCGCCTAACAAATCTGTCCACGTCACGCCTCATCTTGGACCAATAAAAATGATCAGCGAGCATGAGAAGCGTCTTCTCACGCCCAAAGTGACCCATCAATCCGCCAGCATGTGATTCCTGCAACAATAGCAAACGGACCGACGATTCTGGAACACATAGTTTGTTAGCACGAAACAAAAATCTATCATGTATGTGGTACTTGTCCCATGCATTTCTAAGCATACACAAACGATATGGTTCAGCAAAATCATGATCAGTGGCATACAAATCACACAAGCTCTCTAAACCAGGAATTTTAACATCAAGATGATATGGGGTGGCCCGATCTTCTCAGTAAGCTTGCGGTAATGATGATGATGATGATAGATAACTTGGTGTCGCCGATGATCTCTCCTCGCTAGATCCCTGATGCCAATGCAACAGCTCTCTACCCTTCGGATATTCACGACTTCACACACTTGCGCAACGCAGCCGTCGACCACGAAACGGTATAATTGCAATTCACTAATTCCCAATGGAACAGCAGATCACACTTAACTTGCAGTATATAATCTCCAGATCGAAACGAATTGGAGACAAGAATTCCAGATGAATGCTTAGAGCAGTCTCAAGAACTAGGGTTTTATCTAAAACGTGGTCTGACCTCTCTATGGCGCATCAGCACACAATATATGGGGGGTGCGGCTGGCCAAAGGCAGCCGACCTGACTGGTCCTCTAAATGTGGTTCGACTCAACCTTATTTGATACAAACTGACCCAATGGTTGGGTGCAGCCAACTAGGCGCGCAGGCCTTAGGTGTATGGCGCACAAGCACTTGATGGTGTGCCATATGCAGCCTCCTGCGTGATGTCCTCCTCCTCCTCATGCTGGTCGCCGGCCTCCCTCTCCTCCCTCGCGTCCATGGGCATGATCATCACGTCTTGCTCCAACTGCTTCAACTCCTCGTGCTATGCCTTCTTCTCCCATGAACCTGAGTATGCAAACACACAAAGACTTAGGCAGTAAACAATTCTCATTAATGAAATACTCAGATTCTATTAGGAGCAAATTCACCTGTTGTTCTATTAATTTTGCACGAGCTCTTGTGATAGGTCCAATTCTGATTTCATCATTGGACTTCTTCTTTGCAGCAACTTGCTTGTCATCATCACGAAGTGGAGATGGAACAATAGTAGGGATGTCCTCATCATCTCCCCCCCTTCAAAAGGCGTCGACCTCGACGCTCCAAGGTCTTCTCCATCATATGGTGACAAATCAGCAACGTTGAAGCTGTTGCTAACGCCACCAAACTCAGCAATAGGAATATCAATCGAGTAGGCATTATCATTTATCTTGGCTAGCACCTTGTAAGGACCAGCACCACGCGGCCTCAACTTGGAACTCCGCAGCTGTGGGAACCTATCCTTGCGCAGATGCACCCAAACCATATCTCCAGGCTGAAACAAAACTTGCTTTCTTGATTGGTTTCGTGTAGCAGCAATGTTCTTGCCTTTCTTCTCAATGGCCTCTCGTGTCTTCTCATGAATTTTCTTCACATAATCTGCTCTTTTTGATGCCTCCATATTAACTCTCTCATGCAATGGAAGAGGCAGCAAATCTAGTGGTGTGATTGGTTTGAAACCATACACCACCTCGAAAGGACAAAGCTGAGTAGTAGTGTGCACCGCTCTGTTATATGCAAACTCAACATGTGGCAAACACTCCTCCCACTCACGCAGATTTTTCTTGATCATGGCTCGCAGCAATTGTGACAATGTTCTATTCACCACCTCCGTTTGACCATCTGTTTGGGGATGACATGTAGTGCTGAACAGTAACTTCGTTCCCAGCTTGCCCCATAGTGTCTTCCAGAAGTAGCTCATAAACTTCACGTCCCTATCAGAAACAATTGTCTTGGGCACTCCATGCAAGCGGACAATGTCCTTGAAAAACAGATTAGCTATGTGCGACGCATCGTCGCTTTTGTGGCATGCAATAAAGTGTGCCATCTTAGAGAATCTATCCACTACCACAAATATACTATCATGACCTCTTTTAGTGCGTGGCAAACCTAACACAAAATCCATACTTATATCTTCCCATGGTGTGGTAGGTGCAGGTAGTGGCGTATACAAACCGTGAGGCTTCAGCTTGGACTTGGACGTGTTGCATACAATGCAGCGCCTAACAAATCTGTCCACGTCACGCCTCATCTTGGGCCAATAAAAATGATCAGCGAGCATGAGAAGCGTCTTCTCACGCCCAAAGTGACCCATCAATCCGCCAGCATGTGATTCCTGCAACAATAGCAAACGGACCGACGATTCTGGAACACATAGTTTGTTAGCATGAAACAAAAATCTATCATGTATGTGGTACTTGTCCCATGCATTTCTAAGCATACACAAACGATATGGTTCAGCAAAATCATGATCAGTGGCATACAAATCACACAAGCTCTCTAAACCAGGAATTTTAACATCAAGATGATATGGGGTGGCCCGATCTTCTCAGGAAGCTTGCGGTAATGATGATGATGATGATAGATAAATTGGTGTCGCCGATGATCTCTCCTCGCTAGATCCCAGATGCCAATGCAACAGCTCTCTACCCTTCGGATATTCACGACTTCACACACTTGCGCAACGCAGCCGTCGACCACGAAACGGTATAATTGCAATTCACTAATTCCCAATGGAACAGCAGATCACACTTAACTTGCAGTATATAATCTCCAGATCGAAACGAATTGGAGACAAGAATTCCAGATGAATGCTTAGAGCAGTCTCAAGAACTAGGGTTTTATCTAAAACATGGTCTGACCTCTCTATGGCGCATCAGCACACAATATATGGGGGGTGCGGCTGGCCAAAGGCAGCCGACCTGACTGGTCCTCTAAACGTGGTTCGACTCAACCTTATTTGATACAAACTGACCCAATGGTTGGGTGCAGCCAACTAGGCGCGCAGGCCTTAGGTGTATGGCGCACAAGCACTTGATGGTGCGCGATATGCAGCCTCCTGCGTGATGTCCTCCTCCTCCTCATGCTGGTCGCCGGCCTCCCTCTCCTCCCTCGCGTCCATGGGCATGATCATCACGTCTTGCTCCAACTGCTTCAACTCCTCGTGCTATGCCTTCTTCTCCCATGAACCTGAGTATGCAAACACACAAAGACTTAGGCAGTAAACAATTCTCATTAACGAAATACTCAGATTCTATTAGGAGCAAATTCACCTGTTGTTCTATTAACTTTGCACGAGCTCTTGTGATAGGTCCAATTCTGATTTCATCATTGGACTTCTTCTTTGCAGCAACTTGCTTGTCATCATCACGAAGTGGAGATGGAACAATAGTAGGGATGTCCTCATCATCTCCCCCCCTTCAAAAGGCGTCGACCTCGACGCTCCAAGGTCTTCTCCATCATATGGTGACAAATCAGCAACGTTGAAGCTGTTGCTAACGCCACCAAACTCAGCAATAGGAATATCAATCGAGTAGGCATTATCATTTATCTTGGCTAGCACCTTGTAAGGACCAGCACCACGCGGCCTCAACTTGGAACTCCGCAGCTGTGGGAACCTATCCTTGCGCAGATGCACCCAAACCATATCTCCAGGCTGAAACAAAACTTGCTTTCTTGATTGGTTTCGTGTAGCAGCAATGTTCTTGCCTTTCTTCTCAATGGCCTCTCGTGTATTATCATGAATTTTCTTCACATAATCTGCTCTTTTTGATGCCTCCATATTAACTCTCTCATGCAATGGAAGAGGCAGCAAATCTAGTGGTGTGATTGGTTTGAAACCATACACCACCTCGAAAGGACAAAGCTGAGTAGTAGTGTGCACCGCTCTGTTATATGCAAACTCAACATGTGGCAAACACTCCTCCCACTCACGCAGATTTTTCTTGATCATGGCACGCAGCAATTGTGACAATGTTCTATTCACCACCTCCGTTTGACCATCAGTTTGGGGATGACATGTAGTGCTGAACAGTAACTTCGTTCCCAGCTTGCCCCATAGTGTCTTCCAGAAGTAGCTCATAAACTTCACGTCCCTGTCAGAAACAATTGTCTTGGGCACTCCATGCAAGCGAACAATGTCCCTGAAAAACAGATTAGCTATGTGCGACGCATCGTCGCTTTTGTGGCATGCAATAAAATGTGCCATCTTAGAGAATCTATCCACTACCACAAATATACTATCATGACCTCTTTTAGTGCGTGGCAAACCTAACACAAAATCCATACTTATATCTTCCCATGGTGTGGTAGGTGCAGGTAGTGGTGTATACAAACCGTGAGGCTTCAGCTTGGACTTGGACGTGTTGCATACAATGCAGCGCCTAACAAATCTGTCCACGTCACGCCTCATCTTGGGCCAATAAAAGTGATCAGCGAGCATGAGAAGCGTCTTCTCACGCCCAAAGTGACCCATCAATCCGCCAGCATGTGATTCCTGCAACAATAGCAAACGTACCGACGATTCTGGAACACATAGTTTGTTAGCACGAAACAAAAATCTATCATGTATGTGGTACTTGTCCCATGCATTTCTAAGCATACACAAACGATATGGTTCAGCAAAATCATGATCAGTAGCATACAAATCACACAAGCTCTCTAAACCAGGAATTTTAACATCAAGATGCGTCAATAACATGTTCTTCCTAGATAGAGCATCAGCAACAACATTTTCTTTCCCTTTCTTATACTTGATTATGTATGCAAACGACTCAATGAACTCAACCCACTTAGCTAGGCGCCTATGCAAGTTAGATTGAGCTTTCAGATATTTAAAAGCTTCATGATCAGAATGTATGATAAATTCTTTTGGCCACAAATAATGTTGCCAAACCTCAAGAACTCGAACAAGCGCATACAGTTCTTTATCATAAACAGGATAATTCAGTCTAGCACCAGAAAGTTTCTCGCTGAAATAAGCAATAGGTCTACCTTCTTGCATCAACACACCACCAATTCCTATACCACTAGCATCACATTCAACTTCAAATTGCTTAGAAAAATCTGGTAGTGCAAGCAATGGTGCAGAAGTAAGCAAACGTTTCAGCTCATCAAATGCATGATCTTGGGCAGTGCCCCATACAAAAGGCACTCCTTTCTTAGTTAATTCATTCAATGGTGCAGCAATAGTACTAAAGTCTTTCACAAAACGCCGATAGAAACCAGCAAGACCGTGAAAACTGCGTACTTGACTAACATTCATGGGAGTAGGCCAATTTTGAATTGCTTCAATTTTAGATGAATCTACCTCTACCCCATGCATAGATACAACATATCCCAGAAATATCACTTTATCTTTTGCAAATGTGCACTTCTCAAGGTTAGCATACAATTTAGCATCACGCAACACTTGCAAAACTTGTCTAATATGCTCACAATGTTCAGATTCAGTGCGGCTGTAAATAAGTATATCATCAAAATATACAACCACAAAACGACCAATAAACTCTCGCAAAACATGATTCATTAAGCGCATGAATGTGCTAGGTGCATTAGTAAGACCAAAAGGCATAACTAGCCACTCATATAAACCAAATTTAGTTTTGAAAGCAGTTTTCCATTCATCCCCTTCTTTCATCCTAATTTGATGGTATCCACTACGCAAATCAATCTTAGAGAAAATAGCAGCACCACTCAATTCATCTAGCATATCCTCTAAGCGTGGAATGGGATGACGATATCGAATAGTGATGTTATTAATAGCTCTACAATCTACGCACATGCGCCATGTACCATCTTTCTTAGGCACCAAAATAACAGGAACAGCACAAGGGCTAAGAGAAACACGAATATACCCCTTGTCTAGAAGCGCTTGTACTTGTTGCTGTATTTCCTTTGTCTCTTCGGGGTTGGTCCTGTACGGCGCATGGTTTGGAAGAGTGGCACCAGGGATCAAATCAATTTGATGCTCAATTCCACGCAATGGTGGCAATCCTGCGGGCACCTCCTCCGGAAACACATCGTCATACTCCTGCAATACATTAGAAACACCAAGAGAAACAGGTTGCATATCATTAGAAACTAACACCTCGCCTTTGTACATAAGCACAAGTGGCATGGCTGTAGGATCCTCTCTAAATTCTACCATGTCTTCTTTGGTGGCTAATATAAGCAAACTAGGCAGTCTCTCACTTTTCGTTATATTTTCACTCACAGCTATTACATTATTTTCTCGTGTAGGTGGCTGTTCTAGCTTCACTTCTGTTTTTTGACGAGACTCATTGACAATTTGCTGCGGTGACATAGGCTGTAGATTAATTTTCTTGCCCTTGAACTCCAAGTGATAGGTATTGGCTCGGCCATTGTGTTGCACATGGCGATCATACAGCCATGGCCGACCCAGTAGAAGGTGACAAACAGTCATAGGAACCACATCAAACTCAATGGAATCCTTGTATGGTCCTATCTCAAAATTCACACGCACCATATGATTTACCTTCATCTCTCCATTATCACTCAACCATTGGATGTAGTAGGGATTTGGATGAGGTAAATATTTCAGATTTAGTTTGGCACATAGCTCCTTGCTTGCGAGATTGCGGCAGCTACCTCCATCAATGATTACTTTGCAAGCTTTGTTTGGGCCAACTAGTGCTTTTGTTTGGAACAGATTGCAGCGCTGGGAATCAGCATGTGGCGTGACACTCAATGCACGCTGCGAGACAACAATGGTAGGCGCTGGAGAAGCAAAGGCATCCATGCCGCCCTCACTTGTGTAACCATCATCATTGGAATCATACGGATCAGCGTCATCTCCAGTCTCATATTCATTATCATCATTAATAATCATCACCTTTCTGTTTGGACACTCTCGCTTGAAGTGCCCCTTGCCACCACATGTATGGCATTGCATATCTCTATTACGAGCTGTAGACATGTTGGAACCAGAGCTAGGCGCAGGAGCTGCTGGTTTCTTTGCATTAGAAACATTGGAGGCTGGGTTAGAGTGGGAAGAAGAGGGGCCTCTGGTGGCACCCTCCATAGGCGCTGCAGATTGGTGCGGCGCCCTGCTAGAGAACCTCCCAGAACTAGGATATCTTGCCTTGATTTGAGCCTCTTCAGCTAACTGCGATTCAGCCTCCCTTGCATGATGCAAAAGCTCATTCATAGTATTGTAGGAATGATGCCTAACAATGCCTTTTATGTTGTACTTCAGCCCATGAAGAAAGCGCTGCATTGTCATCTCAATAGACTCTCGAACACGTCCACGCTGCAGCAACATCTCCATCTCCATGTAATAAGCATCAACGGTCATGGTTCCTTGCTTCAACTGTGTCAATTTATCATAAACAGTACGCAGGTAATTAGTGGGAACAAAACGAGCTCGCATGATCTCCTTCATATTGCGCCATGTAAGAACAGGAAGCTCGTTGTTATCTCTTCTTTCCGTCACAATGCTATCCCACCAACGCAAGGCATAACCATCAAACTCTGAAGAAGCAAGCTTGATCTTCCTATCTTCAGTGTAATCATGCAAACGCCATAATTTTTCAATCTTGAGCTCCCAAGTAAGGTACTCCTCCACATCAGTGGAGCCTTCAAATCTGGGAATCGTGAACTTGGGCTTGCCCAAGCCATCATCCTCCTGAAATGGCACACGCCGAGCACCAGGTGGTGGTGGTGGCCGACCCTGTCCTGGAAAGCCACGCCCGCGGCTATTGTTGCCCATCATGTGTTCATTATCTCCATGGACACTATAAACATCACCATGGTCCTCATGATGGCGTTGCTCAACAGTTACACGCAGCCCATTGACGGAAGTTGTCAATTGCTGTATGCTTGTCTGGAGAGCAGTGACTTGCGCTTGCATAGCATTGACTGTAGTTTCAGTTGCATCCACTTTCATTTGCACAGCTTGAATATCAGCGTCAATGTTTTCAGTGGATCTAGTAATAACCCCTTGCAAATGATCACGGAGAGCTTCATATTCCCTCCATGTAACAGTAGCATCATCAGCCTTTTTCTGCATCACATCAACACCACTAACAGACATGATTAGTAGGTTAGTGCACTAAATCAAAATTCTCTTTGGTGGCACACTCACAACTCACTCAAAACTGACAAGAAAAGGAAATCTTACCGTTCCAAAGTGAATAGCAAATGCGTACCCGTTCGGATAGATGAGCAATGCACGGATGTGATGAAGTGAATACCAGGGTATAAGAGCAATCACACGACAAAGCAGGAGTATATGGTGGAGCTGTAGGTATGGTATCCTAACTACACCAAAGACAAGTCCTAGTGCTGATCGTGTGAACAAAACACCCAAGGGAAACACACACGTGGAGATAAACGTGGCAAAGCAACTATAAAACAGGATATGTTGCAATGCGCAAGAGAGACACTAGCAATGCTCAATGTAAACAGGCACAAGATTGCTCAATCTACTAGTGCAGCAAAATTAGATATATGCTTCGGCCTCTGAAAGAAGTGAAACTCCGCTTCTCACTTTTCTGTTTTTGATTCTTCTCTCTTTGCTCTCTTTTTTTTTGTTTTTTTTTTGACTCTCTTTATAAAACCAATTCACGGAGTACTGTAGCACGGCAGAAAAATATGCACTTGAAAACCCTAAACAGAGCAGCCCGTGGAGCAACAAAAATATGCTAGTCTCAAATAGGTAAGCTCCTACACAATGGTATAGTAGAAAGGCTGTGGCTATGTTTGTCAAACAGAAAAGGAAAAGGACACTATGTGAACACGATTTGAAAGGAAACTAGAAAGATGCAACTCACTGAAATTGTGCCGCGGCAGAGGAAACACGGCAAAACAATGCTGTAGCGGTAGGAACAATGCGCGTCACCAGACAAGCGCGCGTTCGCTACCAACGCGCTTGGTCAGACAAACATCAAGCAATGTCTGATCGGGAGCGTTCGGTACTGAAACGCGGATAGCGCGAAGACTGCAAACAGCGATCGGTAAGCACTTTGTTTCTTTCTTTTCTAGGGTTTATCTGCCGACTCGGATCAGAACAAAGGCGGCGGAAACAACTCGAGATGAAAGTGGACTCGGTGGAAAAACACAACTCAGATCCAAAACCGAAAACCGACTAGAACCTAGACTCCTACGGAACCAGAAACAGATCAGATCAAAGAAGGAAAACGACCAGCAACTAAAACCAATCTACGATGCAATCTAGGCTATGGCAATACTATGAACCCTAATTTTTTTTTGGCTTTTCTAGATAGGACGAAAAACACAACTAATCTACGGATGATCTGGTGGATGCTTACCGAGGAAACACTGGAAATCTGATACCAAGATGATATGGGGTGGCCCGATCTTCTCAGTAAGCTTGCGGTGGTGATGATGATGATGATAGATAACTTGGTGTCACCGATGATCTCTCCTTGCTAGATCCCTGATGCCAATGCAACAGCTCTCTACCCTTCGGATATTCACGACTTCACACACTTGCGCAACGTAGCCGTCGACCACGAAACGGTATAATTGCAATTCACTAATTCCCAATGGAACAGCAGATCACACTTAACTTGCAGTATGTAATCTCCAGATCGAAACGAATTGGAGACAAGAATTCAAGATGAATGCTTAGAGCAGTCTCAAGAACTAGGGTTTTGTTCTAAACGTGGTCTAACCTCTCTATGGCGCATAGGCACTTAATATATGGGGGGGGGTGCGGCTGGCCAAAGGCAGCCGACCTGACCTGGTCCTCTAACGTGGTTCGACTCAACCTTATGTGATACAAACTGACCCAATGGTTGGGTGCAGCCAACTAGGCGCGCAGGCCTTAGGTGTATGGCGCACAAACACTTGGTGGTGCGCCATATGCAGCCTCCTGCGTGATGTCCTCCTCCTCCTCATGCTGGTCGCCGGCCTCCCTCTCCTCCCTCGCGTCCATGGGCATGATCATCACGTCTTGCTCCAGCTGCTTCAACTCCTCGCTCCATCGTGCTATGCCTTCTTCTCCCATGAACCTGAGTATGCAAACACACAAAGACTTAGGCAGTAAACAATTCTCATTAACAAAATAATCAGATTCTATTAGGAGCAAATTCACCTGTTGTTCTATTAACTTTGCACGAGCTCTTGTGATAGGTCCAATTCTGATTTCATCATTGGACTTCTTCTTTGCAGCAACTTGCTTGTCAACATCACGAAGTGGAGATGGAACAATAGTAGGGATGTCCTCATCATCAAATCAAAAAGTGTTCAACTAATGAAAGTTTGGATATAACCTGGGGCATATGCACAAGAAATCGCAGGTCCAAAAGATATACAGAGAATTTTCACGAATTTTTATGGTGCAGTACCAAAAAGTGTTTCAGGACAGCAACATCCCCAAATCTTACCTCACTCAAATTAGAGGCTTCTCTTGGCACAACAACGAAATAAAAAATGATAAGGAGCGGTTATTACAGTAGTAATAACTTCCAAGACTCAAATAAAAGAAAAAGTACTGAAAATAAAACAATGGGTTATCTCCCAAGAGTGCTTTTCTTTAACGCCTTTGAGCTAGGCGCAGTAATTTGCAAAGATGCTCATGTGGGCGCCATATAAAAGCTTGAGGCAAAGGCGCCATATAGGAACTTAAAGCAATAGAGAGCATCAAAAAGCAAGTATGGAACACATTTAAATCTAAACCACTTCCCTTGAAAAATAGTCTTGTAAAGAGACAAGTCATAAAAGCGCAAAGCAAAAAGCATAGGAAGGCAAAATAAGTACAACTTTAAGAATTGCAATATAAAGAGGGGAAACTCAATATTATTAAGATCCTTCAAAACATATTTCCCTCTCTCATAATAACTTTTAGTAGCATCATGAATAGGACTAACAATATAACTATCACATAAAGGATCTCTATCATGAGCCACATGCATAAAAGAATTAATGCTCCCCACATGAACAATAGTAGTAGGAGCAGATTCAACAGAATAATTATTCTCATCACCATAATCATCAAAAATAGGAGGCATATTGTAATCATACCTTGTTTCCTCCTCAATAGTAGGTGAACTGAAAATATTATACTCATCATCATAGCCATCATAAACTAGAGGTTTAGTATCATCACAAGCTAGAGAACAACTATTTCGCAAAGCGTATTCATCAAACATATCATCATAAGAAGGAACATCATATAGGGGAGATAAAATATCATCAGAGCAAACTTTCTCCACTAAAGCTGGGGAACTAAAAATATCATGCTTAACAAAACCAGCTTCCCCAAGCTTAGACCTTTCTATAGCATTAGCAATAACGGTGTTCAAAGCATTCATACTAACATCACTATTAGCATGCAAATTAAGCTCCAAAGGTTTTTCAAATTTCTTTTCCAACACTTCATATCTAAACTCAGGAAAAAGACTACAGAACTCTTTGTTTTCCATTAAGCCTAACTAGTGAAAATAAAAACAAGATCAAAAAGATGTAATTGCAGAATCTAAAGGAAATAACTCCGAGTACTCACACAGGAGGATGCGAGTACCTTTTACCTTACCTCCCCAGCAACGGCGCTAGAAAAGAGCTTGATGTCTACGCACGCGTCTGTTCTTGTAGACAGTGTTGGGCCTCCAAGTGCAGAGGTTTGTAGAGCAGCAACAAGTTTCCCTTAAGTGGATCACCCTAGGTTTATCGAACTCAGGGAGGAAGTGGTCAAAGCTATCCCTCTCAAACAACCCTGCAATTATGATACAAAAAGTCTCTTGTGTCCCCAACACACCCAATACACTTGTCAGATGTATAGGTGCACTAGTTCGGCGAAGAGATAGTGAAATACATGTGGTATGGATGATTATAAGTAGTAAATGTAATATGAAATAAGTATCGCTGCGAGCAAACATGTAACAAAACAGGAAGTAAACGGTGTGCAAAGCTTGGAAACAAGGCCTAGGGATCATACTTTCACTAGTGGACACACTCCCAACAAATATAACATAATTGAACAAATAAATAACTTCTCTTCACTAAGGTACTCTGAATTACTCTCCTATTGAACAACACTAATCATTGCATAGGGCTACGAAGCACTCCTTAAAGTTCATCAAGTACTTGACAAACACCACTCATAGAGATATCCAAATCAAATCACAACTCAAAATAAATATTATTGCAACTTAGACCAAGTACTAACACGGTGCACACACTATCAACATTACACCATGAAAGGAGGAAAAGATCACTTCAATACTATCATATGGATAATTATTCTCATAATCCATAAGAGATCACAATCGTAGCCTAGACCAAGTAACACCACGATGCACGCACTGTCACCGTTACACCATGGCAGGAGGAATAGATTACTTTAATAACACACTAGAGTACACATAATGAAGAAGAGTAAGATCTACTTATTCAACATGATACAAAGCTCATGATCACATAAAGATCACATCATGGGAGAGAGAGGTGAACCACATAGCTACTGGTAGAGCCCTCAGCCCCGGGGGTGAACTACTCCCTCCTCATCATAGGAGACAGCAAGGTTGATGGAGTTGGCAGTGAGGTCGATGGATATGGCGGAGACGGTGATGGAGACCGATGGAGATGGCTCTAGGGGCACTTCCCCATCCCGGCAGGGTGCCAGAACAGAGACTTCTGTCCCCCGAAATTTGTCTTCGACGGCGGCGGCGCTGCAGAACTATTCTGGGAAAAACGCCGACTCCCCTAGGGTTTTCCGTCCCGAGGCTTCTTATAGGCGAAGGGGCGTCGTCAGGAGTGGCCCGAGGCCTCCTCACACCTAGGCGGCGTAGCCAGGGCCTGGGCCGCGCCGGCCTAGTGTGAGGCTGGCCTGTGGCCCCTCTCCTTCGCCTCTTCGGATCTCTGGAAGCTTCCAGGCAAAATAAGACTTCAGGAACTTGTTTCGTCCAATTCCGAGAATATTTCCTGTGTATCACTTCTGAAACACAAAAACAGCAGAAAACAGGGAACTGGCACTGTGGCGACTTGTTAATAGGTTAGTTCCGGAAATCGCATAAAAACGCCACAAAGTGTAACGAAACACAAGGCAAATGGTGTAAAAACAAGCATGGAGCATAAAAAATTATAGATACGTTTGAGACGTATCAAGACACCACTAGTGAACTGTGGACCCCGGTCCAATTTCCTTTACATAGCTTTACCGTTTACTTTACTCGCACCGTTTACTTTACTTGCATTACTATTATCCTTTTATCACTCGATGCGCTCAATCCTTTGTTTATAGCAAACCAGTGAGATTGACAACCTCATCGTAAGTTGGGAGCAAAGTACTTGTTTGTGCTGTATGCAGGTTTCACGTTGCTGCTGGGGGAAGACACGCCGACAAGCAGTTTATCTGGCACCCTTGTTTGGAGTGTCACGAAGCTAGCAAGCATCACCTTCTTAAGTTTGAATTTCTCCTACTAGATTGATTTACCTTGGTTTCATAACTAAGGGAAAACTTGCTGCTGTGCTCATCACACCTTCTCTTGGGGTTCCCAACTGGTCGGTCATCTACATCATCAACACCGCACCATCAACAAGTTTTCTGGCGCCGTTGCTGGGGAGAAAGAAGACTTATGCAAGGGGAGTCTCGCACGCACAATCTTTTACTTTGATTTTAGTTTTGCTTGCATCTTTTTATCAAAAATACAAAAAAATTAGTTTCCTTTATAGTTGCTTTTGTTTACTTGCTTTTAGTTTTGCTAGAATGGGTACTCCTGAAAACACCAAGTTGTGTGACTTTACTAGCACCAAAAACAATGATTTTATCTGCACTCCTATCGCGCCACCTGCTCCTGAGGCCAATTTTTATGAGATCAAACCTGCTTTGTTGAACCTTGTTATGAAAGAGCAATTTTCTGGTGCCAGTTCTGATGATGCTCCAGCTCATCTCAACAATTTTGTTGAGCTATGTGAGATGCAAAAGTATAAGGATGTAGATGGTAATATTTTTAAGCTTAAGTTGTTTCCTTTCTCTTTAAGAGTAAGAGCTAAGGATTGGTTGCTATCTTTGCCTAGAAATAGTATTGATTCTTGGGATAAGTGTAAGGATGCTTTTATTAGAAAATACTATCCTCCTGCTAAGATTATATCTTTCCGTAGTGATATTATGAAGTTTAGACAGTTTGATAATGAACATGTTGCTCAAGCTTTGGAAAGAATGAAATCTATGATAAAGAATTGCCCTACTCATGGACTGACTACTTGGATGATTGTCCAAACTTTTTATGCAGGACTGAATTTTTCTTCAAGAAATCTATTGGATTCAGCTGCTAGAGGCACTTTTATGTCCCTTACCTTGGGCGCCGCAACAAAGCTTCTTGACAACATGATGGTAAATTATTTTGAATGGCACACCGAGAGAGCTCCACAAGGTAAGAAGGTAAATTCTGTTGAGGAAACTTCTTCCTTGAGTGATAAGATTGATGCTATTATTCTTATGCTTTCTAATGATAGAACTCATGTTGATCCTTATAATGTTCCTTTGGCCACTTTGGTTGCTCAAGAAGAGCATGTTGATGTAAACTTCATTAGAAATAATAATTTCAACAACAATGCTTATAGGAATAATTTTGCTAGTAACAATTATTGGCCGTATCCTTGTACCAATGGTAATGGTTATGGTAACTCTTATGGTAATTCCTCCAACAACACTAGGGGCGCGCCCTCTGAGCTTGAAGTCATGCTCAAGGACTTCATCGGTAAGCAAACTGCTTTTAACAAGTCTGTTGAGGAAAAGTTGGGTAAAATTGATATTCTTGCTTCTAAAGTTGATAGCCTTGCTCTTGATGTTGAACTTCTGAAACTAAAAGTGTTGCCTAATGATGTGAAGGAAAATAATACTTTTGCTGCTACTAATGCTATTCAAGTTAGAATTGATGAAAATGTTAGGATGTTAGCAGAATTGCATGCCAGGTGGGAAAGAGAAGATGAGATGGCTAGAAAGATGAAGGTATGTACCATTAGTACCTCTAATGATGTTGTTCCAAATGCTAGCAATCCTCTTACTTTGATTGGTGTAGAGAAAATTCCTACTCCTTGTGTTAAAAAGCCCAAAACTGCAAAAACTTTTTCTCAAAAGAGTGCTGAAATTTTTCGGAGTGTGGGAGATGATAAATCTATTTCTTTTAATGATTTTGATGTTGATGGCTGTAATATATCTGAATTTATTTTGTTCTTACAAAAGCTTGCTTTGAGTCCTAATGCTAGTTCTATTAATGTTGCTTTTACAAATCATATTACAAGTGCTCTCATGAAAATTAAGGAGGAAAATTTGAAACAAAAAGCTTCTATTCCCAAGAAGTTAGAAGATGGTTGAGAGCCCATCATTGATATGCATGTTAATGGTTTTGATTGCCATGCTTTATGTGATCTAGGTGCTAGTATTTCTGTTATGCCTAGAAAGATTTATGACATGCTTGGTTTACCACCGCTAGAAAGATTCATGAGGCCAAAAATTATATATCTGATTATGATCTTTATGGATCTCACTTGGAGGATAAAAATTTAGAATAAAAGAGAGGTACAATTTCCTCCTAGCCAATAGATGGACCATCCTTGAGCAGCCTATACCATTCCGCGGCTTTGCCCTTTAGTGATAAAGAGAATAGCTTTCTCTTAACCTGGCTTGATGAAATACCTACACACTTGAACAACTCGCATAATTCATGTATAAAGAGTAAATGATCACCCAGATGGACAGTTCCATCTCCTGAATAGCAGTTATTCATAATACGTTCAACAATTTTCATAGGTATTTTAAAAGAATCTAATTGAGCAGGCGGTGGTTCATCCACTACCGTAACAGAGGCAGTAGTGTTCCCAAATAGGGAACCAAATGGAGAATTCTCCATAGAAAAATAAAATAAATAACAAAAATAAAAACAATACTCACAGCGAAAGTTATCTTTACCAATTCCACTCTTCAATAGCGCTTCACTCCCCGGCAACGGCACCAGAAAATAGTCTTGATGACCCACAAGTATAGGGGGTGTATTGTAGTACTTTCAATAAATAAGAGTGTCGAACCCAATGAGGAGCAGAAGGTGTTGACAAGCGGTTTTGATCAAGGATTCACTGTAAATACTAGCAAACGGGTTTTCAGGGGTATTTGGTAATGCAAGTAAATAAAGTACTAGTAAATAAAAGACAGTAATAATAATTGCTGCAAGTGGCCCAATCCTTTCTAGAGCAAAGGATAAGCCGGTTGTGTAACTTATGATTACCAAATGTTCCTGAGAACACACGGGAGTTTCTGTCGAGAGCTTTCGCTTCATGCTGCTAAGTAATCTTCATTGGTTTGATAAGTGTTATCGGCGTGAACCTGTGCTAGCGTACTACCCTTATTAGGACTAATACACACTTGTGATTATACCCCTTGCAAGCATCCGCAAATACAAGAAAGTAATTAAGATAAATCTAACCACATCATTAAACTCTGAGATCCTACGCTCCCTGGTGCAATGGTTTCCTAACGGGGGTTTAGGTTTCTATCACTCCGGCAACCCCACAATTAGTAACCAAATACACAATGCATTCCACTAGGCCTAAATCTGAGAATGGTTCCTTAAAACAGGGTGAACTGGGGCAGTTTATCAGTGTGGGTTTCCTAGGTTCGGGTGTTTATGGGCTAGCTCTCGCAGTAGTTTGGTTTGGTTTGGTTTCTCATGGAAAATGGTTAGGTTTGGGCCAGTTTGGGTCTAAACAGTTATGGGTGTAAACAGGTTCAATCCACGGTTAATAACCAGTTCCTGACATCGGTTCCCTTCACTCCTCTCAATCGATAATGTCTGCGGCCGCCGCCAGCGAGCAGCTCGCCGGCCTGTCGCCTGCCGGACCGGCCTCCCCGACCCCTTCGCCCGTGCGTCAGAGAACCATGTCTGCGGCCACCGGCCCCTTCGCCCGCTTGACCTGCATCCGTGGCTCGCCAGCCCCTTGGACCGCCGGACCTGCTTCTGCGGCTCGCCGAACCCTTTGCCCGTCGGACCTGCTTCCGCGGCTCGCCAGCCCCTTCGCTCACCGGAAACACCTCCGCAACCGCCGCATGCTAGCGGCTTCTAGGCCCCTTCGCCCACATGCCGAAGAACACATCGCGCGGCCGCCGCCTATGAGCGGCTCGCTGGACCTGCCTCCGCGGCTCGCCAGCGTGCTAGCCCACCAAAACCACCTCTGTGACCGCCGCATGCTAGCGGCTCCCCTGCCCTTCGCCCACCGGAGAACCACGTCCATGGCCCCACCTCCACGACAGTGTTCATCCTAGCAGCAGTCGTCGCCGGCTCGCCGCTCGTGCACAGCTCGCCGACCTGCGTTGGCGACAACAACTGTCGCAGCTCACCGACCCCGCCTCCACAACAATGTCCTTCCTTGCAGCAGTCATCGTCGGCTCACCGCTCATGCGCAGCTCGCCAGCCTTCCTCCGCGACAACAACCGTCGTAGCTCGCGGCTCAGCGGCCTGGTGTTAGCAGCAATTATACCTCGCGTCCTCGTATGGTTCTGAAACCATTTGACAAAACGGTTTCAACCCGCAGATTGACATTAGTTTCAGTTTGGTTCGGTTGGAAAATCAAAGTGGTTTGGTTTTGGTTGGGTTAATGGAGATATTGAACGGGTTTAGTTACGGTTGGGTTCACAAATTTAATCGTGCAGGTTGGTTTGAGGTATGGTCCAGTTGACCGACCATTCTCAGGTTTAACTAGGCCCATAAATGGTGAAGTATCATGTAGTCGATGTTCACATGATACCACTAGTAGAATAACACCACAACAAATAAATATCAAACCATTAAATATTACTCAACATAGTTTCACTACTAACATCTCGACTTCTCCCATGTCCTTAAGAACTAAACGAACTACTCACAAGACATCATATGGATCATGACCAGAGGTGAAATAATGGTAAATAACAATCTGAACATAAACCTTAATTCAACGGTTCCACTCAATAGCATCAACTACAAGAGTAATCAACACCGGGAGAATTTCCCCTAAGAATTGGACAAGATTCAACCCAAGATGTTACAGCGGGATGGCGTGGTGATGGTGGAGATGAAGGTACTGGTGATGATGATGACGATGATGATCCCGATGAAGTCCAGCGCGATGGTGATGACGATGGCGATGATCTCCCCTCTCTGGGAAGGAATTTCCCTGGCAGATTTCTACCTGCCGGAGAGCTTTTCTCTCTCGGTGTTTTCCGCCCCGCAGAGCCGGCGGTGTCTATATTTGGTCCCCCCCCCTCGACTTAGGTTTTTAGGGACGACAATATACGCGAAGGGGCGATGGCAGCAGTGGGCCAGGGTGGCCTCACCCCAAGGTGGCGCGGCCAGGGGTTGACCCACGCCACCTGGTGGTGTGGGCCCCCTGCTGCTCCTTTCGCTTCCTTCTTTTGGATACTTTCGTCTTCTGGTAATATATGAATTTATGGGTATTTCCCTGGAATTGTTGATCTTCAGAAATATAGTGTCTTGATGGTCCTTTTTCCAGCAGAATCCTGACTCCGACAGCAAGTTTTCCAATGATCATCAAACATGTAAAAATAGAGGAAACAACATAAGTATCACCTCTAAATATGAAATATATCAATGAACAACAGTAAATTATGATATAAAATAGTGATGCAAAAGAGACGTATCAATGCCAGTCGTTCTCTCTGTTGTGGCCACCGCCAATGAGATTGAGATTCAAATCCAATGTATACTGATTCATGGCGTGGCACGGTCGACTGCGATGGCCGCTGGAGCGAGGACATGTCAGAGGGACTTCCAATCCGCACCCATCGATCTACAGCCAGCGGTGGTGCCTCCTCATCCGATGGGAGGAAAAAACCTCTCCTCCGATTTTGATTCCCCTAGAAACTGATAAGGGGTGTCCCGATCTTCTCAGCGAGCGCGATGTAGATGGCGATGATGGTGATGAAGATAACTTGAGTGTCACTGTAAACTCTCCGGCTAATACCTGCTGCCAGCGCAACAGCTCTCAACCCTTTGGATATTCGCAACGTCACACGCTTGTGCACGTAGCCGCCGACCACGAAGTGGTGATGCAATATACTAATTCCCAATGGAACAGCAGATTACACTCAGACTTTCAGTAGAACGAACACCAGATCGATACGAATTGGTGTGAATAATTTTAGAGGAACACTTGGTTCTGTCTAGAAACTAGGGTTTTGTTTAAACGTGGTCTAACCCTAATTGAGGGGGCGCCCAGGGGTACTTATAGGTGGCCGGGCGTCCTCAACATTGCCCTGGCCCAAAACCTACCTGGTTTGGGCCCAAACTGACTCGATTTGACTCAAACGGGTACATACCGACCCATATATGGGTTCAGCCTATTTCTGGCACGCAGGCCATGTGTGTGGCGTGCCTTAGACGTGTAGACATCGTGTCGTAGGCAGTCCTAGTGCGCCATCACATCCTCGTGCTCATGCAGACTTGATCTCCACTTGTCTCTTGATCGCCGTCCTCCCTCTCCTCCCGCTGGCGATATCTTGACAGATGACATACCTAAATACAACACAATACTTTGCTTTAGGTAGTATATAATTTGGAGATATCAAAACATTCTCTTCAATTAGGAAAGAATTCACCTTATCATTATTATTAGTTAGGCTCAATATTTCCTTCCAGCTCAAACAAGTAGAATCATCATATTCCATGGATAGATCCTCATCATCCTCCCTTTCTTCAAGAAAAGCCATCCTCGGCTTTGGGTTAGCTGAAAATGGAAGAAACAAAAAGAGCAACGTGTACGCACAATATATGTATATATAACATGTTGTATCAGTTTTGTGAACATGATAAGTATTCCCAGTAGACAAGATGCAAATGAAATGCAAATATAAGTGAAATTCATATAAGCATGAGCACAGCGAGGATGATTTATGTATATAGTTGTATAGTGCAAGATTAAATCAAGTGTCCTCACAGAAGCTCTATGATCAAATTTATGATGAGCAAGGTCAAACCATTCCAACAAATATGAGAATAAAATAGGTTTATACCAGGTTCCCACTACACTACTCTGATTATGATGAACAAGTGATGAACGGACACAGAAGTATTCATTTATATGTGCATGATCAGCATGTCCTATATGTAATATGCAACACAATTTGCAAATATAAGTTATGTACAGATCAGTACCACACTTAGGCAACGAAGTGTGGGACAAACACAATAAATATAGCAAATCTGAGTGCAAACTGGCAAAAATAGAGCAACCCAACATATCATGTTTGGTGAGCTGAAACATATCAAGTAGACCAGAATACATCATACTATCTTGAAAATTTACTGTTGTCCCAGAGAAAAAACACTTGGACACATTGCATATATTGCTGAAAATAGTAAGTTTCAGTTCAGTGATTCTATCACATGTAATGCATATGTGGTCCACCATAAAATCATCACTCAAGCTATATTCACCGACTAAATTAAAAGTGAAGCAGTACGCATATGTGCTAGAATTCAAATATAAAATTTTAGAAATCTTATTCATAGCACAACTCAAATTAATAGGTTTATTTAGCATGATGGAATACACAATATGAACAGGTGGTATTCGAGCAAGTACTTCTTTATGTGTCATCAGTACCACATGATCAAAATTCAAATTTAGCAAAGTATCACAAGGTGCTGAGACAGTAGTGCAAGATAAATCACAAGAAGGAACCAGCAAAGGAGTAGACTCGCAAAGATTTCCCATGGCTGGTTGTAGCTCCAAATCAGTGCCTATTGCAGTGACATACTCCTCGGATGTAGTAGGCACAGGAACATCTTCCTGAAGTGATAATGCACAAACCGGTGATGCAGGTTGTAAAATAGGTGGCTCCCTTTCTTCAAAACCAACCTGCATATCACAAGAAACTACACTAGGAGTAGACATGGTTACATTAGTTGATATGCTCACATGTCCTAGCAACTCTCTCACTCAGTTTTTCTGGAACAATGACACTCTCACTCTTGTGCACACTCGTATCTACACATAATGTGGAATCATGCAAGTTAACTTTAGGTGGCTGAGGTGTACACATGGTGGGAATACATAGGTCAGGTGGTGTAAGAACAGGAGCAACATGTGGTTTTATTGGGAGGTGATGTGGGTGACCCCTTGGGTGTGGCCCGATCTTCACGGATTCATGAGAATTAGGGCAGATTATGAGGATGAACACGGGGAACACGATGAACCCGATGAACACGATGAACAAATCGAAGGCAAACACACACACACAAGATACACACCGGTTGTACTCGTTGGCCCGATTCACCAACTCAATAGAATCACAAGGAAGAGACTCCAAGAGTAGAATTCCTTGTGAGAGATTGATTTGCTAAGAGTAGAATTCCACTTGGCGAAGAGACCAAATCAATGGATAGAATTACACACAAACGTATGCAAGAGATCCACTACAAGGTAGAATTCCCCAAATGGAAGAGACCCCAAACAAAAAGGGATGATGGTTTACTCTAGATTTGAGATCTAGTAGCAAGTTCCCTAAGGGAAAGGACATGAAGCCATGTTTTATCTTAATTCTTGTCTAAGTCTAGAGTGGGGAAAGAGGGCCATATAAGTAGGCAGCCACGAACTGAGGGCAAGCTGGTAATTTAGGAGAGATTACATAGGTGGCTTCGTGGCCAAGGATGCGTTGACTCGACCAGACCGGCTATAGCCGGGGTTAAGTCCGGCTTTAGCCGGTGTGTCCGGCTATAGCCGGTTCTATGGCCGGCTTAAGCTGGTGGCCGGCTTTAGCCGGTGCTGGGGCCGGCTTTAGCCGATTCGGCATTTGCGTCGTCTTCTTCGTCCGGCGTTTCCAGGCTTCCTCTCCGTGTTCCTCGCTCTCGGTCGTTGTTCCGTGTGGTTTGTATTGGACTGCACAAAAGGTGTTGCAATGAGGTAACGAACCATTCAATGTATGCGGTAGATCAAGTGTGTTTAGGAGCAAATTCACCTTATCATGGAGTGCTTTAGCTCAAGCTCTTATGATGGGTCCTTGCGGGGGACTTGGCGGTCTTGAGGTGGAGGTGTCCGAAGGCCACCCCGTATCATCTCCCCCCCCCTTGGGGAAGAGTCGACCTCGACTCTTCATTGACCATCGCACCATGAAAGGGGGAGAGATCCTTGATGTTGAAAGTGTTGCTCACAAGGTACTTGGAGGTTGGAATGTCAATGACGTAGGCGTTGTCGTTGATGCGCTTGAGAACCTTGAAGGGGCCATCACGCCGTGGTTTGAGTTTGGAATTTCGGTCATGTGGGAACCAATCCTTGCTCAAATGAATCCAAACAAGGTCGCCTTCCTCGAAGATGTGTGGAGTCTTGTTCTTGTTGATCTTGGCGGTATGGCGCATGACTTGTTCTTCAATTGTCTTCCGTGTGTTGTCGTGCAAGTTCTTCATGACGTCGGCTCGCTTGGTGATGTCCATGTTGACGCGCTCGTGAAGTGGTAGTGGTAGAAGGTCAAGTGCCGTTGGTGGGTTGAACCCATAGACGATCTCGAAGGGGCTTCGCTTGGTGAGGCTATGTTCGGCGCGGTTGTAGGCGAACTCCGCATGAGGAATGCATTCCTCCCATGACTTGGGGTTCTTCTTGATCAACACGCGTAGGAGGTTTCCAAGATTCCGATTGACCACTTCGGTTTGTCCGTCCGTTTGAGGATGTGATGATGAAGAAAAGAGGAGCTTGATCCCTAGCTTGGCCATTAGGGTCTTCCACAAGTAGCTCATGAACTTGACATCGCGATCTGACACGATGCTTGTTGGAAACCCATGAAGTCGAATGATATCCCTGAAAAACAAATTAGCAATATGTGAAGCATCGTCGGTCTTATGGCATGGAATAAAGTGGGCCATCTTGGAAAAACGGTCAACGACCACAAAGATTGAGCCATGTCCATTTTGTGTACGAGGCAAACCCAAAACAAAATCCATGCTAATGTCCGACCATGGTGCATGTGGGATAGGTAAAGGCATATAGAGACCCAAGGAGTTAGTTTTGGACTTAGCTTGTATGCATGTAGCGCAACGTTGGACGTGCCTCTCGACGTCGCGGTACATCCTTGGACAAAAGTAGTGTGTTGAAAGCATGGCATAAGTCTTCTCGCGTCCGAAGTGTCCCATGAGTCCTCCACCATGTGCCTCTTGCAATAACAACATACGAAGAGAGGACTCGGGAATGCATAACTTGTTAGCCTTAAAAAGGAAACCGTCATGCAAATAGAAATCATCGACCCTTCGGGAGGTCGAGCATTGTTCAAATATGGTTCCAAAGAAAGAATCGGAAGGGTACAAATGTGGTAGCTCATCCAAACCCAAAATATGTGTGTCAATGCGAGTGAGAAGGTTGGTATTTTTGCGGGATAGAGCATCCGCGACCACGTTTTCTTTGCCCTTTTTGTACTTGATGACATAAGGCTAAGATTCAATGAATTCAACCCACTTCGCATAACGCTTGTTCAAATTTGCTTGGCTTTTCAAAAACTTCAAGGATTCATGGTCCGAATGGATGACAAATTCTTTTGGCCAAAGATAATGTTGCCAAACTTCCAAAACGCGAACAAGAGCAAAGAGTTCTTTGTCATAGATTGAATAGTTGAGGCGTGCACCATCCAACTTCTCACTATGATAAGCAACGGGGCATCCATTTTGCATGAGAACACCACCGATTCCAAGTCCACTAGCATCACCTTCAATTTCAAAGGTTTGTTGGAAATCGGGTAAAACAAGCAATGGTGCCTCCGTAAGGCGTTTCTTTAGTTCATCAAAAGCATGTTGTTGAGCTTTGACCCAAACGAAAGGTACATTTTTCTTTGTAAGCTCGTTTAGAGGGCAAGCAATGGTGCTAAAATCTTTAACAAAGCGACGGTAAAATCCGGCTAGGCCATGAAAACTTCTCACTTGGCCAACCGTTGTTGGTGTTGGCCAATTCCGTATGGCCTCAATTTTGGAATTGTCTACTTCAATGCCATTGTGAGAGATAACGAATCCAAGAAAAACCAACTTGTTTTGAGCAAAGTTACACTTTGGAAGGTTTGCATAAAGCTTTTCTTTGCGAAGAACGTGCAAAACTTGCTCAACATGGGAAACATGGTTCGAAAATGACTTGCTATAAATGAGGATGTCGTCAAAATAAACCACAACAAATTTGCCAATGAAAGATCGCAAAACATGGTTCATAAGACGCATAAAAGTCAACGGTGCATTAGACAAACCAAAAGGCATGACAAGCCATTCATAGAGACCAAGTTTGGTCTTGAATGCCGTCTTCCATTCATCGCCAATGGCCATGCGTATTTGATGGTATCCACTACAAAGATCAATTTTAGAAAATATAGTGGAACCCGCAAGCTCATCAAGCATGTCGTCTAAGCGAGGGATAGGATGGCGATAACGAATGGTAATGGCATTGATGGGACGACAATCCATACACATTCGAAGTGTGTCATCACTCTTGGGGACAAGAATAACCGGGACGGCACAAGGAGATAGGCTTTCACGAACATACCCTTTTTGTAGAAGGTCATGAATTTGACGTTCGATCTCCTTTGTCTCTTCCGGATTTGTGCGGTACGCAGCGCGGTTTGGAAGGGGGGGCGCCCGGAATGAGGTCAATCCGATGTTCGATGCCGCGTAGAGGTGGTAGTCCATGAGGAAGTTCGTCCGGAAAAACATCTTGAAATTCCTTCAAAAGAGACAACAAAGGAGAAGGAATCGTGGAATGATCATTAGTAGTTAGAATGGTGCCCTTGCAAATGAGCACAAAGTGCAAGGTGGATGGGTTGTGGTGTAAATCCCTCATCTCACTTTTGGTGGCTATCAAGGCGTGGGTGTTTCTATCGCTCATGTATGGCTTGTGGCGCTCACTTTCTTTGTTTTGGCTAAGTCGCCCATCACTCAACTCACTTGGAAAGGCAACTTGTTGGACCCTCGCTAAAGCCTTTGCATTGTCCGCAATGATTTGGCTAGGAGTCATCGGGCTAAGTGTGAAGGTCTTGTCATCTTCCTTGAAGGTGTAAGCATTTGTATATCCATTGTGTATGGCCTTCTTGTCAAATTGCCAGGGGCGGCCAAGAAGTACGTGACACACCGTCATGGGAACAACATCACACTCCACCGTGTCTTCATAAGCTCCAATCTTGAATGTAACGGAGACGGTGTGTTCAATCTTGACATTGCCATTGTCACTTAACCATTGCACATGGTATGGTTGAGCATGCTTGCGTAGTTGGAGATTGAGCTTGGAACATAACTCGGTGCTTGCAAGGTTATGGCAACTTCCTGCATCAATGATCACCTTGATTGACTTTCCATGAATGTCGGCCTTAGTTTGGAAGATGTTGCATCGTTGGTCTTCTAAGTCTTGGGATTGAGTAGTTAACACCTTTGTGACAACAAGTGAAGGGCTAGTGTCATGAGTGCATAGCACATGTTCCGCTTCATTACCCATGTCATCCGCTTCCATGGCGACGGCCGCCTTGACAAAGGCTTCATACTCATCTTCATCATAGTAGTCAATGGTTCCATTGTCTTTGGTGATCATCACCCTAGTGTTCTTGCACTCAAATGATTTGTGTCCTTGAACGCCACACTTGAAACAAGTTACTTTGGGTGGTGCCAACGATGCTTTGGAGGAGGTTGTTGTAGAGGGTGCGGGAACTTGAGTTGTTGGTTGTGGTGGTTTGGAGAAAGGCTTGGACGAAGATGCAAATGATGGCTTGATTGTTGGTGTAGTGCTTGCCGAAGAGTTGCGGGAGGCGAAGAAACCTTTGGTGCGCTCATACTTGGCATCTTCTTGGAGTTGGCGCTCGGCTCGAGTTGCTTTGTGGACAAGATCACACATGGTGGTGTAAGGTAGGAACTCCACAATGCGCTTGATGGGATGGTTCAATCCATTGAAGAAGCGTGCCAATGTTTGTTCTTCTTTCTCCTCCAACTTGAGGCGCATCATAGTCAATTGCATTTCCTTGAAGTATTCTTCCACGGACTTGGTGCCTTGAGTTAACTTTTGAAGCTTGTTGAAAAGCTCACGGTTGTAATGATCCGGGACGAAGCGGGTTTGCATTTCAAGCTTCATGTCTTCCCAAGTGTCAATTGGTTCCATGAGGTCTTCGTCTTGTTTGGCCACCACTTGCTCCCACCAAATATTGGCATAGCCCTCAAACTCAAGGGAAGCCATGGCGACTTTCTTCTCTTCGGAGTAATTGTGCATGCGGAAGATTTTGTCAACCTTGATGGCCCATGAGAAATAAGCGTCGGCACCGTCGTCGCCCATGAACTTTGGTATGGTGAACTTGAGTTTGCCAAACTTGTCGTCCGCATCAAATGGGCGACGAGGAGGTCATGCATCATCATCATCATCAAATTGTCGACGCGGGGGTCTTGCAAAAACGTGTAGGTCTTGGTCACGGTGGCGATGTTGTGGTTGGGGACGCGGTGCTTCATCATTGTGTGGGAGGTGTCGGTGAGGTTGCACACTATCTTCACTTAATGCCCCTTGGCGATCATGTGGAAGTTGAAACGCATGGCGGCGATGGTGGTCTTGGTGTCGGCGTCCCTCTTGATCATGGAGAATTGGGCGGCGACCATCATGGTCATGTGGAAGGTGACGGCGACCATCTTGTTGGGGAGGTCACCCGACGGGCCCGGTGGCGTGGGGAGCTTGATGATGGTCCACATGTAGAAGTTGTCGATCTTGATTGAGAATCGGTTGGGCGTCCCGATGAGCTTGAACTTGAGGAGGATGCTCCGCTTGGGGTTGATCTTGGTTGACAATGTGTTGATCTCCTTGGTGTGCTTGGCCTTGGGGTGGGTGGTCCGCTTGTGGACGCTCTTGAGTCTCCTTTCGGGGAGCGTCATGTTGGGGATGCATGTGAGGCGGAGGACGCGGTTGTTGGAGTCGCACTTGGTCATCCACTTGGTTGGAGTGGGAAGAAGATCTTGACAAGCGCGACCTTGAGCGGTGATGTTTGCGCGCTAAGGTGTCGACGGTCGACATGAGTTGCTTCATTGTCGTGCTCAAGTCCCCCATTTGTGCTTCGAGCCTTGCGTTCGAGTCCTCCATCCTTTCATTGAGTGTGGCGTGCGAGTCCCCCATTCTTGCTTCGAGCCTTGCTTGTGATTCCACAAAGCCGTCAAATTTTTTGTTGATGTCGCGCTTGAAGGTGGTGAGTTCCTTGTCGGTGGCTTGTTGATGTCCTTGTGTGGTGAATAAATGATTGTTGTTGGAGAGCATGTTGGCCTCAAGTCGTTGGAGGGAGGCATTGATGTTCCCGAACGTTGAAGCATTGGTGGCTTGGAAGGCGTCGAGGCGCTCGGCCAAAGACTCCTCACCGTGTTCCGATGTGTCTCTCCTAGGCATGGTTACAAAAGAGAGAGAAATTGGTGGAAAAGGTGAGTTGGTTAGAGGAAAATACACTTGAAACACGTCCCGTAAAAACTATTGAATTGATGAAAACACCCAAGGACAACCGTTATGCACAAGTTAGAACACACGCCAAGGGCTATCTAGTGGATAGGAAGGAAAAGTGTCAAAAGCCAAACGAAAATGATCAAAAGAGAAATGTATTGTCGAATGTGGAGGTGATGCAAAAAATTTCAAATGTCAAAAGGGCGATCAAAAAGAACACACACGTGGAGATGGATAGGGTTAGTGCGACAGACAAAAAGAGCACAACAAAAATGGTCCTAACGACGACTACGCTCAATGTCGCACTAACACTCGAGAGACCGTGGCTTGGTTGCAAAAAGGAGAAGCAACAAGATTCGCACACTTGCCTCTCTTCTCACTCTCTCTTTTGGCTACAAGCTTGTGGACTCTTTTGTATTTGTGGACTATGGATGGCACACACACACACTATGTGTGAGTTATCTTTCTTTCTCTCTTTGTGTTTTTGTTTGATTGGGAGTATCTCTTTTCTCTTCCGCTTGGTCCACGTCAAAACTTGGTAGTGCTAGATATAAACACACACTCTCACAATTCGGGGTCAAGTGTACGATGCTTCGCAACTCTAGGAAAGCCACTCTCCAAGGGTAAGATCACCAAAAGAAAAGAGGTTTGCAAAGAAGAAGGAAATCTGTGAGTGCCAGTCTAGACCGGCTTTAGCCGGTGTATAGGCCGGCTATAGCCGGTGGCCGGCTTTAGCCGGTGTCCAGGCCGGCTTTAGCCGGTTCGGTCTTTTTCGAGAAAACTGGATAGACCGGCTATTTGTTGCACAGGCCGGCTTTAGCCGGTTCGGACAATTTCGCACGAGCAGTTCATCTTTGGTGGCAGAAATTGGGCACAAAAATCCTCAAATCCGGAAAAATTAGGAAGAATTAGGCTAAGGGAACGCAAAGGAAGGTAGATCAGCACTTGAGACACGAAATCTTTGGATCAAAACCACAAAAAACTCAACAAATCTTGAGATCAAAATTCGAGGCAATTTTGGGGCTATTTTTTGGATTTTCGAAATTTATGGTGGAAATCACAAACGAGAGTAAATCCGTGGCAACCAAAAGCTGCTGATACCATATGATGTGGGGTGACCCCTTGGGTGTGGCCCGATCTTCACGGATTCACGAGAAATAGGGCGGATTACGAGGATGAACACGGGGAACACGATGAACCCGATGAACACGATGAACAAATCGAAGGCAAACACACACACACAAGATACACACCGGTTGTCCTCGTTGGCCCGATTCACCAACTCAATAGAATCACAAGGAAGAGACTCCAAGAGTAGAATTCCTTGTGAGAGATTGATTTGCTAAGAGTAGAATTCCACTTGGGGAAGAGACCAAATCAATGGATAGAATTACACACAAAGGTATGGAAGAGATCCACTACAAGGTAGAATTCCCCAAATGGAAGAGACCCCAAACAAAAAGGGATGATGGTTTACTCTAGATTTGAGATCTAGTAGCAAGTTCCCTAAGGGAAAGGACATGAAGCCATGTTTATCTTAATTCTTGTCTAAGTCTAGAGTGGGGAAAGAGGGCCATATAAGTAGGCAGCCACGAACTGATGGCAAGCTGGTAATTTAGGAGAGATTACATAGGTGGCTTCGTGGCCAAGGATGCGTTGACTCGACCAGACCGGCTATAGCCGGGGTTAAGTCCGGCTTTAGCCGGTGTGTCCGGCTATAGCCGGTTCTAGGGCCGGCTTAAGCTGGTGGCCGGCTTTAACCGGTGCTGGGGCCGGCTTTAGCCGGTTCGGCATTTGCATCGTCTTCTTCGTCCAGCGTTTCCAGGCTTCCTCTCCGTGTTCCTCGCTCTCGGTCGTTGTTCCGTGTGGTTCGTATCGGACTGCACAAAAGGTGTTGCAATGAGGTAGCGAACCATTCAATGTATGCGCTAGATCAAGTGTGTTTAGGAGCAAATTCACCTTATCATGGAGTGCTTTAGCTCGAGCTCTTGTGATGGGTCCTTGCGGGGGACTTGGCGGTCTTGAGGTGGAGGTGTCCGAAGGCCACCCCGTATCAGGAGGGCTGCAGGTGGACGTAGGTTTTGACGCCTAACCTCCTGAAATTCCTTAATGCAAATATATGACAACCACGTGTGCTTACTATTCCAAAAGATGGAGGGGTCAGGATGATCACTACCAAAAACAACCTTAAACTGAGAACACCAAGATTTTCCCAACAAAATATGGCAAAAATTTAGCTCTCTAGGAACCACATCACAACGAATATGAACTGTATGGCCATAAATGGTGAGAGGAACATGGGTGGTTCGCGTAACCAGTAGCATGATCATAAGAAGCCAACATATATGGTTTAATTTTTCCATAAGTACGCAATTGCATCTTTTCAACTACCTCAATACTAACCAAGTTCGGTAAGGAACAGTTATCAATGGTAACAGCAGCGGGTCTACTATTAATATCTGCAGTAAAGTGGAACAAATCCGAATTAATCGCCACTCCAGAATCCTCCTCCCAAAATGTATTGCTGCAATCAAACTGCAATGGTAATGGATCCACCTCGTCATCATCTGCCATTGTTAGTAAAAACAAAAGAAGTGGCAGCAATATATAGATGGTGGAACTCTCAACTCACTCAAAACTGAAAGAACAAGGTATCTTACCGTTCCAAAGTGAATTATGAAAGCTTACCAACTTGTAGTGGCAGAATGTGTGCGGATGTGATGAAGCGAATACTGAGGGTATAAGAAACTATCACACGACAAACCAGGGTATATGGTGGGGCTTGGTATAGATACCTAACTACACCGAAATACAAGTCCTAGTGCTGATCGTATGACAAAGACCCACAGAAACACACACGGTGGAGATAAACACGGCAAAGCAACTCTGAAAAGTGAGCTCACAAAGTATATGTTGGAGTATATGCTCGTGTTGCAATGCGCAAGAGAGACGCTAGCAATAGCTCAATATGACCAGGCACAAGATTGCTCAAACTACGAGTGCACAAATTATGAACTAGGCCTCTCAAAACTGTGTAATGGAGCAGCAAACTTTCAGCTATTTTGTATCTCTTTTTTTAATACAACTCTTTTTATCTTGTTTTTTTGAAACTATTTGATAACTCTTGCTCATCTTTCTTATACGGCCACACGATGTATAGCACTTAGAAAACTTACAGAGCAGCCTGTCGAGCAATGGTATGCTAGTCTCGTAGGAAAGGTTCCTACAAAATATTTGTCGAAAGGCTGTAGCTATGGCTTCCAAAAGAGGTGAAAAAGTACGCTATGTGGACATAGTTTGAAAGAAAACGAGAAAAGATGCAACTCACTGAAACTGTGTCGCGACCAGAAAAATAATCAGCGAAAACGTTACCGCGACCAAGAACTACACAAGCACGGCAGTACAGAGGACAGTGTGCAGCAGCCGGGTGCAGGCGGAACCGTGGCAGGAGCGAGCGCACGACGTCGTGGCAAGAACCGCGCGGCCAACAGATGGTCGCGTGGCCAGGCGAGCGATGGCTGGGCGTGGGCGGAGACACGCCCAAGTTGAACTCCCACGCACTACACCAGACACGCGAGCTGCCGTGTCTGAGTCGTAGCGAGCGACACCAACACTTTGGACCACACAAAAAGACTATCGATGTCTGGTCGAGCGCGTGCAGTTTTCTCTATTTTTTTTGTCGATCGCTGTAGACCTGGATAGCTGGACTTTTTGGGAGATCGATCGCGATCATTTTTTTTGACTGAATCGATCGGCCTGGCAGGAAAGACTCGTATACTCGATGGACTCTTGTAGATTGGATCGATGAGGAGCGCTGCTGTTTCGTTTTCTTTTGTGAGCTATATCGACCGCTGCCCACAACGAGAATAGCAATCGGATCTAATTGTTTTTTGAACTATACAGATCACGATCGGAAACGATCGGCAACGACCGGAAACAATCAGAAACGATGGCGACGAACACGATGGATGGAAAAAGTTACGCAAAAAGAAACTACGACCAGCAACTAATACAAATACTTCGATGCAATCTAGGCTATGGCAAAAACTAAGAACCCTAATTTTTGTGTGGCTTTTTCTGGATAGGACTAAAAACAAAAACGAATGTACGGGGATGGATTTGTGGATGCTCACCAAGGAAACACTGGAATCTGATACTAAGATGATAAGGGGTGTCCCGATCTTCTCAGCGAGCGCGATGTAGATGGCGATGATGGTGATGAAGATAACTCGAGTGTCGCTGTAAACTCTTCGGCTAATCCCTGCTGCCAGCGCAATAGCTCTCAACCCTTTGGATATTCGCAACGTCACACGCTTGCGCACGTAGCCGCCGACCATGAAGCGGTGATGCAATATACTAATTCCCAATGAAATAGCAGATTACACTCAGACTTTTAGTAGAACGAACACTAGATCGATACGAATTGGTGTGAATAATTTTAGAGGAACACTTGGTTCTGTCTAGAAACTAGGGTTTTGTTTAAACCTGGTCTAACCCTAATTGAGGGGGTGCCCAGGGGTACTTATAGGTGGCCGGACGTCCTCAGCATTGACCTGGCCCAAAACCTGCCTGGTTTGGGCTCAAACTGACTCGGTTTAACTCAAACGGGTACATACCGACCCATATATGGGTTCAGCCTATTTCTGGCATGCAGGCCATGTGTGTGGCGTGCCTTAGACGTGTAGAAATCATGTCGTAGGCAGTCCTAGTGCACCATCACATCCTCGTGCTCATGCAGACTTGATCTCCACTTCTCTCTTGATCGTCGTGCTTCCTCTCCTCCCGCTGGTGATATCTTGACAGATGACATACCTAAATACAACACAGTACTTTGCTTTAGGTAGTATATAATTCGGAGATATCAAAACATTCTCTTCAATTAGGAAAGAATTCACCTTATTATTATTATTATTATTATTATTATTAGTTAGGCTCAATATTTCCTTCCAGCTCAAACAAGTAGAATCGTCATATTCCATGGATAGATCCTCATCAGAAACCTAGGAAAACCTCCATGAAATCCATCGTAGAAACTTACCGAAGTTTGGTCGCCATCGAAGCTTTCCGTCGTTAATGGAGTTCCTAGTGTCCTCCCACCACCCGCTCGTGCACCGCCGGCACTCGCGACAAGCGCCGACATTGGCTTCCTTACAAGCAATGACCACCAAGCCGAAGAAAACTGTAGGGTACAGAGCAGGCTCTAATTGGCTCACCCACACGTACCTAGATGTGCTCGCCGGACCTTGCGCCCAAGAGAAGTTCGACCAGTTGTGGACCGAGCAGGAGTCCAGTACTGCCACCAAGGACGAGCAGTGCTGGCAGGAGGCCTTTGCGGGTGGAAACGCAACCATGCAAGGCGTGCAGGAGCGTGCGCGGTGGAGGAAGCCAAGCTCGGTACTGGGAGCGGGATGACTAGATCAGTAGCAACCTGTCAGCTTCCATAAACGACAAGAATTTGATGTCGGGCCTCTGTGTTGGATAATAATAATACAATAGTATTATCTTGGTATTCATATGATCTGATCATGTCTCCGACGCCACAGGCTGCCATATCCTCCCTAGTTTCAAAATACAATATGTTTTAGCACATTATTGGCATGTATGTATGTAGACATCTTTTAGTGTGTAGGTTAGAAGCAAAAGTAGTGAATCTATATACTAAAAAGCATCTAGATACATGTACAGCAATAATGAAAAAACAATTATATTTTAAAACGGATGGAGTAGAGGATAAGGTATAATCAGGACTACCTGCAACCTACATGTACTGAACTTGGAACAAATTTGCTACTGTATACAAGTCTGCGGTTCACAATCTAAATCCTATTGCAGGTTAATAACCCTTCACTGCATGGTCTCTCAGTATGTGCAAAGATGTACAATTCCCTTGGAGACACATCAAAATCTCATATGTGTAATATGGACTATGTAGAGCACATATATTTTCATTGAAACATTGGTGATGTGGAATGATCCGTAGAAGAATCTAGCAAGGATCTTTTGAAACCATTGTCACTACATATAGAGTTGTTAGGTTCTGAAATTAATGGTGTTGAAATTTCAGCAAATCCCCCCGCAAACAAAAAAGTCCTACATGCTATATGGCTATCTCTAGCGAAGAAAGTGCTATTATTAAGAATGCTCCAACTAAATCAGCATGTTATGATAAAAGAAGTCAGTTGCTAGAGAAGGAATGCCGAGATATTATAGATGATTTACTAGAGGTATTTTTATATTCTTAATGTGCCTTTTAGATCCTGCAAATGATTTAGAGCCATGTTGTATAATTGCAACAATTATCAATACTAACTTTTAACGGGTTTTTGTGGGGTTTTATCAAAGTGTCTATCTTTAAGTATTCGAGATGATACTTCTGTCATTGTACTTGTACAAGGATGTCATGTAACTTGTCCCTTTTAGTAATTAGAAAATCTTTTTTGGCAAGGTTAGCTCATGATTTTTTATGCTAGAAACGGATAAAATATTTTTTGACCCTACGCTTAGGGGAGATAACGAATACTGATATATCATCTGTACATTGGAGAATGCGACACCCTAGACTATGCCGGTTTTGTGGTCATGAGTGGTAGGGGAGAACTATAAAAAGATTCTCTCGACGAGTTTGGGCTATCAGAGCAAGACATTGAGCGGCCCCAAGCGCAACAAGGACTACGTCTACTTCGTCAACGGGCAAGCGGTTTATGAGCTTGCTATCACCAATGGCCATTCTCGAAAAACAAGGTATGTTGAGAGATTTTTTTCTCCTGTTGCAGCGCACGGGTATATTTCCTAGTTGTTTATAAAATGCATTCGAAAATTTAATTGTTTTCTATCATGCATACATTCTATAGATATGTGTTTGTTTGTTTGTTTGTTTGTGATGCTCTGGTCATTGATTGTGAATTGTTTGTAATCATTAGATTGTCCGAAGAGTAACGCCTATGATTGCAACGCGTGTTTGAACGAGAACTTTAACCAAGGCAAGTGTCACTTCATCGTCCAATTATTTTTTCCTATGCATGTACTATATTTTTTGTAGAGATGGATGTGTAGGAACATTTTGCTCTTTTATGCTATGCTGAAGACCTAGTAGGATAGCCATATCATCACCATTCCATTCCGTTGTCGCCATCGTATTGTAGAATGCTTAGGGTGCTTCATTAGTTGCGTGGTTGGGAAATTTATGATATGAGCATGTTGAAAAGTGTTATTTTTGTTATAATAAAGCCACATAATTAATGAAACACCTGGGCGGAATGGTTTTGTCGGGTCATTGGAGTGGGATATTTGGTTGAGGATGGCCACCCAGGATCAAAAGAGATTGTAGATGTTCATGTTTATTAGCTTCCAATACAACCACATGTCATTATGGGCTCTGTCTTGGCTGAATAAGTTATGGGACCATGACCAGTCGTGCATCAGTAGGTAGAATTTTTGTAGTTGGGTATGATCCGAGTCCTGGAACATGGTTCTATTTCCCAAAGGCCTCATCTCGGTCTTCTCTTGTCCAATTCCCACTTGGCAGTTTTAGAATCCACGGGGTTGACTGGGTCATCTGGATAAAGTGTATAACCCTTGCAGGAAAATGTTATTGCTTTGTGCAAATGAGCCTAAACTCCATAGGCCAAATATGCATGTAGTTAATAGGCTCCATTATATATATCCACCAAATAGTGACATTTGCCAATACAATTCAAAATGTATTGACTATTCATGGCTGCAACATTTCATGTTGTAGGTTTCTCCGACAACGAGTGAGGTATTGTTGATAGGTCGCGAGTATCCACTCAACGTGTTCACCTGTGGCAATGATGGAGCTCTTTTACTTCAGTTTGTTTCCACTTTGTTTTGAACTATGTTATTTGTGCAAGCCATGAGCTATGCGAGTTTGTAATAAATATACTCTAGATTCATATGTTTTAATAAAGCTACATCAGCTTATGCCGAATTCTATTCTCCATGTCGCTTGTTTTATCACTCCTTGCGAGTCTTTCCTTGGAATTGATCCGCACTGGATTCTTTGGAGATTTCTTTTTCGCCTCCGCCCTAGTGTTTCTTTGAACAAAAAACCTGACCTTAGGGGGAGCAGTTGTATCTGTGCGATTAGAATCGCATTATCTGGAGTTTAACATGGCTGCATCAGTGCAAGATTGGCAACAAAAATGGTTCTATATCAAGGACCAGAAGGCCGCTGCCTCTGATCACTATCGTATTGCTCCCTTTGATGCCAAATAGAGTATGATAAAGCTGACGACATGGGACTCCCCTCCTTCGGAAGCTGAAGTCGAAAATATCCAGCCTTTGTTGGCTTCTATTCAGAGACTCAAGAGTGCTACTGGAGGCAAACTGATAGGGATGCAACTCATGGCGTTCTTCCTTCAGAGACGCATCCAACCCCTTCAGTCGAGAACTTCCAAGTTGTGGTCTTATTTAGGTTGGACTGATCCTTCTCGAGTGTCCGCCAAAGACTTAGAGAAAAAGAACCTCGACAAGCGAGTTAGATTGCTGACTACCTTGACTGTGCAGATGGAAATCCCAGCTTTGATAGCTGCTTTTTTCGACTCTACTCATCCCTTGCCCGAGGTATGTATCTTATAGCTCAAAAGTATTGATCTCTGTTCTTTGTCTTTTTGTATTGTTCACTAATACTTTTGTGCAAATGTGTAACATCCCAATTTTGGAATGAATTTGAAAATCTTGCACACATGAAATCATAAAACTCATCCCTTTGCACATGCATTCATTCTATTATTGTATGTGCAAAATTACCAAAATTTTTGGCTATTACCTGATTCATATGTTTCCCTGAAGTTTAACAAACAGAGGGAAAATGAATTACAAGTTTCAAAAGTTGTTTAAAATCAATTTGGAAATGTTTTGGAAAAATAACAAAAGAAAAACAGAAAAGAAATCAAAAAAGAAATAGAAAAGGAGTTAAAAGGCCGGGGGACACGATTCAGCCCGAGGCCAGAACCGGCCCACGGCCTAGTAACTCAATGCTCTGAATCGGTACCCTCTCTCCCTCCTCCCCACGCTGACATGCGGGCCCCGCTGTCAGTCGTCTTCAACCTCGGAACGGATTTTTCGCGCGGGATTACCACACGCCAGCATTTCCTCCCCTCTTAATTCCTCTTCATTCCCTTTCCATTTCGACCCCAGCCTGCGCCTATAAAACCCTCTCCCTCTCCTCTCTGCTTCCCCCACTTCTCCCACTGGTTTTCGCCACCAGGCTGCGCAGAACAGAGCTCGCCGATCCGCCACTGTCATCAGAAAACTCCGACGCTCCCGGTAAGATCACACCTTCCCTTGCTCTCCTTTCGGCACTGGAAGGTTTCTCTTGTGATTGCGCACCTCCCTGACAAACTTGTTCAATCTTCCATGGCCTAGATCGACGGAAGCCACCTTGACCAGATCTCACCGAACCCGAGCGCAACTCCGGCGAGGAATCCTAGGGCAACCGGAGCACCCCGAGCTCGAAAACTTTGCCACCTTGACCGCCTCGACCTCCTGCATCTCCTGGTAAGATGGCCACCACCTAAAACCCTCTAGAATCATCGCGCTCGATCACGCTCGACCCGCCGCTAACCTCTGGTAACTCCTCACCGCCGTTACAGGAAGCTTCGGTCACCGCCGCCTCGCCATCGTCTCTGTCTCTTCACAAGGATCATCGTCTGCAATTTTTCGGACCTTGAAGACAACTGGAGCAGGCCGCCGTCAACCTCTAGAGCTGCGGACCTCGCCACCGACATCCTTTCCCCGGTGAGCCTCTCTCCTCTTCACCTCTGGCCGTCAGATCCAGATCCGACGATTCGTTTTAAAACTTAACCGGAATGGTACCGTTAGATCTGGACCGTTCGAGATCCATTAGATCCAACTCACCACAACACGGATCCAACCGAATCGGTATTAACCAATCAGATCACGCCACGCGTCAGCTCGGGACTTATTCAAATCTGCTTTTCGATTTAAAATTTCAGAATATAGTTTAAACTTCTAAAATCATAACTTTTGATCTGTTTATCCAAAATTAGTAAATAATATGTCCCTGGATTCAGAAAAATGACAGGAACCTAATTCTAACATAAAATTTCACTTTTGCCACTGCTCAAAATACTTTTATTTCAGATTGCTTTGTTTAAGCATTTTGCTAATAAAAATAGTTGTAAATTTTATTTTGCATTATTTCCTTTTGCTTTTGATCAAAAAATGTTCTCTCTATACTGTAGCATGTGTAGAATTTTTTTAGTATTATTTCTTCTACTCTTGTATAATTATCTTGTATGTGTAAATTCATGTGTGTTAAAAATTGAACCAAGTTTTATAAATAATTCTAAAACTTTGATCATGTCATCATGCATATAGAAACCAACCAGAGAACATACTAAGTGTCCTTGTGGTGTTTCAAATCCATATTGCATACATATTTTCTCTTTTGAGTGTTTTTATGAATGAATGCTATGTGTTTATGAATGTGATATTTCATGTGTAGATTGTGCTGAGTGCAACGAGTGCCTTTGTGACGAGTGTACCAACTCCTCTCCTCACCAAGAAAAGTGTCACCATATCCCTGGTCCTAATTGTAGTTGTCTCTTGTAGCTTTTCTATTAGAAGATGCATGTGTAGGTTTTTATGGATTTATGTCTTAGTGGCTATGATTTTATGCTAAGTCTTTGTCTAGCTTGGTCTAGATTTTGCATATCCCTTTAGAATTGCTACTACTATAGGGATTAGCTATACACTTATTGTGGGAAGGGGCTATCACATATTTTGGCTAAGTGTTGAGAAAACTTGTTTTGCAAAAATTAATAAAACAACAAAAATTTAATGAATCACCTGGGTGGAAGTGGTTGTTTTGGATTTATGTTGAGTGGTTCACCGGAGCCATGTCTATGGCGGTCGTGTGTATCTCACTTGTGGATGGCCACCTAGGAGCAAAGAGATTGGAGACACTCAAGTCATGAAGCTTCTAGTGCAACCACAACTCAAATGGGCTTTGTCTTGATCAACTAAGCTGCAAGAACTTAACCAGACGGACAGAGGGTGGTAGGAGATGATAGGTGGGAGCGCGTCCGGGTTGGTTTGAGGGATTGTTTCTGAAAGATCTCGTCTTGGTCTCCACCTGCCCATTTGATGCAAAATGAGCTTCATGGGAAAAAGGAATGACTAAGTCTTGTGGGAAAAGTGCACAACCTCTGCAGAGTGTTAAAACTAAATACTTAGCCGTGTCCCCGGTTATGGACAATTTGAGTAACATGGTGTTGAAGTTGTTCGAGAATCTCCTCATCCCAATTTCTTTACGTTAAAACTTGATGGGTAAACTTGGGTAGAAAAGAGTTTCTCTTAAACAAAATTTTGCTAAGGAAAACGTGAGTTTTACAAAAGTTAGGATTGAAGCTTGCTTTCGCAAAGTCAAACTCCACCTGGCCAAATAGCATATAAGTGTAGGTGCCATTGAGTCCACCAAAGTGACATCTTGCCAATACATTAAAAGTATTGACCCTCTGTGGCTGCAACATATCATGTTGCAGGTTACTACTATGAAGATTGAAGATTGCTGCGCCTTGGTCACGAGTCTTCGTCCAACACATCTGCCTGTGGAGCTATGAAGAAAGAAGACTTCTAGTTATTTACTTAGTCATTTTTGTCGAGTTATAATAAGTTGTGGCATTGTGCCACTTGAGTTGTAAGAGAACTATTTTATTTGTGGATCAAGCGTTGTAATAAAGACCTTTGTACTCTTGATATTTCATCTTGTACTGTGTGTGCTAGCAGTTGATCCGGGTCTAGCACAAATAAAGCACAGGTACGCTACAGATGGTATCATAGCAAAGTGTTGCCCTTAGGTTCGTGACCCTAGGATTGGACGAAAACCTTTAGGAAAAATTTAGGAGTTCTTCTTGTTTCTCTTTGTTGCTAACACTTAGGAAAAGTTTTGACTTCTCTAAGTTAGAAATCTCTTTAACTTTTGTTCAGTGCTTTTGTTAAGTTTTTCTCTTTTGACTTACTAACTTGTCATGTTCCAACTTAAAGATGTCAACCTTCCGCATCACCAAGCCTGATAGTTTCAAGAAGTACAGCTTCGGAAAGTGCCTCATCGACATTGTCACTGCCTTGTCCCTGCCTACCCTATTCATCAATGGGAGCGAGATGACCAAGTTCCACAAGAAGGGCGTCTGGGTCATCCACATCACGCAGCCAGGGCGCGAGATTGAGCCGAAGATTGAAAATATCAAGTTCAAGACCTTCCACACCGACAAAAGGGCAGGCGTCCATCTCCTCATGCAAGAACTGATAGCACGCCTCTGCAGACGTCACTTCTCCGAGCTCCAGAACCACTACTCCCACCTCTATGGTAGATGTGACAAGAAGGGCTTGGCCATCGTGCTACCTGACAGCGAGCTAGACCCCATGCGCATTCACCTCGCCGAGTTAGAGTACCTCGTCAGTGACGCCGAGGTTGAGAGGTACAATGAGATGTTTAACAACGATGAGTTACGTGCCCAGCTTGCCGAGAAGGACAAGCAACACCTAGAGCAGGAGCAGAAGATCAAGGAGATGGAGGAAAGGTTCAAGACTCAAGAGAAGCAGCGGAAGAGCCAAGAGAAGAGGATCCAAGCCAAGAACAAAGAAGTTAGAGAGCTGAAGCAGAAGTTAGAGTGCAACGACTTCGAGCTGGAAGCAGACCATGATCTGATCGAGAAGCTACACGCCGACAAGAGGGAGCTTCAAGATAAGATTGACACACTAACTAAAGACCTGCAGGACTACAAGAGGCTACTCAAGGAGAATGGCTTCGATGTTGAGGAAGTGGTCGTCATGGAAGAGTAGAGTAGTTAGAGAGACTACCCCACTTCATCTATGAGTTTGCGTTTATGCCCGTGACCGCTTGTGGTATGGCATTAGACATTGTATCCCTTAAGACTTGAACGTTTGCGTACCTTCAAAACTATTTGTGAGTTGTCTATTGCATGCTTGGGTTAAAAGTTTTCTCCTATGCTTGTGTATGTTGTATGTGTCCTTTTAAGGAGTGTTTTTATGCATGTGGGTAGGAAACTTTATTCCTTTAGACTCTATCTCTAAGTCTAACCTCACCTATTTCAAACCCCACAGATGCCTCCTCGTCGCGCTCCTGAGGAACAGATGCAGCAGATGATGGAAGCCCAAGCTCAACTCATGCAAGTCATGACTCAGTTCCTTGCCAATGTTCAGAACAACAACAACAACAATAATAACAACCCTCCACCGCCACTACCACCACCACCCCCTCAGTTCGACATGCTTGCAAGGTTCTTAAGGCTTCGCCCTGCCAAGTTCTTAGGTGCTGCTGAACCACTGGAGGCCATGGATTGGCTCCGTTCTGTTAACAAGGACTTGGTGACAACTGGTTGCACTGATGCTGAAAAGGTCAGGTTTGCAGCTCATCTATTGGAATGACGAGCAGCAATCTAGTGGGACACTTACCAGATCACTCACCCCATTGAAGAAATGACTTGGAACTCGTTCCAGGAAGGATTTCGGGCTGCACACATTTCTTCTGGTGTGATGGGCCTGAAGAAGGAAGAGTTTTGTAACCTCAGGCAGAAGTACCATAGCATGTCTGAGTACATTGATGAGTTCACCAATCTGTCCCGCTATGCACCGGATGACATAGACACCGAAGCAAAGAGGAAGGAGAAGTTCCTAGAAGGCCTCAATGACAAACTGTCAATCCCTCTGTCTGTTGCTTACACTCCTACCTTTCAGTCCTTGCTGGATCAAGCTATAACTCTTGAGAGCAAGGTGAAGCAATCTGAAAACAGGAAGAGAAAGCATCATGCCAGCAAGTACCAAGAGCCTGTGCATAAGAGAAGCTTCCATAGTGGTTACCACAAGAATAGATGAGCTGCAACTCCCTGACAAACTTGTTCAATCTTCCATGGCCTAGATCGACGGAAGCCACCTCGACCAGATCTCACCGAACCCGAGCGCAACTCCGGCGAGGAATCCTAGGGCAATCGGAGCACCTCAAGCTCGGAAACTTCGCCACCTTGACCGCCTCGACCTCCTGCATCTCTTGGTAAGATCGCCGTCACCTAAAACCCTCTGGAATCATCGCGCTCGATCACGCTCGACCCGCTGCTAACCTCCGGTCACTCCTCACCGCCGTTACAGGAAGCTTCGGACACCGCCGCCTCGCCATCGTCTCTGTCTCTTCACGAGGATCATCGTCTGCAATTTTTCGGACCTCGAAGACCACCGGAGTAGGCCGCCGTCAACCTCTAGAGCCGCGGACCTCGCCGCCGACGTCCTTTCCCCGGTGAGCCTCTCCCCTCTTCATCTCTGGCCGTCAGATCTAGATCCGACGATTCGTTTTAAAACTTAACTGAAATGGTACCGTTAGATCTGGACCGTTCGAGATCCATTAGATCCAACGCACCACAACATGAATCCAACCGAATCGGTATTAACCAATCAGATCACGCCACGCGTCGGCTCAGGACTTATTCAAATCTGCTTTTCGATTTAAAATTTCAGAATATAGTTTAAACTTCTAAAAATCATAACTTTTGATCTGTTTATCCAAAATTAGTAAATAATATGTCCCTGGATTCAAAAAAAATGAGAGGAACCTAATTGTAACATAAAATTTCACTTTTGCCACTGCTCAAAATACTTTTATTTTAGATTGCTTTGTTTAAGCATTTTGCTAATAAAAATAGTTGTAAATTTTATTTTGCATTATTTCCTTTTGCTTTTGATCAGAAAATGTTCTCTCTGTACTATAGCATATGTAGAATTTTTTTAGTATTATTTCTTCTACTCTTGTATAATTATCTTGTATGTGTAAATTCATGTGTGTTAAAAATTGAACCAAGTTTTATAAATAATTCTAAAACTTTGATCATGTCATCATGCATATAGAAACCAACCAGAGAACATAATAAGTGTCCTTGTGGTGTTTAAAATCCATATTGCATACATATTTTCTCTTTTGAGTGTTTTTATGAATGAATGCTATGTGTTTATGAATATGATATTTCATGTGTAGATTGTGCTGAGTGCAACGAGTGCCTTTGTGACGAGTGCACCAACTCCTCTCCTCACCAAGGCAAGTGTCACCATATCCCTGGTCCTAATTGTAGTTGTCTCTTGTAGCTTTTCTATTAGAAGATGCATGTGTAGGTTTTTATGGATTTATGTCTTAGTGGCTATGATTTTATGCTAAGTCTTTGTCTAGCTTGGTCTAGATTTTGCATCTCCCTTTAGAATTGCTGCTGCTATAGGGATTAGCTATACACTTGTTGTGGGAAGGGGCTATCACATATTTTGGCTAAGTGTTGAGAAAACTTGTTTTGCAAAAATTAATAAAATAACAAAATTTTAACGAATCACCTGGGTGAAAGTGGTTGTTTTGGATTTATGTTGAGTGGTTCACCGGAGCCATGTCTATGGCGGTCGTGTGTATCTCACTTGTGGATGGCCACCCAGGAGCAAAGAGATTGGAGACACTCAAGTCATGAAGCTTCCAGTGCAACCACAAGTCAAATGGGCTTTGTCTTGATCAACTAAGCTGCAAGAACTCAACCAGACGGACAGAGGGTGGTAGGAGATGATAGGTGGGAGCGTGTCCAGGTTGGTTTGAGGGATTGTTTCTGAAAGATCTCATCTTGGTCTCCACCTGCCCATTTGATGCAAAATGAGCTTCATGGGAAAAAGGAATGACTAAGTCTTGTGAAAAAGTGCACAACCTCTGCAGAGTATTAAAACTAAGTACTTAGCTGTGTCCTCGGTTATGGACAATTTGAGTGACATGGTGTTAAAGTTGTTCGAGAATCTCCTCATCCCAATTTCTTTAAGTTAAAACTTGATGGGTAAACTAGGGTAGAAAAGAGTTTCTCTTAAACAAAATTTTGCTAAGGAAAACTTGAGTTTTACAAAAGTTAGGATTGAAGCTTGCTTTCGCAAAGTCAAACTCCACCTGGCCAAATAGCATATAAGTGTAGGTGCCATTGAGTCCACCAAAGTGACATCTTGCCAATACATTCAAATTATTGACCCTCTATGGCTGCAACATATCATATTGCAGGTTTCTACTATGAAGATTGAAGATTCCTACGCCTTGGTCATGAGTCTTTGTCCAACACATCTGCTTGTGGAGCTATGAAGAAAGAAGACTTGTAGTTATTTACTTAGTCATTTCCCTTGAGTTGTAATAAGTTGTGGCATTGTGCCACTTGAGTTGTAAGAGAACTATTTTATTTGTGGATCAAGCGTTGTAATAAAGACCTTTGTACTCTTGATATTTCATCTTGTACTGTGTGTGCTAGCAGTTGATCTAGGACTAGCACAAATAGAGCATAGGTACGCTACAAAATGCTTTGTAGGACCACCAATCTTTGGTTTCTCGCCCTCATCTTCCCGAGGAAGGACCAATCGAGGTTGATCCTATTCCTGCTGGTTCTGAAGCCCCCGAGGCTGATGAAAATCAGCACAAAGATGAAGCCAAAGGATCTCTGGAGGAGAGCGACTCTACTACGTCGCCTCCCCCTGCTATCTCCGAAGATAGAGATCTGGAGAAAAAGAGGAAGCACGTAGGAGACTTGGCTTCCTCGAGTACCTCCGTTCTGAATGAAGCATTAGGGGAGGCTGTTGCTGCCAAGGACTCTGAGCCTGATATGTTCGACTTACTAGACTGGTGAGTTTGCTTCATTTTGCTTTCCAAGTTTTTCTATCCTTGACTCTTTTGCTTCTTCTTGATGTCGAATGATTTCTTCTTTAGTGACGATGATAAGCCGAAGAATGATGTTACTATAGTTCCTCCCTTTGGCTTCTCGGCTACTCCCGAGGGACACTCTCAAGAGGAGGCTACAGTGGTTAAACCATTGCCAGTCCCTGCTAAGAAGAAGCCTACTGCACCTCCTTCAAAGCGTTAGAAAAGGGGAGCAGCAGTGGCTACTTCTCTTGAGGTTCATCAGTCCTCTGCTTCTTCTGACAATGTGAGTGGTGCTGCGTATACTCGACTCTTTTGGTTCTTGAGCTTTATGACTCTCATACAACTTGTGTTCTGCAGGCTCTAATGCAGAAGTTTCTTTCTCTTGGTGCTGAATGCGTCAAGATTCAGGAGACTGCTGATGCATCTCAAAGTTTTTTCCATTGTGCTTGTGATTTTTACTTTCATTTGACTTGCTTGCACCCATACTTCTACAGTTTACTGATGTCTTTTCCCTTGCTCGCAGCTACCTTGGTCACGGCTCGTGCTCGTATATCGGCTTTGGAGGCGATGAGGGTTGACCCCTTGGGTGTGGCCCGATCTTCACGGATTCACGAGATTTGTGGCGAGGAACGGGGATGAACACGAAGAACACGATGAACACAATGAACAAATCGAAGGCAAACACACACACAAGATACACACCGGTTTTCCTCGTTGGCCCGATTCACCAACCCAATTGAATCACAAAGAAGAGACTCCAAGAGTAGAATACCTTGTGAGAGATTGGTATGCTTGGGATAGAATTCCAAGTGGGGAAGAGACCAAGCAAGTGGGTAGAATTACACACAAAAGTATGCAAGAGACCCAAATCAATGGTAGAATTCCTCACATAGTGATAAGGATCACGTCGGTGATCCTTGGAGTTTTGTCCCGATCTTTCACAGCGAGTCAACCCGGATAAATAATCTTCCAACAACGCAATGAACGTCACCTGAAGAAGAGGAACGGATCCAGCAAGCAACGTGATGAAGATCACCACGCCTCAAACCACAGCTCGATAATCCTTGATGACGCAAGAACCCTCGCAGCAATCTTTATTAGAAACACGGCAGCGCCGTTTCCCCGGAGGGATGATACACGGTGGAGCACACGATAGTTTTCAACTAAACAACTGAACTCCCTAAACCCTAACCTGCTGGCCTCCTTATATAGATGGCCAGAAAACTGTTGGGCTTGGACAGGCCCAAACCCAAAACACACAATAAAACCTAGGTGGCCCACAACTAGACCTAGCTACGAAATAACATAGGCATGAATATAATTTGCTGACACAACCTTAGACTAAATTATCTCATATCATAGGTCGTCCTGGCGTGCCAATCTGCAATGAGCTTCCCTCATCTTGGTGGAGTCCTGAAATTGGGCTTCACCTCCTCCGTCGTGCCCATATCATCCTCCCCCCCTTCAAAAAGCGTTGTCCCCAACGCGTGAGGGTCTGCTCGAAAGGGTGGCGGAATATTAACAATAGCACCACGCGTACTCGTCGTCTTCAAGTCTTGCTTGCCTTCCTCACCACATCCTCCCTCTTGGCCTGCTCGACTTGATACAGCCATAGGTGGTTGCACCTCTTTTCTTCGCCAAATAAACTTGTACTTAGGCGCCTCCACCTTCTTCTTTGCTCTCCTTGCTGGAACCTTGCGTTGCTGAACATGAACCTGCTTAGCACGACCCTGCAAAGTAGTAATGCCCGGGCCACACAACTGACGAACACGTCCATCTTTGCCTGTATGCACACGCACTGCTGCTCCAACAAAACGTCTCCGTGGTGTTCTAACAAAACTGTGGCTGACTACCCGCGGTACCATATGCACCGGAACACGATCAGCAACAAAATCATCGGTCTGAACACCCATGTCAACACGAACTGGAAGTGGAACACATGGAACACATGCTGACATATCCTTCCCTTCAGCAATAAGAGGCTTGACGTCAACCGGCTTGTCACTAACAAGAACAACTGGCTTGTCATCTACAGGCTTGGCTGAAACAATATCACCATCGATGCTTGTCGCATCATGCTCCTCATGTTGCGGCGTAGCTAGCCCAGATTTTTGCTTAGCCTTGCGCAACTTTGCCTTGTGTACCACCAGCTCAACATCAGACTTTATTTGATCATCCTGCATAGGTTTCAAAGTCCGCTGTTTGCCATCATGCACAAAAGAATATGTATTTGCTCTCCCAGCATGAGTAACATTGCGATCATACTGCCATGGACGTCCAAGTAACAGCCCACATACCTCCAATGGCAACACATCGCATTCCACCTCATCAACATAATCATCAACTGTAAATGGCACACGTACCTTATGAGTAACCTTCAGCACACCGCAGCTATTCAACCACTCAACATGCTTAGGTTCAGGAATACGCCATGTAGACAACCCCAATGATGCCACCACAGCCCTACTGATGCCATTACAGTAGCTACCACTGTCAATGATCAGTTTGCATGCCTTCTCCTTGATGGTGCACTGTGTTTGAAAAAGGCTGCATCGCTGATTCCTCCTTATCGCCTCATCACCATTGGACAATTTGTGAAGTTGTATACTCATACCTCTCAATGGTGTGTCATCTCGATCAAGTATAACATTGGCTTGTACCTCTGGAACAACCACCTTGTCCGACTCCACGGACTGCTCCACAAATCTAGCACGCAGAAATTGCTTAAAAACCTCCCAACGAGATGTTTCAAGTGTGATCCCCGTTGCGCGCCGTTCTTCAGGCCACCAACCAACCACTTGCGTATCCACACGCCGATGGGCAAGTACAAATTCAGTAAAACCGCCAAACTTGCTATCACGGGCACGACATTGTGCAAAGCCACGCTCCATGTGAGATTCCCAAGACTCATACTCTGCACACTTTGCAGCACTGTGCAAACTCCACGTGATTTTAGTTGCATCATACCGAAAACCAGCTAAGATCTCTAAATAATCATTGTAGATATCGTCCGCTTTGTCAGTCAAACGGACAGGTCTTGAACCCATACTGAAATATTGCTAGTATGCACAAAATACAGCAGTACAAATATTGTTCCTGTTCTTCCACAGGTAAAATTTCTGGGGGCTGGTTTCTGCAGGCAGCACGCGCAGGCGAGCGAGCGCTTGAGGGCGGAGGATGTCTGGGGTCTAGCGACCCTGGATAGTCGCTCCCAGGCCACGGCGACCCTGGACGGTTGCTCGAGTGGAGATGGGCCGGCCCAGTGGCAGATCGCTAGCGCACGCCCGAGGCTGGCGAGCGAGCTCGATGGTGCGGTCGGATCCAGGCGCGGGGAGAATCCCCAGGCAGGAACGGAGCGACACAGGGGCGGGGCGAGTGCGCGCTGGCGGGCGATCGCTGCAGGGCGAGCGAGCCACGCAGAGTTGGGCCGGCGTGAGCGAGAGCGTCCAGCAGGTGGGCCGGCCCACGTTGGCTGGCCTGAGCGATGACCCGCGAGCCGCGATCCAGGCGGGGCTCGATCGGCGCGGGCGATCCCGCGATCTCGGGCGCTCTCGCCTGGGGGCAGACAGCCTCCGCCCCTGGGCGAGCGAGGCGGCTCCTTTTTTGTTTTTTTTCTGCTTTTCCCCTCCCGATCGGATCTGAGTTGTGCGCTCTGAATTTCCTTTCCTTGGATGCAGCGTGGAGTGCCTGACTCCTGCACAACAAATGATACCAGCTGAAGACACGCGCGTGGAGTGCGCTGGCTGCGATCTGGTGTGTGCTGTTCGCCAGAAAAGAGAAGATCAATTGATGCAGAAATCTTCCAACCAAAATAATCTTCAATCAGTGCGATCCTCAACCCGGATATAAATCTTCCAATCACGCGATCCGACAACTGCCCCGATGATGAGCAATCAGCAAATCAATCTCGCTGTGAGCAACCCAGTAATCTGATACCACATGATAAGGATCACGCCGGTGATCCTTGGAGTTTTGTCCCGATCTTTCACAGCGAGTCAACCCGGATAAATAATCTTCCAACAACGCAATGAACGTCACCTGAAGAAGAGGAACGGATCCAGCAAGCAACGTGATGAAGATCACCACGCCTCAAACCACAGCTCGATAATCCTTGATGACGCAAGAACCCTCGCAGCAATCTTTATTAGAAACACGGCAGCGCCGTTTCCCCGGAGGGATGATACACGGTGGAGCACACGATAGTTTTCAACTAAACAACTGAACTCCCTAAACCCTAACCTGCTGGCCTCCTTATATAGATGGCCAGAAAACTGTTGGGCTTGGACAGGCCCAAACCCAAAACACACAATAAAACCTAGGTGGCCCACAACTAGACCTAGCTACGAAATAACATAGGCATGAATATAATTTGCTGACACAACCTTAGACTAAATTATCTCATATCATAGGTCGTCCTGGCATGCCAATCTGCAATGAGCTTCCCTCATCTTGGTGGAGTCCTGAAATTGGGCTTCACCTCCTCCGTCGTGCCCATATCACATAGAAGAGACCCCAAACAAAGAGGGATGATGGTTTACTCTAGATTTGAGATCTAGTAGCAAGTTCCCTAAGGGAAAGGGCATGAAGCCATGTTTATCTTAATTCTTATCTAAGTCTTGAGTGGGGAAAGAGGGCCATATAAATAGGCAGCCACGACCTAGGGACAACTTGGTAAATTAGGGAAGATTACAAGGGTGGCTTCAGGGCCAAAGACGCGTTGACTCGGCCAGACCGGCTATAGCCGGTGTTATGTCTGGCTTTAGCCGGTGTGACCGGCTATAGCCGGTGCTAGGGCCGGCTTAAGCTAGTGGCCGGCTATAGCCGGTGCTGGGGCTGGCTTTAGCCGGTTTGTTGCTTGCTCCGACTTCTTCTTCCGGCGTTTCCAAGCTTCCTCTTCGTGTTCCTCAGTCTTGGTCGCCTCTCCATGTGGTTCGTAATGGACTGCACAAATGATGTTGCCATGAGGTAGCGAACTATTCAATGTATGTTCTAGATCAAGTGTGTTTAGGAGCAAGTTCACCTTATCATGGAGGGCTTTAGCTCGAGCTCTTGTCATGGGTCCTTGCGGGGGACTTGGCGGTCTTGAGGCGGAGGTGTCCGAAGGCCACCCCGTATCATCTCCCCCTCTTGGGAAAGAGTTGACCTCGACTCTTCATTGATCATCTCACCATGAAAGGGGGATAGATCCTTGATGTTGAAAGTGTTGCTCACGAGGTACTTGGATGTTGGAATGTTGATGACGTAGGCATTGTCGTTGATGCGCTTGAGAACCTTGTAGGGGCCATCACTTCGAGGCTTGAGTTTTGAATTTCTTTCATGTGGAAATCGATCCTTGCTCAAATGAATCCAAACAAGGTCGCCCTCCTCGAAGATGCGTGGAGTCTTGCTCTTGTTGATCTTGGCGGCATGGTGCATGACATGTTCTTCAATTGTCTTCCGTGTGTCGTCGTGCAAGTTCTTCATGATGTCGGCGCGCTTGGTGATGTCCATGTTGACGCGCTCGTGAAGTGGTAGTGGAAGAAGGTCGAGTGCCGTTGGTGGGTTGAACCCATAGACGATCTCAAAGGGGCTTCACTTGGTGAGGCTATGTTGAGCACAGTTGTAGGCGAACTCCGCATGAGGAATGCACTCCTCCCATGGCTTGGTGTTCTTCTTGATCAACACGCATAGAAGGTTTCCAAGACTCCTATTCACCACTTCGGTTTGTCCGTCCGTTTGGGGATGGGATGATGAAGAAAAGAGGAGCTTGATCCCTAGCTTGGCCATTAGGGTCTTCCACAAGTATCTCATGAACTTGACGTCCCGATCCGACACGATGCTTGTTGGAAACCCATGAAGTCTAATGATATCCCTGAAAAACAAGTTAGCAATATGTGAAGCATCGTCGGTCTTATGACATGGAATAAAGTGCGCCATTTTGGAAAAACAGTCTACGACCACAAATATTGAGTCATCACCATTTCGTGTACGTGGCAAACCCAAGACAAAATCCATGCTAATGGCCGACCATGGTGCGTGTGGGATAGGTAAAGGCATATAGAGACCAAAGGAATTAGTTTTGGACTTTGCTTGTATGCATGTAGTGCATCGTTGGACGTGCCTCTCGACGTCGCGGTACATTCTTGGCCAAAAGTAGTGTGTTGAAAGCATGGCATAAGTCTTCTCACGTCCGAAATGTCCCATGAGTCCTCCACCATGTGCCTCTTGCAATAACAACATACGAAGAGAGGACTCGGGAACGCATAATTTGTTAGCTTTAAAAAGGAAACCGTTATGCAAATAGAAATCATTGACCCTTCAGGAGTTCGAGCATTGTTCAAATATGGTTCCAAAGAAAGAATCGGAAGGGTACAAATTCGGTAGCTCATCCAAACCCAAAATATGTGTGTCAATGCGAGTGAGAAGGGTGGTATTTTTGCGGGATAGAGCATCCGCGACCATGTTTTATTTGCCCTTTTTGTACTTGATGACATAAGGGAAAGATTCAATGAATTCAACCCACTTCGCATGATTCTTGTTCAAATTTGCTTGGCTTTTCAAAAACTTCAAGGATTCGTGGTCCGAATGGATGACAAATTCTTTTGGCCAAAGATAATGTTGCCAAACTTCCAAAACACGAACAAGAGCAAAGAGTTCTTTGTCATAGATTGAATAGTTGAGGAGTGCACCATCCAACTTTTCACTATGATAAGCAATGGGGCATCCATTTTGCATGAGAACACCACCAATTCCAATTCCACTAGCATCACATTCAATTTCAAATGTTTGTTGGAAATCGAGTAAAACAAGCAATGGTGCCTCCGTAAGGCGTTTCTTTAGTTCATCGAAAGCATGTTGTTGAGCTTTGCCCCAAACGAAAGGTACATTTTTCTTTGTAAGCTCATTTAGAGGGCAAGCAATGGTGCTAAAATCTTTAACAAAGCGACGGTAAATACCGGCTAGGCCATGAAAACTTCTCACTTGGCCAACCGTTGTTGGTGTTGGCCAATTCCGTATGGCCTCAATTTTGGAATTGTCTACTTCAATGCCATTGTGAGAGATAATGAATCCAAGAAAAACCAACTTGTTTAGAGCAAAGTTACACTTTGGGAGGTTTGCATAAAGCTTTTGTTTGCGAAGAACATGGAAAACTTGCTCAACATGGGAAACATGGTTTGAAAATGACTTGCTATAAATGAGGATGTCGTCAAAATAAACCACAACAAATTTGCCAATTAAAGATCGCAAAATGTGGTTCATAAGATGCATAAAAGTCAATGGTGCATTAGACAATCCAAAAGGCATGACAAGCCATTCATAGAGACCAAGTTTGGTCTTGAAAGCCGTCTTCCACTCATCGCCTATGGCCATGCGTATTTGATGGTATCCACTACGAAGATCAATTTTAGAAAATATAGTGGAACCCGCAAGCTCATCAAGCATGTCGTCTAAGCGAGGAATAGGATGGCGATAACGAACGGTAATGGCATTGATGGGACGACAATCCATACACATTCGAAGTGTGTCATCACTCTTGGGGACAAGAATTACCGGAACGGCACAAGGAGATGGGCTTTCATGAACATACCCTTTTTGTAGAAGATCATGAATTTGACGTTCAATTTCCTTCGTCTCCTCCAGATTTTTGCGGTACGCGGCGGGGTTTGGAAGGGGTGCGCCCGAGATGAGGTCGATCCGATGCTCGATGCCGCGTAGAGGTGGTAGTCCATGAGGAAGTTCGTCTGGAAAGACATCTTGGAATTTCTTCAAAAGAGACAACAAAGGAGAAGGAATCGTGGAATGATCATTAGTAGTGAGAACGGTGCCCTTGCAAATGAGCACAAAGCGCAAGGTGGATGGGTTGTGGTGCAAATCCCTCATCTCACTTTTGGTGGCAATCAAGGCGTGGGTGTTTTTATCGCTCATGTATGGCTTATGGCGCTCACTTTCTTTGTTGTGGCTAGGTCGCTCATCGCTGAACTCACTTGGAATGGAAACTTGTTGGACCCTCGCTAAAGCCTTTGCATTGTCCGCAATGATTTGGCTAGGAGTCATCGGGCGAAGCGTGAAAGTCTTGTCGTCTTCCTTGAAGGTGTAATCATTGGAATAGCCATTGTGTATAGGCTTCTTGTCAAATTGCCAAGGGCGGCCAAGGAGGACGTGGCACACCGTCATGGGAATAACATCACACTCCACCGTGTCTTCATAAGCTCCAATCTTGAATGTAACAGAGACGGTGTGTTCAATCTTGACATTGCCGTTGTCACTTAACCATTGCACATGGTATGGGTGAGCATGCTTGTGTAGTTGGAGATTGAGCTTCGAACATAACTCGGTGCTTGCAAGGTTGTGGCAACTTCCTCCATCAATGATCACCTTGATTGACTTCCCATGAATGCCGGCTATTGTTTGGAAGATGTTGCATCTTTGGTCTTCCAAGTCTTGGGAGTGAGTAGTCAAAACCTTTGTGACGACAAGGGATGGGCTAGTGTCATGAGTGCACAGCACATGTTCCTCTTCTGATGAGGATACAATCATGGATCATGCTGATTTTGACTGTTTGAGCTGGAAGGAAATATTGAGTCTAATTGATGATTATTATAAGGTGAATTCTTTCCTAATTGAAAAGAATGTCTTGATATCTCCGAATTATATACTACCTAAAGCGATGCACTATGTTGTATTTAGGTATGTCATCTGTCAAGATATCGCCAGCGGGAGGAGAGGGAGGACGGCGATCGAGAGACAAGCGGAGATCAAGTCTGCATGAGGGAGAGCACGCGATGGCGCACTAGGACTACCTACGACACGATGTCTACATGTCTAAGGCGCGTCACACTCCTGGCATGCGTGCCAAAATAGGCCGAACCCATGTATGGGTCGGTATGTACCAGTTTGGGAATTAGGAGATTGCAGAACCGCTTCGTGGCCGGCGGCTACGTGCGCAGGTGTGTGGTGTCTCGAATATCCATAGGGTTGAAGATCTGTTGCATTGGCAACGGGGGAACAGCCGGAGAGTTCGTGTGCGTCTCACAGATTATCTACCAAGTTATCATCCATCTACATCGGCTCACTGAGAAGATCGGGCAACCCCTTATCATCTTGGTATCAGATTCCAGCGTTTTCTCGGTGAGCATCCACAAATCCATCCCCGTAGATTCGTTTTTGTTTTTGTCCTATACAGAAAAAGCCACACAAAAATTAGGGTTCTTAGTTCTTGCCATAGCCTAGATTGCATCGAGGTACTGGTTTTAGTAGCTGATCGTCTTTTCGCGTATCTTTTGTTCCAATTTGTAGGAGTCTAGGCTCACCGATCTTTTCTGTATCTTAGTTTCGAGTTTAGATCTCGTTTGGTCCCAGATTGATCGTCATCTTCTTCTTTGTTTTGTGCTGCTATTTCTTCACGTAAAGCTGCAGATCCGATCGGAAAAGGTAAAAAAAAAACAGAAGCCGGCCCCCCGTCGCCCCAGGACGGAGATCATCTGGGGGCAGGCGACTCCAGGCGCGGCCGCCCTCGAGCGGCTCCGCTCGCGCAGCTCGCGTGCGCTGTCCCAGCGCCAGGACCGGCCCACCTTGTGCTTGGCCCATTTAGTTTGCTGATTGAGTACAAAAAAAAGGAGTAAAAAAAAAAAGGAGTAAAAAAAAAAACTGGATCGCTGCGTGCGCGCTGCACCCCAGACAACCTCTGTGCTCTGGCGTGAGTCCTATTTCAAAAAAAAAGAGACAAATTTTTTTTGTCCGTTTCGCATCGCCGTCGCACTTCCGTGTGTTTCCGGCGTCGTACATCGCTGCCGTTGACATATTTTTTGTCATTTTCTCTTCTGCGACAGCATGTTCCCACTGTGTCCACATAGCGTCCTTTCTACACGATTTTGATCGCTTTAGCTACAGCCTATCTACAGCATCGTGTTAGGAGCTTACCCATACGAGACTAGCTACTTCGTGCTCATCAGGCTGCTGCCGTGTGCGCAATCTTGTGCCTGTTCGCCGAGCCAGTGCTAGTGTCTCTCTTGTGCATTGCAACACGAGCTACTGTGCGTTATCACTTAGCTCACTTTTCAGAGTTGCTTTGCCCCGTTTATCTCCACCGTGTGTGTTTCCGTGGGTCTTTGTCATACGATCAGCACTAGGACTTGTATTTCGGTGTACTTAGGATTTCCTACCTACAGCTCCACCATATATATACCCTGGTTGTCGTGTGATAATCTTTCACTCGGTATTCGCTTGATCACACACATGCACGTGGTTGTTGGCTGTGAGTGGTAAGTTGCTCTAATTCACTTTGGAACGGTAAGATTCATTGTCTTTTCAATTTTGAGTGATTTGAGTGTTTCCACCATATATACACATTTTTTTTGCTGCACTAATCATGGCAGATGACGTTACGGATAATATGGAGGCTTGCAAATATCACTTCTTCCGTCGCAGATATTGTAGTGTCCCTTTTTGGGAGGAAGAACGTGGTGACTTTGACGCTGATGGGCTCTTTCACCATAGTGTGATGATTGGAGAGCGATGTGCTGCAATCACCATTGATAAAAACTCTACTGTCAATTTAATCAGCATTGAGGTCGTGGAGAAGTTGCACCTCGTGACACGTGCCAGTACAGTGCCGTATCTATTGCATTCATCATATGGCACCTTGTTAATTTCACACATAGCTGAAGTTCCTCTTACTTTCGGAGGGCATACCGAGGTTGTTCCTTGTGGTGTATCTCCTATGCCACTTGACTCTTGTCACATTCTATTGGGATATCCTTGGTGCCACAACTATCAAGTTCAGCCTTGTCGTGATGTGGCAAAAGTTTCTTTCAAGTGGAATAAGAAGCGGCGTGCTTTGCTACGTCTAACAGCTGAACAGTTTCATAAGAATCATCTTCTTCGCAAGAAGAGGACAAAGGAGTTCTGCTTGTCGCCTAAGCACAAGGTCATGATGGATGGTGGCTTTCCCATTATTTGCCATCTTGACCATGGTGTGCTTCACAACCCATGTGAGAATGAGAGCCACATAGCCAAATTGAGGGAGAGTGTTATAAAAAGTGAGCTGTGTGATTCCACTAAACGTGAGGTTGAGAGCATACACTTTGAGAGTATGAGCGCAAATGGAAACACAAGAGTAGTCGCGATAGGATATGTGAGGATATTTCAACTAATGTAACTCTGTCTACTCCTAGTGTTGTTTCTTGTGATAAGCAGGTTGCTTTTGAAGAAAGGAATCTGCCTATTTTACAACCTGCATCACCAGTTTGTGCATTACCACTTGAGGAAGATGTTCTGGTGCCTACTTCTTCTGAAGAGCATGTCATTGAAATAGGTACTGATTTTGAGCCGCAACCAGCAACTATGGATAATCTTTTTGAGTCTACTCCTTTGCTGGTTCCTTCTAGTGATTTATCTTGCATTAATGTTTCAGCACCATGTGATAATTTGCATATTTCGAATTTTGATCATGTGGTAGTGCTGACACATAAGGAAGTACTTGCTAGAATACCATCGAATGAAATTGTGTATTCCATCATGCTAAAAGAACCTCTTAGTTTGCGTTGTGCTCTGAATAAGATTTCTGACATTTCATATTTAAATTCTCGCACACATGCCTATTGCTTCATGTTTTACTTGATTGGTGAATATAGCATGAATGATAATTTTCTAGTCGATCACATCTGCATAACTTGTGATAGAATTACTGAACTGAAACTTGATGTTCTCAGTCCTATATGCAATGTGTCGCAGTCCTTTTGTTGTGGGACACTAGATTATGTTCGAGATAATATGCAACTCTATTCTGGCCTAGTTGATATACTGCAACCAACCAACTTACTTTTACCTGTGTTGGAGTGTTCTAATTCTGCTAGAATAGAATCAGATTTCTCATATCCGTTTTCTTTGTCCCAACACATGCTGCATTTATATGCTACTAAAATATACTTCACTTATATTTGCAATTTGAGTTGTATCTTATGCACTGCAAGTATTGATCATGATAGGTCTATTTGTTCTACATATCAGTGCAGCGCAGCTGAGGCATGGCATAAATCAATTATGTTTTCACATATTTTGGATTGGTTTGACCTTGTTCATCATAAATTTGATCATCGCTCTTCTTTGAGAAAACTGAATTTCATACTAAACAACAAGATTCTATATCTCTTTGTTTTTCACCATGATCATGATTCTTTATACTTCACTTGTACCTGCAATTTAAGTTGCTTGATGTATAGTAGATATATTTTTCACGTGAACAAAAATAATACAACATGTTATGTATACATATATTCTGCGTACACATTGTTCTTCTTGTTCCTACCACTTTCAGCTTACCCAAAGCCGAGGACGGCTTTTCTTGAAGAAAGGGAGGATGATGAGGATACAATCATGGATCATGCTGATTTTGACTGTTTGAGCTGGAAGGAAATATTGAGTCTAATTGATGATTATTATAAGGTGAATTCTTTCCTAATTGAAAAGAATGTCTTGATATCTCCGAATTATATACTACCTAAAGCGATGCACTATGTTGTATTTAGGTATGTCATCTGTCAAGATATCGCCAGCGGGAGGAGAGGGAGGACGGCGATCGAGAGACAAGCGGAGATCAAGTCTGCATGAGGGAGAGCACGCGATGGCGCACTAGGACTACCTACGACACGATGTCTACATGTCTAAGGTGCGCCACACTCCTGGCCTGCGTGCCAAAATAGGCCGAACCCATGTATGGGTCGGTATGTACCAGTTTGAGTTGAACCGAGTCCGTTTGGGCCCAAAACAGGTTGGTTTTGGGTCAGGTCTTTGCCCAGGACGCCCCAACCCTTTTAAGTACCCCTGGGGCGCCCCCTTGTGTCGTTTAGACTACGTTTAGATTACCCCCAAACATCAGAACGAAATTGCTTGTAAGCTTTCCTCTGAAATCATATATTCCTCTGTGTTTCGCTCGGAATATCTACCCGACTCCAAGTTTGTTTCAATCTGGAGTTTTGCTACTGAGAATTCAAGTGTGATCTGCTGTTCCATTGGGAATTAGGAGATTGCAGAACCGCTTCGTGGCCGGCGGCTACGTGCGCAGGTGTGTGGTGTCTCGAATATCCATAGGGTTGAAGATCTGTTGCATTGGCAACGGGGGAACAGCCGGAGAGTTCGTGTGCGTCTCACAGATTATCTACCAAGTTATCATCCATCTACATCGGCTCACTGAGAAGATCGGGCAACCCCTTATCATCTTCATCACCCATGTCATCCGCTTCCATGGCGACGGCCGCTTGGACAAAAGCTTCATACTCGTCTTCATCATAGTAGTCAATGGTGCCATTGTCTTTGGTGATCATCACCCTAGTGTTTTTCCACTCAAATGACTTGTGTCCTTGAACGCCACACTTGAAGCAAGTTACTTTGGGTGGTGCCGATGATGCTTTGGAGGAGGTTGTTGTAGTAGGTGCGTGAACTTGAGTTGTTGGTTGTGGTGGTTTGGAGAAAGGCTTGGACGAAGATGCAAATGATGGCTTGTGTGTTGGTGGCGTGCTTGCCGAAGAGTTGCGGGAGGCGAAGAAGCCCTTGGTGCGCTCATACTTGGCATCATCTTGGAGTTGGCGCTCGACTCGAGTTGCTTTGTGTACAAGATCCCATAAGGTAGTGTAAGGTAGGAACTCCACAATGCGCTTGATGGAATAGTTCAATCCATTGAAGAAACGTGCCAATGTTTGTTCTTGCTTCTCCTCCAACTTGAGGTGCATCATAGTCAATTCCATTTCCTTGTAGTATTCTTCCACGGATTTGGTGCCTTGTGTTAGCTTTTGAAGCTTGTTGAAGAGGTCACGGGTGTAATGATCCGGTACGAAGCAGTTTTGCATTTCAAGCTTCATGTCTTCCCAAGTGTCAATTGGTTCCTTTAGGTCTTATTCACATTTGGCCATCACTTGCTCCCACCAAATATTGGCGTAGCCTTCAAACTCAAGGGAAGCCATGGCGACTTTCTTCTCTTCGGAGTAATTGTGCATTCGGAAGATCTTGGCAACCTTGATGGCCCATGAGAAGTAAGCATCGGCGTCGTCGTCGCCCGTGAACTTGGGTATGGTGAACTTGAGTTTGCCAAACTTGTCGTCCGCATCATATGGGCGGCGAGGAGGTTGTGCATCATCATCATGTTGTTGGTGAGGCGGTCTTGCATCCTCATCAAATGGTCGACGCGAAGGTCTTGCAAAAGCGTGTAGGTCTTGGTCATGGTGTCGATGTTGTGGTTGGAATCGCGGTTCCTCATCATTGTGTGGACAGTGTCGGCAAGGTTGCACACTATCTTCACTTAACGCCCCTTGGCGATCATGTTGATGGTGAAACTCATGGCGGCGATGGTGGTCATGGTGTCGGCGTCCTTCTTAATCATGGAGAATGGGACGATGACCATCATGGTCATGTGGGAGATGGCGTCGACCATCTTGTTGTTGAGGTCGACCGACGTGCCCGATGGCATGGGGAACTTGTGGATGGTCCACATGGAGAAGTTGTCATTCTTAATTGAGAATCGGTGGGGTGTCACGGTGAGCTTGACCTTAAGGAGGATGCTCCGCTTAGGGGTGGTCTTGATTCACAATGTGTGGATCTCCTTGGTGTGCTTGGCCTTGGGGTGGGTGGTCTGCTTGGGGATGCTCTTGATTCACCCGACGTGTAGCGTCATGTTGTGGTTGCGTGTGAGGTGGAGGACGAGGTTGTTGGAGACGCGCATGGTCATCCACATGGTTGGAGCGGGAAGAAGATCTTGACGAGCGCGACCTTGAGCGGTGATGTTTCTGTGCCAAGGTGTCGATGGTCGACATGAGTTGCTTCAAAGTTGCGTTCGTCTCCTCCAACCTTTCGTTGAGCGTGGCATGCGAATCCTCAATTCTTACATTGAGCCTTGCATGCAAGTCCTCAATTCTTGCGTTGAGCCTTGCGTGTGAGTCCGCCAAGTTCGCGTTGACGTTGTCGAATCTTTTGTCGATGTCGCGCTTGAGGTTGGCGAGGTTCTTGTCGGTGGCTTGTTGATGTGCATTTGTGGTGAATAGATGGTTGTCGTTGGTAAGTATGTGGTCATCAATTCGTTGGAGTGTGTCATTGATGTCACCGAACTTGGATGCATTGGTAGCTTGGAGGGCGTCGAGGCGCTCGGCCAAGGACTCCTCACCTTGTTCTAAGCTGTCTTTCCTAGGCATGGTCACAAAAGAAGAAGAAATTGGTGGAAAGGTGAGTTGGTTAGAGGAAAAATACACTTGAAACACGTCCCGTAAAGCAATTGAATGGATGAAAACACCCAAGGACAACCGTTGTGCACAAGTTAGAACACACGCAAAAAGGCTATCTATTGATGGGAAGGAAAAGTGGTGATGCCAAACGAAATGATCAAAAGAAGAGTGTATTGTCGAATGTGGATGTGATACAAAAATTTCAAAAGTCAAAAGGGTGATCAAAAAGAACACACACGTGAAGATGGATGGGATTAGTGCGACGGACAAAACGAGCATGACAAAATGGTCCTAACGAAGACTACGCTCAATGTCGCACTAACACGCGAGAGACCGTGGCTTGGTTGCAAAAAGGAGAAGCAACGAGATTCGCACACTTGCCTCTCTTCTCACTCTCTCTTTTGCTTACAACCTTGTGGACTCTTTTGTATTTGTGGACTATGGATGGCACACACACACTATTTGTTTCTTCTCTTTCTTTCTCTTTTTTTTGATTGGAAGTATCTCTTTTCTCGTGCTCTTGGTCCACTTCAAAACTTGGTCTAGACACACACTCTCACAATGTGGGGTCAAGTGTACGATGCTTCGCAACACTAAGAAAGCCACTCTCAAAGGACAAGGTCACCAAAGGAAGATGTTTTGGAAGGAGAAGAAAATCTATGAGTACCAGTGTAGGCCGGCTTTAGCCGGTGTGTGGGCCGGCTTTAGCCGGTGTGTAGACTGGCTTTACCCAGTTCGGTCTTTTTCGAGAAACTGGAATAGATCGGCTATTTGCTGCGCAGGCCGGCTTTAGCCAGATCGGAAATTCGTGCGAGCAGTTCGTGTTTGGTGGCGGAAATTGGGCACAAAAATCCTCAAATCCGGAAGGAATAGGAAGAATTAGGCTGAGAGAACGCAAAGGAAGGTAGATCAGCACTTGAGACACGAAATCTATGGATCAAAACCACAAAAAACTCAACAAATCTAGAGATCAAAATTCGAGGCAATTTTGGGGCTATTTTTTGGATTTTTGAAATTTATGGTGGAAATCACAAACAAGAGTAAATCTGTGGCAACCAAAAGCTGCTGATACCATTTGATGAGGGTTGACCCCTTGGGTGTGGCCCGATCTTCATGGATTCATGAGATTTGTGGCGGGGAACGGGGATGAACACGAAGACCACGATGAACACGATGAACAAATCGAAGGCAAACACACACACAAGATACACACTGGTTGTCCTCGTTGGCCCGATTCACCAACCCAATTGAATCACAAAGAAGAGACTCCAAGAGTAGAATTCCTTGTAAGAGATTGGTATGCTTGGGATAGAATTCCAAGTGGGGAAGAGACCAAGCAAGTGGGTAGAATTACACACAAAAGTATGCAAGAGACCCAAATCAATGGTAGAATTCCTCTCATAGAAGAGACCCCAAACAAAGAGGGATGATGGTTTACTCTAGATTTGAGATCTAGTAGCACGTTCCCTAAGGGAAAGGGCATGAAGCCATATTTATCTTAATTCTTATCTGAGTCTTGAGTGGGGAAAGAGGGCCATATAAATAGGCAGCCACGACCTGGGGGCAACTTGGTAAATTAGGGAAGATTACAAGGGTGGCTTCAGGGCCAAAGATGCATTGACTCAGGCAGACCGGCTTTAGCCGGTGGTATGTCCGGCTTTAGCCGGTGTGACCAGCTATAGCCGGTGCTGGGGCCGGCTTAAGCCGGTGGCCAGCTTTAGCCGGTTCGTTGCTTGCTCCGACTTCTTTTTCTGGCATTTCCAAGCTTCCTCTTAGTGTTCCTCAGTCTTGGTCGCCTCTCCATGTGGTTCGTAACGGACTGCACAAATGATGTTGCCATGAGGTAGCGAACCATTCAATGTATGTTCTAGATCAAGTGTGTTTAGGAGCAAGTTCACCTTATCATGGAGGGCTTTAGCTCGAGCTCTTGTCCTGGGTCCTTGCGGGGGACTTGGCGGTCTTGAGGCGGAGGTGTCTGAAGGCCACCCCATATCAGGAGGCCGAGGTAAAGGCTTTTGTAGAGGCTTGGGAGAGTGCCAATGCTGCCAAGGTTTCTGCTGAGCAGGCTGCCAAGTCAGCAGAAACCCAGGCTAAAAAAGCTAAAAAAAGCACTGGCTGATGCTGATCAAAAGCGAGCCAAGCAGGAGCAGTCCGTAGGTAAGCGACTTGACAAGATCTCCATCTCCGTTGGCAGTAAGTGTCGTATCACTCCTTTTGGATATTTACTTAGGCTTTCATTTGCTGACATGTGTTGACTTATTCTGTTTGTGTCTCTGTGATACAGTAGAGAAAATTGGAGAGTCTTGGAGACTTCGACAGCCAAACATTGAAGATCCCCTGATGGCTACAGTGGACGTGATGGAATTAAACTGGAAGCTTGTTCAGAATGTCCTCCAGCAGACTCGCCATGTATTGATCCGTATGTTTGTCGGGTTCTGGCCAAAGAAGAGGAAGGAGATGCCAGGCGACAATCATTGGAAGCTACTCGCAGTCTTCGACACCACCGACGATCCTGTCCTTGTGATGAAGCGCATGTCAGTGAAACGAGGTATTGAAGGGGCGATCGCTTTGGCCCAATCGCATGGCGAAGAAGTGGACTAGGAAAAAGTTGGCTCTTCCCTTGCTTGCCCCCTTTTGAAGATGGAGGAATTCTTCAAGAAGGCGAAGCAGTATGCGCCCAAAGTTGTGTCTCTTATTTCTCCTTCGGCAACTTCTTTGACTTCTGCGCCTGAGTCTTCGACACCTCCTTCCAGCACCCCTGATGCTTCTGCGCCTTCTACCGCCACAGAGCCTGCTACTGAGGTGACGTAGATTTTTTGCCTTCCTCCATAGTTTTTATTCTTCAAGTTGATGTAGTAGACTTTTGTGTCTTTTGCTGATGCCTAATCGGGAAACTCTATACTTTGTAAATATTTCGCTCTATGAAATGCTTATTCCTAGCATGCCTTGTGTTTGAGTTGTTTTGCCTTGTTCTTTTGTCTTCCAGCCTGGATACGATGGTGGATTGCCAAACTTTGATTGTAGCTCGCCTCCTGTGAATATATCGAGTTCTGAAGTTCCATCTGCTTCCCACTCTCCTTGCCACTGTGCTGAGTACTTGTCAAGGATTTCTGATCTCGAAGGTCGATTGTCGCTGCTGATACGCCAAGCGAAGGCTGCTGTAGATCAGGCTGGGAGATCTTTCGGCTTGACGAAGCGGGTGTCTTCACTTGAGAGCCAGGTGTCTGACCTGATGGCGAAGATCCTTCACCTTAAAGAGTGTGATTCTTTCATTATTGGGATTATTGAATCAGCTTGTGAGCAGCTGCAATGTGAGTTTTCGTGAAGCTCCCTTGGGTTTTTGCTGTGCTCCTTTGATTTTGTATGCTAAAATCTATATCCTGCAGGCTCTTGCTTGAATCCTGTCGACGAGGATCGTCGGGTTTCCGAGCGGATTGCGGCTCTTGAGAGGGCATCGACAGATACCAACACCTTTTGGGTTGATCTGCGCCATCATTCTTTTGTAGGATCGTGCTCAGCATATCGGAGAAGCAGTCGATGGTTGTCAAAAATCTTTGGCAACCATGTATTCTGTTGTGCTTCCCCGTAATGCTCCGCCAGAGAATTTTGGGCAGCTGCTTAATGTTTTCAGGACGAGCCGACGCGTTCATCGCTTGATAGAGCTTAACTTGGTGGCTGGTGCTAATTTCGCCCTTGGCTTGATACAAAAGTGGCACCCAAGACTTAATTATAGTTCCATGTCTCTGATCTTGCCTCCAGGATGTGCGACACTGCGAGTCCATATGGACGCCACGCTTCAACCGGCGAGGAGGATTATTCGTAGGTTACTCGAAGAGGATGTTCTCTTTTTCCATGAATACCATTACTTGAACCCGCTCCTTGTTGACGATTCAGATCAAACGGCATTGTAATGTATGACTGTAATGTATATTCTTTGTGAAGGCAAGAGTTTTTGTGTTCTGATGTTGTTGTCAGAAACTTGTGCTCAAGGCGCTATTTCACTTGTTCGTGCGTTTGCCGCACTTCCGTAATGTAGCACTTGTAGTTTGTTTTCTTGAATTCGCATAAAGACTTGTAAACTCGAAAAAGAGGAACTTGTCTTTTTATTATGCTGAATGTAAAGCTACATGGGATGTCCCAAGAGACCCGGCCAGTGACCTGTGTTCTGGATCTAGAGGGCATTGCCCTACGATAACTTGTGGCTTAGTAGCCTTATTTGTCCTATTCTACTTTCCTAACAGCTTTTTGTATGCTTGTTGTCTATATTGTAGAGGTCTTCTCCTCCTCTATTGCAGCTTCCTTTGGGTCCGATGACTAGACTCATAGTTTCTTTGCCTCTGGCTCCACCAGATGTTCTTCGAGTTGTTTTGTAGTGCATGTAGTCGCACTTCCTGTTTTATCCCTGTGCTGTCCGTAGGTGGCTGTCATGCCAAAGTTTTGCGCCATCTTGTGGAACTCCTTGTCACATAGATCTGAAAGTTCGAAGCACCCATTTACTGTGATTATTCCCCTTGGTCATGGCATCTTGAGTACCAGGTAGGTGTAGTGAGGTACTGCCATGAATCGCGAAAACACGGGTCGCCCGATCGCGTGATACTGAGAAGGCCAGTCCATGACTTCGAAGTCGAGCTTCTCTCTTCTATAGTTCTGGCGATTGCCGAAGCAAACGTCGAGTGCTATTCGACCCAATGGGTAGTTGGCGCTTCCTGGTACGATTCCATGGAAAGAGAAATCTGTTGGTTCCAGGAACTCCAGTGATATGTGCATTTCTCCAAGTGTTATTGCGTAGATCAAGTTTATTCCACTTCCTGCATCCATGAATACCCTTTCTACGTCGTACCCTCCAATCTGAGCTTTGAGTACCAAAGGCGCGTTTCCTGGCCGAGGTACTGTTATGGGGTGATCTTCTCTGTTTAATTCTATGGGTTGCTCGGACGAGTGCAGATATGGGATGGCCCAATCTTCTCATGAGCGATGCGATGGTGATGATGGCAGCGGATTATTGTCGGGGATAACTTGGTGTCACCGATGAACTCTCCTCGCTTGAACCCTGATGCCAATGCAATAGCTCTCAAACCCTATAGGATATTCATGACTCCACACACTTGCGCACGTAGCCGTCAACCATGAAACGGTAGTTTGCAATCTACTGATTCCCAAATGGAACAAAAGATCACAGTAAACTTGCAGTAGTATATCACCAAATCCAGATGAATTGGTGTGGAGGAATTCAGATGAATGCTTACAGCAGTTCAACGAAGTAATCTTTAGTCTAAACGTGGTCTAACCCTAACTGAGAGGGTGCCCAGGGGTACTTATAGGTGGCCAGGCGTCCTCAGCATTGACCTGGCCCAAAACCAGCCCAGTATGGACCCAAACTGACTCGGTTCGACTCAAACAGGTACATACCGACCCATATATGGTTTCGGCCTATTTCTGGCACACATGCCATGTGTGTGGCATGCCTTAGACGTGTAGACATTGTGTCGTAGGCAGTCCTAGTGCGCTATCACATGCTCGTGCTCATGCTGACTTGATCTCCACTTGTCTCTCGATCGCCGTCCTCCCTCTCCTCCCACTGGCAATATCTTGACAGATGACATACCTAAATACAACATAGCACATCGCTTTTAGGTAGTATATAATTCGTAGATATCAAGACAATGTTTTCAACTAGGAAAGAATTCACCTTATAATAATCATCAATTAGACTCAATATTTCCTTCCAGCTCAAACACTCAAAATTAGCATGATCCATGATTGTATCCTCATCATCCTCCCTTTCTTCAAGAAAAGCCATCCTCGGCTTTGGGTAAGCTGAAAGTGGTAGGAACAACAAGAACAATGTGTACGCAGAGTATATGTATACATAACATGTTGTAATATTTTTGTTCACATGAAAAATATGTCTACTATACATCAAGCAACTTAAATTGCAGGTATAAGTGAAGTACATTTTAGTAGCATATAAATGCAGCATGTGTTGGGACAAAGATAACGGATATGAAAAATCTTATTCTATTCTAGCAGAATTAGAACACTCCAACACAGGTAAAAGTACGTTGGTTGGTTGTAGTATATCAACTAGGCCAGGATGTAGTTGCATACCATCTCGAACATAATCTAGTGTCCCACTATAAAGAGACTGTGACACATAGCATATAGGACAGAGAACATCAAGTTTCAGTTCATTAATTATATCACAAGTTATGAATATGTGATCGACAAAAAAATTATCATTGATGCTATATTCACCAATCAAGTAAAACATGAAGCAATAGGAATGTGTGCTAGAATTGAAATAGGAAATTTCAGAAATCTTATTCATAGCACAATGCAAACTAAGAGGTTCTTTTAGCATGATGGAATACACAATTTCATTTGATGGTATTCTAGCAAGTACTTCCTTATGTGTCAGCACTATCGCATGATCGAAATTCGAAATATGCAAATTATCACATGGTACTGAAACATTAGTGCAAGATAAATCACTAGAAGGAACTAGCAAAGGAGTAGACTCACAAAGATTATCCATAGCTGCTGGTTGTGGCTCCAAATTAGTACCTATTTCAATGACATGCTCCTCATAAGAAGTAGGCACCGGAACATCCTCCTCAAGTGATAATGCACAAACCGGGGATGCAGGTTGTAAAATAGGCGGCTCCCTTTCTGAAACAACACTAGGAGTAGACAAAGTTACATTAGTTGAAATATCCTCACATATCCTATCGTCGACTACTCTTGTGTTTTCATTTTTGCTCATACTCTCAAAGTGTATGCTCTCAACCTCACATTTGGTGGAATCACACAGCTCACTTTTTATAACACTCTCACTCAATTTGGCTATGTGGCTCTCATTCTCACATGGGTTGTGAAACACACCATGGTCAATATGGCAAATAATGGGAATGCCACCATCCATCATGACCCTGTTCTTAGGTGACAAGATGAACTCCTTTGTCCTCTCCTTGCGAAGAAGATGATTCTTATGAAACTGTTCAGCTGTTAGACACAGCCAAGCACGCCGCTTCTTATTCCACTTGAAACAAACTATCGGCCTATTATGACAAGGCTAAGCGTGATAGGTGTGGAACCAAGGATACCCTAAAGAAATGTGACAAGAGTTAAGTGGCATCGGGGATACACCACAATGAACAACCTCGGTATGCTCTCCGCAAGTAACAGGAACGTCAGCTATGTGTGAAATCAGCAAGGTGCCATATGAGGAACGCAAGAGGTACGGCGATGTACTAGCACATGTGGCTAGGTGCAACGTCTCCACAACCTCAATGCTGATTAAATTGATGGTAGAGATGTGGTCAATGGTGGTTGCAGCACATCTATCTCCAATCATCACACCATGGTGAAAGAGCCCATCACCGTCATAGTTGCCACGTTCTTCCTCCCAAAAAGTGGCACTACAATATCTGTGGCGGAAAAAAATGATATCTGCCAGCCTCCACAGTATCCATAATGTCATCTGCCATAATTAGTGCAGCAACAAATATGTATATATGGTGAAACACACTACTCACTCAAAAATGTCAAGAAAAGGTGAATCTTACCGTTCCAAGGTGAATAGCGATGCTTACCAAATCAGATAAACGACCAATGCACTGATTTGAAGAAGTGAATACCGAGGGTATAAGAGCGATCACACGACAAACCAGGAATATATGGTGGAGCTGTAGGTATGATATCCTAAGTACACCGCAAATAAATCCTAGTGCTGATCATATGATAAGACCCACAGAAACACACACGGTGGAGATAAATGAGGCAAAGCAACTCTGAAGAAGAGCTCAATAGATATAAGTGACAACGCACAATAGCTCGTATTGCAATGCACAAGAGAGACGCTAGCAATGGCTCAACGAACAGGCACAAGATTGCGCACACGGCAGCAGCGTGATAAGCTCGAAATAACTAGTCTCGTATGGGTAAGCTCCTAACACAATGCTGTAGAAAGGCTATAGCTAAATCTCACAAAGTATTCAAGAGGTACACTATGTGGACACCACGGCAGAACACCGACCAAAACCGTGTCATGGCAGAAGTGTACGACAACGAAAACACCCGGCGGCGAATCAGTGGAAATACGGTGTTGCGGCAGAGAAAGTCATCGGAAAGTGTGTCGTGACAGGAAATACAGCGTCAGAAACAACGCACGGCAGCGAGTAACCCGAAATACGCTGTCGCTGCAGAGAAGTTGCCGTAAAGTATGTCGCAGCAGAACTTGGCATGGCGGAAGTTTTACATTTTTTTAATTTAGGTGTGGCATTTACTGCTGATTGATGTGTAGCCTTTTTTTGTTTTTTTACTAAACTAAACCGAAACTTGGGCCTAAACTGAAATGGGCTGATCTAGCGCCTGACCATAGACGTTCTCCACGTGTTGGCGCCCCGATCGATGTGAGCGGTCGCTCGACCCCAGACGCACACCGCGCTGGGGCGAGGCCGCGCGAGCCAAACGAACGTTTGACGTCAGTCCCAATTGGATCTCAGCAATAGCGACGGCGAGCGTGGACTTCCTTGCGGGCGCCTGCTTCTCTCTCTCTTTTTTTACTTCCTGATTGGATCTGGGAAAGCACGAAGCCCAAACGAGAAAGCTAGGGACCTGAGGAGATCGATAGCGATCGCTGTGTTTTTTTTTGGTGACTAGCGATCGGAAACAATCGGAATGATTAGAGCAATCGACAACAATCAGAAACGGCGGCGGCAGCCTGATTGGACGAGGACACCAACGACACAAAACAGAGAACAAAGACAAGGAACCGAGACTACGACGACTCGGACAAGAAGAAAATCAACGATCAGCAACTAAAAACTTAAGAACGATGCAATCTAGGCTATGGCAAAACTAAGAACCCTAATTTTTTTGAGGCTTTTTTTGGATAGGACTGAAAACAAAATGAATTGTTGGGATGGATTTGTGGATGCTCATTGAGTAAACCGTGGAAATCTGATACCAAGCTGATATGGGGTGGCCCGATCTTCACGTGAGCAATGCGATGGTGATGATGGCAGCAGATGATTGTCGGGGATAACTTGGTGTCACCGATGAACTCTCCTCGCTTGAACCCTGATGACAATGCAACAGCTCTCAAACCCTGTAGGATATTCACGACTCCACACACTTGCGCACGTAGCCGTCGACCATGAAATGGTAGTTTGCAATCTACTGATTCGCAATGGAACAACAGATCACACTAAACTTGCAGTAATATATCACCAAATCTAGATGAATTGGTGCGGAGGAATTCAGATGAATGCTTACAGCAGTTCAACGAAGTAATCTTTAGTCTAAACGTGGTCTAACCCTAATTCAGGGGGCGCCCAGGGGTACTTATAGGTGGCCGGGCGTCCTCGGCATTGACCTGGCCCAAAACCAGCCCGGTTTGGGCCCAAACTGACTCGGTTCGACTCAAATGGTACATACCGACCCATATATGGGTTCGGCCTATTTCTGGCACGCAGGGCATTTGTGTGGCGCACCTTAGACGTGTAGACATCGTGTCGTAGGCAGTCCTAGTGCGCCATCACATGCTCGTGCTCATGCAGACTTGATCTCCACTTGTCTCTCGATCGCCGTCCTCCCTCTCCTCCCGCTGGCGATACCTTGACAGATGACATACCTAAATACAACATAGCACATCGATTTTAGGTAGTATATAATTCGGAGATATCAAGACATTCTTTTCAACTAGGAAAGAATTCACCTTATAATAATCATCAATTAGACTCAATATTTCCTTCCAGGTCAAACACTCAAAATCAGCATGATCCATGATTGTATCCTCATCACTTTATCTTTTGCATGTTTTACATGGTCTCTAGGGCTTTCGCACAAGAACCGTTTCTTACCTACGAACATGAAACCACAACATTGATCAACGGATTGTTTCTTCGATTCCCCATTAAGAGCACTCCGTTGCAGACGCCATATACACTATAATTGGAGAAACAGACACCCGACAAGCCACTCTTATACGGTGCAAGCCGTATGTTAGGTGTGGAACCCGTCTCGCGTGAAACACGTAAGGTCGGTCTTTGGGCCACTTTAATCCAACTATGCCACATATATAAGCAAATGCACATGCGAGGGGAACATTGAGAGGATCAATACCCACATATTGCTATGTGTTCTAATCGTACAACCATAGTACGCATAGGTCGGGCTCTGATACCACTGTTGGGTTTCAGTGCAAATAACAAAAAAAATTATTACCTACGCAACTCCAAATTTCCCAAGATCTATCTACGAGTAATGCTGTAATGATTATAGGAGATCGATGATGCACCCTCGTACACCGATCACGGAGATTACGCCCCCGCATAGGCGTTGATGATGAAGCCGACGTAGCCGACCTCAAGGTCGTGTAGATCTTGATGCCACGACATCGGAGCGAAAAAATACCGGTGTAATGACCCAACGCCACAAGTGCAGCACCTCCGAGTACTCATAGACATACGATGAATGATGACTTCTTCCAGTCTCTCTTATCCACCTGAGATTGTGGAAGTAGATCGGTTTTGGATCGGATCCAGAATTCCCGCATCACGATGGTGTGCAGCGTTGGAGATCAACCTTGCTCATACGCAGCCCTTCGGGGAGCCACATGAGAGGGAGAGAGGGGATAGGCGAGGCGTATGAGGGGGAGAGGAGAGCTCTGATACGTCTCAAACGTATCTATAATTTTTTATGGTCCATGCTTGTTTTTACACCATGATGAAGGAATGACAAATAGGCCCTCGATATTCGCCTACCTGGTTTTCGGCCCAGAGGAGGTTACTGTCGAAGGAGTTGCAAGGCCCATAAGGACAGTGGCTGGACGCGGCCCAGGAGCTACACTTGGCGTGCAAGCAAGGATTCGAAGAGTCCAAGTTGGATTAGTCTTCGGCTAGGGCTTATTCGAGACTGATCCGATCTGTATTTTTCTTGAGGGACAATCCTGAGACCCAGCTTTCGCAAATAAAAGGCTAGGAGGGAGGTCCCGAAACACTAGACACTTTTCCACCACCTCACGCCGGAGCGCTCGATACTTAGAGCTCTCTACCTCGGCTAGATCCAATCTACGCCACCATTGTAACACCTCTACCAAAGCCACCCCATCAATAAAAAGTCAGACAAGCAGGATGTAGGTCATTACCCTACCAAGGGGGCCAAACCTGGGTAAAACCTCATGTCTCTCTGCTTTTGTCTGATCGCCGTCGAGTTCGCCGGATCCCCGAAGTGCTCCATGAATCGAAAGCCCTCAAACATGGGCATTGCTGGGGTAGAACCTCATCAATTGGCGCCGACCGTGGGGACAACGAGATCTAGATCTACGGATTTGCCGGCTCCATCACCAACCAACACCAAGATCGACATCGGCACCACCATCGACATCGGCACCACCATCGACACCGCCATCGGCATCGCTGTGCCGACCGACGTTGACACCAACGCCAAGATCGACATCGACACCACCATCGACACCGCTGTGCCGGCCATCATCGACGCCAAACCATCGGAACCAGAGGTCGACATCATGGAATCGACCGTCATCGACACCGCCTCGCCAAGCACCACCGACCTCACTCCGGCCGCGACCATCATCGGCCCTACATCAGGCACAGTAGCAGCGGTCTTGATGGTGACCGGAGGCTTCGACATGGCCTTCAGACTATTCAATTTCTTCATGGACAGTGACGGAGCAGTGGAGCTGATCTCCATCAATGACTCGGCCCCGCTCATGGCCGAAACAAGCACACCGCCAGCTATCGGGGGCAAACCCTCGACAATCGCGCTACTGGCGCCATCGGAGGAGGAATCACAGCTAAGAACTTTGACCCCGTCAGTCGGGTCGAAAGATTTCGAAGATCCACCTCCATCCCCAACCACCGCCTACTGCGTCGATTGCGACGCATACCACTACGTGGGCGCCAGAGATTTCTCGTCTCACGAGATCGCCGGCTGTGAAGATCCTTGGGGGGGCACTGCAGCTGTCTACCCGACGATATCCGAGTGCGAGTGGGCTCTCAACGCCCTCACGCTTCGTACTGCACCCTATGACCCCGACTATGTCGAGGGGTTGTACTCAGACTACACGTGCTCGGACGACGACGACGATGTCTACCCTGAAGCTAAGGGGAAGATTGGCAATTCGGCTAGCTCTTATTCAAGCGAATCTGCCACATCAAGCAACAGGTACACGGTCGATTACGACCCTGACTTCATGATCAAGGTCGGATCTTATGTCAGAAACGACGACATCTACCCTCTAGCACTAGGCGAAATCAGTGACGACTCGACCCCGTCGTTCGGAGGGCACTTCATGATGACGTCACATGGAGACGGGAATGAACACAGATCTAATGACGGTCGAAATTGGTCAAACACCGGTCCACAGTTCATAACGCAAGACCAGATCTGGTACGCAAGGAGAGTGTACGCGGGCGAAGCAGATATGGGTCCTAATCCAAGCCCGCAGGAGCTAGCTGCGCTCAGATTCGTCGTCCAGGAGCAGAAGGACCAGATTAGTGCCGACAGACGCATCTTGGAGTGACGCAGAGACGAAGCCGATGCGTCCAGCAGACGGCGAGCCGAGCGATCGTCTCATTACTCATCGAGTGTCCAGCATAGGTCACAGTCACATGTCCAGCCTGGGGCCAATACGCACAACATTGCCCGAAATTTGGAGGCAGAGTTCAATGAAGCAGATCTGCTGCCCAAGACCAAAGAAGCGGCGATCATGGCAACAGCAGCATACATTGCTGCAAACGCAGCCAACGGCGACGAGCATATGAGGCACTTGCGAAATCTGGCGCTCGAAGGAGTTAGGGTGCTTCAAGGCACAGCTAACCAAGAGCGCGAAATGACGCCAAGAAGGGCCATCTCACCAGTCGAACAGTCCAGACACCCAGTAGCAGCGCCAGCAGTCGCGCCTAGGACTCAAGTGGTGGAACCTATCAACAGAGAGCTTCAACATGGCTTGGCTCAGAATAGAGTCGACCACGGGCGTGCACGACGCGAGGCCCGTCGCTTCGAGGAGGAACGTAATTTGGAGGCGTTCGCCGGTAATCACGATGGGCTCTGCAGAGTGGAGTGCTTTAGTCTCCTGATCCGTTCTACACCATTGCCGAAAGGGATCAAGCTCAGCGATGGTGTAGTCAAGTTCAATGGGCAGCAGGACCCTCGAATTTGGCTCGATGACTTCATGACCGCCGTCACAATCGGCGGCGCATCCAGAGACAACGCTCTCCAGCTGCTGTCGCTGCACTTGAAGGACAACGCAAGGGCATGGCTGAACAACCTTGCTTCGGACAACATTCGCTCTTGGGAGGAATTTCAGCAAGCATTCATCGCTAACTTTCGAGGCACTTCACGACGGCCCACATCGTTCGAAGAACTGCGCCTGTGCGTACAGAGGACCGGAGAAAATCTGAGGTCATACATTTCACGATGGATCAGCCTCCGCAATACGGCGGAAAATATTTCGCCCGAAAGAGCCATCGATGCCTTCCGGGATGGCCTCATCCGACGCGACTTCAAGGAGGAGCTGGGGCGCTGTAAGCCGAAAACCGTCGACCATCTCATGAGTTTGGCGAACAAGTGGGCTGATGGAGAAGATTCCATATCAGCACCTAGAAGCCGTCGCCGATCAGCAGAGCGTGACGCCGATGCAAAAGATCAATTCCACACCAGCTCTCGAAAGAAAGGTCATCGGAATCGCTACAATGATGCAGATACCTCGGATATGGTAGCAGAAGGCTACGTAAACGAGGACCGTGACGATAGTTGCGATGGACCGCGACGAGGAAACAGCTACTACGACAGTAGCAGCAGAAGCGCTGGCCGTGCTTCGAGGCCAAAAACGGAGTGGCGCCGAAGGTGTGATCAGCCACAGCTGTTAGCAGAAGAGATGCTCGATGGGGGGGTGCACAAGACACACGTACCTCGATAAAGATGGGATACGAAGACCCGCTCATCTTCTCATCGAGTGCAGAGAATTCCTTCGCCTTAGTCGAGCGCTTCAAGAGAGGATGCAAACCGAGCAGCCGGTGGGAGACGCGATAGCTTTCAACGCTCCGCCACCACCGCCCAACCCGCCAGCAAATGTGGTACAACAGGGCCAACAGGGCCAGCAGAGCCATCAGGCCGCCACGATCCAGCACGTCGAGCCACGACAGCCAGCCGTCGAAGAAGAGGCGTTCCCGCCACCACGAGGCTTCGTGCCAATGATTCAAAGAGGGTGTCTGACGAATAAAGTCGAGCGGAAGCGCGCAAGAGAAGTATTTCACGCCGAACACGCACTGCTAGCCATGCCCGAATATCTGAACTGGTCAGAGCACCCGATCGGCTTCGACCGGTTAGACCATCCACCAAAGATCCCACGCCCTGGACATCACGCACTGGTCCTCGAGGCACAGATAGGGGGTTTCACCTCGAAGAAAGTGTTCATGGATGGAGGGAGCAGCCTGAACCTCATCTATGTAGACACATTGCGGAAGATCAACATCCCGATGGACAACCTCTTGCCGATAGAGACGTCCTTCCACGGAATCGTCCCAGGGAAGCCGACGTACTCATTGGGGGCAATACACCTGGACGTCATCTTCGGTACTCCATCAAACTTCAGGAAGGAGAAGATCGAATTCAAAGTCGTCGACTGGCCCTCATAGTACCACGCCATCCTCGGGCGACCAGCGTTCGCCTGATTCATGGCAGCGCCACACTATGCTTACCTCAAGCTGTGGATGCCCACGAATAGAGGACCACTGACGATCAGCGGTAGCTTTGCCTGCTCCGAGAATTGCGATAAGGACTTGAACAGCATGTCCCAAACATTCGGAGTGCACGAGGAGCTTCATCATATCAGGGAGGCCACCGTCATGGACATTGATCCACTGGCGCAGCAGAATGCCCCAGAGTTGTCATTCGATGCCAGCAAAGACACCCGAGAGCACCAGATCCACCCGACAGATCCAACCAAGACTGCGCGGGTGTCGAATTCTCACTCCCCCGCATAGGAAAGCGCGCTCGTCGAGTTCCTCCGTGAGCACTGGAGGATGTTCGCCTGGTGTCCAGCAGATATGCCAGGCATCCCCAAGGAACTCGCCGAGCATGAGCTAAAAATCTTTCCCAACGCGAAGCCGGTCAAGCAATCGATGCGCTGGTACAACCCAGAAAAGGCCCGGTCAATGGGTGAAGAAATCAACCGTCTCCTTGAGGCAAAGTTCATCAGGGAGATCAAGGAGGCCACATGGCTTTCGCCACCGGTCATGGTGGAAAAGAAGGACACCAAGATCTACAGGATGTGCATCGACTTCACGGTGCTGAACAAGCACTGCCTGAAAGACTACTTCCCTCTGCCCCGAATCGACCAGATCATCGATTCTACTCCGGGATGCGAGTGCCTTTCGTTCCTCGATGCGTACTCTGGGTACAACCAGATAAGGCTGAAGGTGGAGGACGAAGACAAGACGGCGTTCATCACCCTACACGGAGTGTACTGCTACATGACAATGCCCTTCTGGCTCAAGAACGCGGGAGCTACCTATCAACGGTGCATGCAAGCGTGCCTGAAGGAACATATCTGACATGGGCACGATGGAGGAGGTGAAGCCCAATTTTAGGACTCCACCAGGATGAGGGCAGCTTGAAGATTGGCACGCCAGGACGACCTACGATATGTAATAATTAGTCTAAGGTTGTGTCAGCAATTTATATTCATGCTTATGTTATTTCGTAGCTAGGTCAAGTTGTGGGCCACCTAGGTTTTATTGTGTGTTTTGGGTTTGGGCCTGTCTAAGCCCAACAGTTTTCTGGCCATCTATATAAGGAGGCCAGCAGTTTAGGGTTTAGGGAGTTCAGTTGTTTAGTCAAAAAACCATCGTGTGCTCCACCGTGTATCATCCCTCCGGGGAAACGGCGATGCCGTGTTTATCAAATACATTGTTGTGAAGGCTCTTGTGTTCATCAAGGATTATCAGGCTCAGGTTTGAGGCGTGGTGTTCATCATCACGTTGCTTGCTGGATTCGTTCCTCTTCTTTAGGTGACGTTCTTTGCGTTGTTGGAAGATTGTTATCCGGGTAGACTCGCTGTGAAAGATCGGGACAAAACTCCAAGGATCATCGGCGTGATCTTTCATAGCGAGTCTACCCGGATAACAATCTTCCAACAACGCAAAGAACGTCACCTGAAGAAGAGGAACGAATCCAGCAAGCAACGTGATGATGAACACCACGCCTCAAACCTGAGCCTGATAATCCTTGATGAACACAAGAACCTTCACAACAATGTATTTGATAAACACGGCAGCGCCGTTTCCCCGGAGGGATGATACACGGTGGAGCACACGATGGTTTTTGACTAAACAACTGAACTCCCTAAACCCTAAACTGCTGGCCTCCTTATATAGATGGCCAGAAAACTGTTGGGCTTAGACAGGCCCAAACCCAAAACACACAATAAAACCTAGGTGGCCCACAACTTGACCTAGCTACGAAATAACATAAGCATGAATATAAATTGCTGACACAACCTTAGACTAATTATTACATATCGTAGGTCGTCCTGGCGTGCCAATCTTCAAGCTGCCCTCATCCTGGTGGAGTCCTAAAATTGGGCTTCACCTCCTCCGTCGTGCCCATATCATCCTCCCCCCCTTCAAAAAGCGTTGTCCCCAACGCGTGAGGGTCTGCTCGACAGGGTGGCGGAATATTAACAATAGCACCACGCATATTCGCCGTCTTCAAGTCTTGCTTGCCTTCCACACCACGTCCTCCCTCTTGGCCTGCTCGACTTGATACAGCCCTGGGTGGTTGCACCTCTTTTCTTCGCCAAATGAACTTGTACTTAGGCGCCTCCACCTTCTTCTTCTCAACTCTTGATGGAGCTTTGTGCTGCTGAACATGAACCTTCTGTGCACGACCCTGCAAAGTAGTAATGCCTGGGCCACACAACTGACGAACACGTCCATCCTTGCCTTTGTGCACACGTACTGCTGCTCCAACAAAACGTTTCCGAGGTGTTCTCACAAAACTGTGGCTGACTACCCGCGGCACCATATGCACCGGAACACGATCAGCACCACCGTCATCGGTCTGAACACCCATGTCAACACGAACTGGAAGTGGAACACATGGAATACATGGTGACATATCCTTCCCTTCATCTATATGAGGCTTGACTTCAACCGGCTTGTCACTAACAAGAACAACTGGCTTGTCATCTACAGGCTTGGCTGAAACAATATCACCACTGACGCTCTTCGCATCATGCTCCTCAAGCTGCACCTGAGCTAGCCCTGGTTGTGGCTTAGCTTTATGCAACTTCTCCTTGCGAACCACCAACACGACATCGGACTTGATTTGATCATCTCTCATAGGCTTCAAAGTCCGTTGTTTGCCATCATGCACAAAAGAATATGTATTTGCTCTCCCAGCATGCATAGCATTGTGATCATACTGCCATGAACGTCCAAGTAACATCCCACATACCTCCAATGGCAACACATCACATTCCACCTCATCAACATAGTCATCAACTGTAAATGGCACACGCACCTTGTGAGTAATCTTCAGCATACCGCAGCTATTAACCCACTCAACATGGCTCGGTTCTGGAATACGCCATGTGGATAAACCCAAAGCCTCCACAACCGCCTTGCTAATGCCATTGCAGTAACTACCACTATCAATCATCAACTTGCATGCTTTGCCTTTGATTATGCACTGCGCCTGAAATAAATTCCATCGCTGGCCTCTATCCGCTGTCATGCAAGTCTCATCATGTACTATTTTGAGTTGCATATTCAGCCCACTCAATGGTACAACCTCCTCCACGATATCCTTGACAACATCAGCCTTGACAACATCAACCGCTAACAATTCAGAATTCGTGGCTGCCACCTTGCTAACTGTCGGCAATGGAACAACTGGCAACTTCTCATGAGTAGTCACAGCTATCGCGACCTTTGGTATAGGAACTATGCTCTTGCCAACATCCTCTATCCCATGCACAACCTTGGGTGACTGCTCTATTTCCTCCATATACGGTAACACAAAACCATCACGGAGAAATTCCTTGAAGTCCTCCCAAGTACAATCAAACTCATTTCTTCCAACTGCCTTGCACCACCAACTGGTTACTTCAGTGTCCACACGCCGGTAAGCAAGACCATATCCATCATAGCTACGAAACTTGTCATTGTATGTGCGACATCGATGGAAGCCCAGTTCCATGTGCCTTTCCGAATCGTGGTACTCCGCAATTGTCGCAAGTTGATGTAAACACCAGCTAGCCTTGGATAGCGGCACTCCCTTCTTCATATCAAGATAATCATTGAAAACATCACTAGACTTCTTGCCAAGATAGCACCTTTTGCCAAAAACATCTCCCGAAAAAGAATCCATCTTTATATGTACTTAGCCGTTACTGATTGCTGAATGCAAAAATGCAGCAGCAACTAATGTCCTCTGTCAAGCAAATAATGTCCACCGCCAAGCAAAAATCTGCAGACTAGTGCAGCCTTTACGTACTCGTTGAATCAGACGAGAGATCTATCGATGTATGACAGTAAGCGATCAATTCCAGCTCTTTTCACAGTCTGTGGCGTCACAGAACTGAGAAACAAAAGCAAAGAACAGAGGCAGCGCGCTTAACCCCGGAGACCGTCTGGGGTCTAGCGACCGAAACTCCCAGGCGAGGGCGAGCGAGCCGCTCGGTAGTTGGGCCGGCCCACGTTGGCTTGGCTCGCGAGCGAGTCCCAACCGGTCGCGGACGTGGGCGAGCCTCGCTCGACCCCAGAGATCCTCTCCGTCAGGCGCGATCGTGCGGGGCGATTTCCTCTGTTGTTTTTTTTTTACTTGGAGCGATCCGATCTAGGAACGATCCTGTCGAAGCGAGCACTCCCGATCAAGAGTCAATGGGCCGGCCCACGAGGGAGACACGAACGATCCAGGCGGGGCTCGGGCGCTGGCGCGTCGATCCTAGGACGCGGGCGACCGTCTTGCCCAGGCGCAGACGATCTCCGCGATCAGGCGCCTGAGTAGCGATCGAAAATTGTGTGTTTTTTTTTCTTCTTTTTTTCGATCGCTGCAGATCTGGCAACGTAGAGCTCTGGGACTCTGGGAATAGCGATCAAGACGGCAGCCTTTCTCCAGCGATCGAGCGGGCATGCTATCTGTTCTCCAGCGCTCTTTCCTTTTTTGTTGTCTTCAATTCCCAATTCCCTCGATCGGATCTGAGAAAGGATCGGCAACTGCTCATATCCACATGCGTCCCTGTTCAGATCAAGAAATCTCCACCCAGAAACTTCAAAATAGCAATTTACCATGTGCAGACCTTGCAGAAACCGACCTACAAATTGTAGCTAATCTGCTTCAATCTCTCCGATCTGACAATTGCTCGTATGATGAACAATCAGCAGATCAATCTCGCCGCGAGCAACCCAGTAATCTGATACCACATGATAAGGATCACGCCGATGATCGTTGGAGTTTTGTCCCGATCTTTCACAGCGAGTCTACCCGGATAACAATCTTCCAACAACGCAAAGAACGTCACCTGAAGAAGACGAACGAATCCAGCAAGCAACGTGATGATGAACACCACGCCTCAAACCTGAGCCTGATAATCCTTGATGAACACAAGACCCTTCACAGCAATGTATTTGATAAACACGGCAGCGCCGTTTCCCCGGAGGGATGATACACGGTGGAGCACACGATGGTTTTTGACTAAACAACTAAACTCCCTAAACCCTAAACTGCTGGCCTCCTTATATAGATGGCCAGAAAACTGTTGGGCTTAGACAGGCCCAAACCCAAAACACACAATAAAACCTAGGTGGCCCACAACTTGACCTAGCTACGAAATAACATAAGCATGAATATAAATTGCTGACACAACCTTAGACTAATTATTACATATCGTAGGTCGTCCTGGCGTGCCAATCTTCAAGCTGCCCTCATCCTGGTGGAGTCCTAAAATTGGGCTTCACCTCCTCCGTCGTGCCCATATCAATATCGGTCGCAACATCAAGGTCTACGTCGATGACATCGTCATCAAGACCGCGAAAGCAGACAACTGCTTGACGACCTGCGAGAAACCTTCGCCAACCTCGACCGCTACAGCATCAAGCTCAACCCGAAGAAATGCTCCTTTGGGGTGCCTACAGGCCAGCTGCTGGGCTACCTCATCTCCGAAAGAGGAATCGAGGGCAACCCAGAGAAGGTCCAAGCTATTATCAACATGCAGCTGCCAAAAACGCTTCGACACATCCAGCAGTTGACGAGTCGACTAGCAGCACTTAGCCGCTTTATAAGCAAGCTCGGCGAAAAGGCTGTCTCCTTCTATCGGCTACTTCGGAAGATGGACAACTTCAAGTGGACAGAAGAGGCACAAGCCACGTTCGACGATCTCAAGTGTCGCCTTACGACATCACCAGTCCTAGTCACCCCCGAGAGAAAAAGCCAATGTTGCTATACATAGCGGACCACAAATCAAGTCGTCAGTTTGGTCCTTGTGGTTGAGCGTGTGGAGGATGGCAAAGAGCATGGAGTTCAAAGCCCAGTATACTACCTCAGTGAGGTCTTGTCTCTGACCAAGCAGCAGTATCCCCACTACCAGAAGCTAGCATACGCCATCTACATGATGGGGAAGAAACTGCCGCACTACTTTGAGTGCCATTCCATCATAGTGGTGGCTTCGAACCCGGTGTCCAGCATCCTCAACAACCCAGATGCCACAGGATGCGTGTCGCTATGGGGAATCATGCTAGGACCCTGGGAGATTATGTACCAGCGCCAATCGGCAATCAAGTCACAAGTCCTACCAGATTTCATAGCCGAATGGATGGAAGCACAGATGCCCGACCCGGACCTGTCGAATTGTTGGACCATATTCGTCGATGGGTCTAAGCGGGTCCCGGGAGCAGGAGCAGGAGTGGTCCTTGTATCGCCACAAGGGGACAAGATGCGCTACGTCCTCCGCATGCGCTTCATGAACCCCTCGAACAACGAGGCAGAGTACGAAGCCGTTCTGCACGGCATGCGCATGGCGAAAGCCTGCGGGGCCACCTGCATCAAGATCCATGGAGACTCAAACATCATCGCCTAGCAAGTCATGAAGGAGTGCGATGCGACCTTTGCAAACATGATCGCATATCATGCCATGTATGACAAGCTCGAAGGCGACTTCGAGAGGTGCGAGGTAACACACATCGGCAGGGAAAGCAACGAAGAGGCAGACAACCTGGCCAACATTTGGTCGAGGTGCCTGCCGATACCGCCAGGAGTCTTCTTCGAGGAGATATTCGAGCGCTCTGTCAAGATCAAGCCAGCAACCGACCCGGCGTTAGCAACACACTCAGGGGCTAAGCAGGCAAACCCCACCCCAGCAGCGGGAACAGAAGACCTCCCCAAAGACGCAGCTACAGTCATGCTCATCGAAGCAGTCTGGACAAAGCCGTACCTAGCCTACCTGGCGCGAGGCGAACTCCCAGAAGATCCCATCCATCGTCGATAGGTCATGCGACACTCCAAGGCCTTCACGATAATCAACGGGGAACTCTACAAGCGTAGCACCATAGGGGTACTCCAACGATGCATAGCGCAAGAGGACGGAATCGCCCTCCTTCGAGAGATCCATGAAGGAACCTGCGGGCACCATGCCAACAGTCGAACTCTGGTTGCTAAGGCTTTTCGATCAGGGTTCTACTGGCTCTCGGCCCTCTACGACACCAGGAACATCGTCTAGCATTGCAAAGCATGCCAGCTATTCGCCACCAAGCCTCACGCACCCGCGTCAGAGCTGCACACCATCCCTGTTGCCTGGCCCTTCGCGCAATGGGGCCTCGATCAAGTAGGGCCTTTGCCCAAGTCATCTCGAGGAAGTCACACATACCTGTTGGTCGTGGTGGACAAATTCTCCAAATGGATCAAAGCTACCCCGGTCACCAACCAAGAGGCGACCACGGCGGTCAAATTCTTCGAGTCCATCATCTACCGGTACGGCGTACCGAACAGCATCGTCACCGACAACGGCACCAACTTCACCTCGGGCGAATTCCAAGAGTTCGCCAAAAACCTTAGTATCAAGATCAAGTATGCCTCGGTAGCGCATCCAAAGTCCAACGGCCAAGTCGAAAAGGCCAACGGGCTCGTCTGCGCAGGCCTGAAGAAGTGACTCCTTCGATCCCTCAAACGCGCGGCAAGCGCTTGGGTCGAGGAACTGCCTTCGGTCCTATGGAGCCTGCGGACTACGCCCAATTCTTCGACCGGCTACACGCCGTTCTTTCTGCTTTTCGGAGCAGAAGCAGTGCTACCTACGGATGTGCGCTACTGTGCGCCCCGCGTGGTGGCTTACGTCGAGGAGGACGCAGAAAAGGCATTGGCATATGCCCAAGACCTGCTGGATGAAGCTCGGGACGTCGCCCTCGCCTGCTCGGCAGTTTACCAGCAAAGCCACCGCAATTACCATAGCAGACGGGTACGCGGACGGTCCATCGAGCCAGGCAACCTCGTACTTCGCCTCAAGCAAACAAGCACGTCGAAACTGGAGCCACCATGGGAAGGCCCATACCTCATCCACGAAGCAATCCCAGGAGGCGTGTATGGGCTACGCGACCCCAAGACAGGGAAGGACATCGACAACCCGTGGAACGCATAGCAGTTGCGTCGGTTCTATCCTTAGAATCAGCACACTTCCTCCACCTCCCATCTCTATGTAATTAAGCGTCGGCAGCAGACCACGCTCAACCATTGCGCCCTCGGCGCCAAGCAATAAAGTACACTTCCTCACATCATTGTTTAACCCACACTTGGGGGCTTCGCCTTAAAAAAATCGCTCAACCTACGCTCGGGGGCTTCGCCCTTTGACCTACGCTCGGGGGATCCGCCCTGTGACCTACGCTCGGGGGCTCCGCCCTACGACCTACGCTCGGGGGCTCCGCCCTTTGACCTACGCTCAGGGGCTCCGCCCTTCGACCTACGCTCGGGGGCTCCGCCCTTCGACATATGCTCGGGGGCTCCGCCCTTCGACCTATGCTCGGGGGCTCCGCTTTTCAAACTACATGACTCGACGGAGATTCGAACAAAGCACTCTGAAGAATCTACCAAGATACAAACATACACAAGAGATAAGCCGGATTCAGATATGTCGCCAAGTCATTGCACCGCGACGCCTTGATTCGCCCTCTGACGATCACTCTCGGTGATAATCTGTCGGGCGATACAATCAGCCGTGTCCTTACAAGCAGAATAATGAGGATCCATGTCAACACGGCCGCTGGGAGTTGGAGGGAGCGCCTTCAGCAGTTCCAAGTCGATCTCAGGGTAATGAACACGCACAAAGGAAAGGGCGACGAGAGCCCCGCAGCGCAAATGTTCTCGAACGAAGGAATAGACAGCGTTGTCGTTCTCGAATCGATCAAGTAGCGCAGGTAGGCCTTCGGGTTGATTGTTCAGAGGAAACATCGCCTCATGCACAAGCGTGAGGGCACTGCGGCTCGTTTCGGCCAGCACTCTAGCCTGGGCGATCCTATCCTGGAGGACTGTCAGCTTCAACGCTTTCGATCGGTTAGCCCAGAAGCTGTCAGCGATCGAATTAGCCTGCGTCTGAGCCGCACGAAGATGTGCACTTACGCGCCGGGCTTCGGATTCACTATCAAGGCATACATCTGCAAAAGAGGGAAGAATGTCACACTCGACAGGCTTAAACCACAAAGCAGATCAAGATCTCGGAAGACTCACATTTCATGGCTTTCCCAAGGTTCTCGACCTCCTCAAGAAGGAACCTTTCGGCATCCGTAGCCCGTGACGCCTTGGAAAGGGCAATGTCGACCTTGGCAGTAACAGTTTTCAGTTGATGTTGTGTGCTCTTGAGCTGGTCACGCAAGGATCGAATCAAAGATAATTCACTCGTGGAAGGTGCTCTCCACTCAACGACGTTGGAAGAACTAGCAACTGTTTCATACGAAACAGGCCAGGCATTTGAGATCACGGACGAATCCTGCACAGGAGGCCCCCGGTCGTACATAGTCATCGGCAACCAGATAGCAAACATATGCAGAATACGTCAAAGGAAGATGAGAAAATAGAAATAGCGAATTTACAGCAAGCAATGTTCACGAATTAAACAAGAGCCTTCGATATGGCACTACGAAGTCAATTACAGAGACACGACAGGGGCATCAGCTAAACTATGCAGAGCTGCCAGCGGCCTTGCTAGACGGTGCACCAGAGGCACTATGCTTTCGAGCCTTCGCTGCCGCTCTCCTCTCATTCCTCTCCGCCAGAAAGCTCATCATCCGAGCACACAAGTTGCGGGTGCGCTCAAGATAGCCTTTCGGAGCAATGTCACGTCCTCCTTGTCCTTCGGATATGTGCCCGTGACCTTGTCCTCGTCGAACTCAACCCCATGCATCATCATCATAGAGAAGACAGACTCAGAGCCAATAGTTACCTGTCAGCGAACCACGGCAACTAAAGGATCCTCGCCGTCCACCTTCACCGCCAGGGCTTCGAGGATGCCGGCCATAGTATTGCTGGTCGAGTCAGGGATGGAGATGTCACGAACGTGGTCAAGTGTCGACCGTACCTTCGCCAGGAGATCACGCGCTTCTTGACAGAGGTTGTCGACGCTGCCAACGCTCGATTCGAGCCCAGCCGGCTCCTTCATCGCCCCGGCGTCCAATTCGACAGCGGCTTTACAAAGAAATGAGATCCTTAGTCTATGGTGGATTTCATCGGCATGATTTATTCACTCAAAGGATAGCGAAAAGCTTACCACGCAAGATGTCGAGGGAGGTCTACAAGCGCTGATGCACGTCTTTCTCCCTCGACTCAGCTTCCAGGCGGCGTGCTTCAGCAAGCTCCTGGGCCTTGGTCGACTCGCCTTTGAGCCGGGCAACCTCATTGACCAGCCCATCAGCCTTGGCCTTCAGCTCGGATTTCTCTGCCGCAAGATCGTCTAGTTGAGCTTTCAATGACGTCTTGTCGGTGGCAGCTTGCATCGCAATCCCTGTTCATTCGGGGAGTACCGCGTTAAAAAAGGAAGTAAAAGCGTCGAAACAAGATATCAGATGGATAAAGACGTCACTTACGTCGCACATCTTCCAGCTATGCGGTTAACTGTCAGTTTTCTTCCTCCAGCGCAAGGAAGTCCCTGCACACCTTCGATAGATCCCTGACAACGGGCTAATCAAGCAGAAGCAAAGATGAGATTTCAAATAATTGTTCGGAGGGCAAGCCCAAGTGTAAACACTTCGACTCACCCTTGGGGGCTACTGACAGGCAAACATAAGAATCGCAAAGCTAGGACTTTCGGGCTTACATGGCTTTTAGGGCCGGAAGGCTTGCCGGAGGAAGAAACTAGAACCAGCTTGGGCTCGATCTTCTTTTTCCTCGGAGGGGGCGGCGGCTTTGGGAAATCATCTCCTGGCGCGGCATCCCCAGCTGCCTTCTCCTGTGAATCCGCGGTCTGCTCAAGAGCGGAGTTATGGGGTCGGACCTCGAACCGGTCGCGATCGCACTAGCTCGCCGTGGTCTCCTCAGTTGAAGATCTGAAGCTGGAGTCGAAGGCGAAATGATGTGGTCAGTCCAAGACGAAATTACACCGCATGGAAGTTCGACAGAGAAACTTACGAGGCATCGAGGCCAAACTTTGGGAGGATTTTCTTTCCGGGTCGAAGAGGAGAGCGGCTATCTAGAGGCTTGGCCGGAATCGCGCTATCGTCATCGCCAGAAGAGAAGTGAGTGTCATCAAGATCTTCTGAATTATCGACGACATCAGCAACTTGTTTCTTCTTCTTCGATGCTCGTGACGGCGATGGAGCAGCGGAGGTCAATTCTTCCAGGGCCTCGATGAAATCGCGCCCTGGGTATTCACCGTCTTCAGTCTCGGGCGGATAACACCGGGCCACATTGATAACCTGAGCAAGCATCTTTCATCACTTTCGATCCAGATCAATAGACTCACAACCAACAAGAAATGTTTGGCTAAGATAACGAGCGTACCTCGGTGCGGGGGAACGTGATGAGGACATCCCTACTACACAGCCATCTCCACCTACTGTTGATGATCCTATTGTTGCTGATCAGGATAAGTCCAATGATGAGATTCGGATTGGACCAATTACTCGAGCCCGTGCTAAGTTGTTACAACAGCAGGTGAACTCACTCCTTGCTGAATCTGATATTTATTGTAACGAGAATTTTATACTGCCTAAGTCTTTGTTCATATGTATGATCAGGTTCATTGGAGAAGAAGGGGTTCGAGGGAGCGAGGAGATGCAACACATGGAGCACGACGTGGTGATCAAGCAAGAGAGCGCGAGGGAGGAGAGGGAGGCCGGCGCCACAAGCATGGAGAACATCACCACGTGAAGAAGATCAAGTCTGGATGAGCACGAGCACGTGATGGCGCACTAGGACTGCATACGACACGATGTCTACATGTCTAAGGCGCGCTACACACATGGCCTGTGTGCTAAAATTAGGCCGAACCCGTATATGGGTCGGTATGTACCCGTTTGAGTCGAACCGAGTCAGTTTGGGCCCAAACCGGACATGTTTTGGGCCAGGTCTTTGCTGAGGTCGCCCGGCCACCTATAAGTAGCCCTGGGTGCCCCCTCAATTAGGGTTAGACCACGTTTTAGACAAAATAATCTTGTTGAACTGCTGCAAGCATTCATCTTGAATTCCTCTCGCCAATTCATCGATTGGGAGAATTATACTACTGCAAGTTTAGTGTAATCTGTTGTTCCACTGGGAATTAGTAGATTGCAAACTACCGTTTCGTGGTCGACGGCTACGTGCGCAAGTGTGTGGAGTCATGAATATCCTACAGGGTTTGAGAGCTGTTGCATTGGCATCAGGGTTCAAGCGAGGAGAGTTCATCGGTGACACCAAGTTATCCCCGACAATCATCCGCTGCCATCATCACCATCGCATCGCTCACGAGAAGATTGGGCCACCCCATATCATCTTGGTATCAGATTTCCACGGTTTACTCGGTGAGCATCCACAAATTCATCCCTGCAATTCGTTTTTGTTTTTAGTCCTATCCAGAAAAAGCCAAAAAAAATTAGGGTTCTTAGTTTCTGCCATAGCCTAGATTGCACCGTTCTTGAGTTTTAGTCGCTGATCGTTTTTCTCGTTTTCTTTCTTCCATCTGTAGGAGTCTAGGTCTAGCAATCTTTTCTGCATATTTGTTCCGAGTTTGGATCTCGTTTGGAGTCTCATCAATCGTCATCTTCTTCGTTGGGCTGGTGGCTGTTCTTCACGTACAGCAATTAGATCCGATCGCTACAGGCAAAAAAAAAAGGCAAACAAAGATCTGCTCGCGCACGCACTCCAGCAGCCTGTTCCGATTTGGCAAAAGCAAAAAAAAAAGGGGCCGCGTCGCTCGCCCAGGGGCGGAGACCGTCTGCCCCAGGCGAGGAACCCCGCGCGCCTGCCTTTGCTCGGCCCGCGCGCCTGTCGCCCGCGCGCCTGTCGCCCGCTCCTGTCGCGCTCAAGCGCGGAGACTGTCTGCTCTCCGGCGCCCGATCGGGCCACGTCTTTTAGGCCCAAAATTTTCGTACAGTAAAAAAAAAATAGAAAAATAGAAAAAAGGGGACGTGTACTGCACACACGCCGCACCTATATTAAAAAAAAAGACAAACTACTTTGTCCGTTTCGCGTCGCCGTCGCGCTGCCGTGTGTTTCTGGCGTCGTACATCTCTGCCGTTGACATATTTTTTGTCGATTTCTCTTCAGCGACAGCGTGTTACCACTGTGTCCACATAGCGTCCTTTCTACACGATTTTGATCGCTTTAGCTACAGCCTGTCTACAGCATCGTGTTAGGAGGTTACCCATACGAGACTAGCTACTTTGTGCTCATCAGGCTGCTGCCGTGTGCGCAATCTTGTGCCTGTTCATCGAGCCAGTGCTAGCGTCTCTCTTGTGCATTGCAACACGAGCTATTGTGCGTTGTCACTTATATCTTTTGAGCTCTTTTTCAGAGTTGCTTTGCCTCGTTTATCTCCACCGTGTGTGTTTCGTGGGTCTTGTCATACGATCAGCACTAGGACTTATTTGCGGTGTACTTAGGATACCATACCTACAGCTCCACCATATATTCCTGGTTTGTCATGTGATCGCTCTTTTACCCTCGGTATTCACTTCGTCACATCCGTGCACGAGCTTGATACTTCGTTCTGGTACGCACTACTATTCACTTTGGAACGGTAAGATTACCTTTTCTTGTCAGTTTTTGAGTGAGTTGTGAGCGGCACCACACGTTTTTGATTTCGTGCACTAATCTACTAATCATGTCTACTAGTGGTTATGATGTGATGCAGGAAAAAGATGGGGATACACCTGTGGTTTGGATAGACTTTGTTGGATTGCGCACTCATCTGGAGGCGGTGTTGGATCGCTCTACTGCCGACGCTATGACTGCACATCAGCAACTCCAGTTCAAAGTGCAAGGCACCGCAGATACTGTTCAAGCTATGCAAGCTCAGTTCACTACCTTCCAGCACAGCATTGATCAGTTGAACCAATCCCTAGCGGAGCTGCGTCGACCCATGGTACCACCACCTGTGCAGCCTGCTGCTGACTTTGCTGATGATGACAGTGTCCATGACAATGCCAATCTACTAGGCCCCAATGCTCGTGGGCGTGGTCTTGGACAACATGGTCGGCCACCACATGGCCTCGGTGCCCGACGTGTAATACCTACTGAGGATGATTTTCTAGGGAAGCCAAAGTTCTCGATACCCAGATTTGACGGTGAAGGTGATGTGGAGGATTACGTCACTTGGGAGCTCAAGATCGACAACCTGTGGCGTTTGCATGCTTACACTGACGATAAGAAGATCAAACTTGCATCCTCAGAATTTGATGGTTATGCCCTGCGTTGGTGGGATAATATTCTGACACAACGACGAGCAGCTCAGGAGCTTCCTGTTTTACGATGGACTGAGATGAAGGAAATCATGCAGGCTCGTTTTGTACCCACCAATTATTTTCGTTCAGTTTTTGATAGATTGACATAGCTGAAGCAAGGATTTTTGACAGTTGATGCTTATTACAAGGAGATGGAACTGTTGATGCAGCGATCGCGAGTTCAAGAGTCTAGTCAGATGACTATGCAACGGTTTTTGCACGGACTCAGACTTCCTATCAAGAACATCGTCCGGCATCATGCTTACAATGATATGAATCAGTTGCTTCACCATGCTATGGAGGCTGAGGCACAGCTTACTGAAGAGGCGCAACAAAAATCTCGCTTTTCACCTGCCAGTCGATACACTGCCAGGGCGCCTTCTAGCCCTGCCCCAGCGCCACTTGAGGGGACTCCTACTTGCCCCTCCTCGTCCACTAGGCCAGCGACCTCTGGAGCTCAGTCCAGACGTCCCGCTACCACACCAGCTGCTAGTTCTGGTTCAAGTGCCTCCATGACTCGTGCTACTGAGAAACTATGTCATACATGTGGAGGCAAGGGACACTTTAAAAGAGATTGTCCCAACAACATAGTGATAGTGGTTACTGAGAACGGATATGAGACCGGAGAAGATGCTGATCCGTTTGGTTCTGATGATGAAGGTGAAGATGCTTATGCTGACTCTTCTCCTATTATTGTTGTCTCTCCACGTACGTTGAGTGTGCAGCCCAATATTGATTCTCAGCGCTGCAACCTGTTTCAAACCAAGGCACTAGTTGGTCCCAATAAAGCTTGCAAGGTGATCATTGATGGCAGAAGCTGTCGCAATCTCGCAAGTAAGGAGTTATGTGCCAAGCTGGGTTTGAAATATTTACCTCATCCTAACCCATATTATATTCAGTGGTTAAGTGACAATGGTGAGATGAAGGTAAACTACATGGTACGTGTGAACTTTGAGATAGGGCCATACAAGGATTCTATTGATTTTGATGTGGTTCCTATGACGGTTTGTCATCTCTTGTTGGGTCGGCCTTGGCTCTATGATCGACATGTACAACACAATGGTCGAGCCAATACTTATCACTTGGAGTTCAAGGGCAAGAAAATCAATGATATGGGGTGGCCCGATCTTCTCGTGAGCGACGCGATGGTGATGATGGCAGCGGATGATTGTCGGGGATAACTTGGTGTCACCGATGAACTCTCCTCGCTTGAACCCTGATGCCAATGCAACAGCTCTCAAACCCTGTAGGATATTCACGACTCCACACACTTGCGCACGTAGCCGTCGACCACGAAACGGTAGTTTGCAATCTACTAATTCCCAGTGGAACAACAGATTACACTAAACTTGCAGTAGTATAATTCTCCCAATCGATGAATTGGCGAGAGGAATTCAAGATGAATGCTTGCAGCGGTTCAACAAGAGTATTTTGTCTAAAACGTGGTCCAACCCTAATTGAGGGGGCGCCCAGGGCTACTTATAGGTGGCCGGGCGACCTCAGCAAAGACCTGGCCCAAAACATGTCCGGTTTGGGCCCAAACTGACTCGGTTCGACTCAAACGGGTACATACCGACCCATATATGGGTTCGGCCTAATTTTAGCACGCAGGCCATGTGTATAGCACGCCTTAGACGTGTAGACATCGTGTCGAAGGCAGTCCTAGTGCGCCATCAGGTGCTCGTGCTCATCCAGACTTGATATCCACTTGTCTCTCGATCGCCGTCCTCCCTCTCCTCCCACTGGCGATATCTTGACAGATGACGTACCTAAATACAACATAGTACATCGCTTTTAGGTAGTATATAATTCGGAGATATCAAGACATTCTTTTCAACTAGGAAAGAATTCACCTTATAATAATCATCAATTAGACTCAATATTTCCTTCCAGCTCAAACACTCAAAATCAGCATGATCCATGATTGTATCCTCATCATCCTCCCTTTCTTCAAGAAAAGCCGTCCTCGGCTTTGGGTAAGCTGAAAGTGGTAGGAACAAAAAGAACAAAGTGTATGCAGAGTATATGTATACATAACAGGTTGTATTATTTTTGTTCACATGAAAAATATGTCTAATATACATCAAGCAACTTAAATTGCAAGTATAAGTGAAGTACATTTTAGTAGCATATAAATGCAGCATGTGTTGGGACAAAGATAACGGATATGAAAAATCTGATTCAATTCTAGCAGAATTAGAACACTCCAACACAGGTAAAAGTATGTTGGTTGGTTGTAGTAGATCAACTAGACCAGAATATAGTTGCATACTATCTCGAACATAATCTAGTGTCCCACAACAAAAGGACTGCGACACATAGCATATAGGACTGAGAACATCAAGTTTCAGTGCATTAATTCTATCACAAGTTATGCATATGTGATCAACAAGAAAATTATCATTCATGCTATATTTACCAATCAAGTAAAACATGAAGCAATAGGCATGTGTGCTAGAATTCAAATATGAAATTTCAAAAATCTTATTCATAGCACAACGCAAACTAAGAGGTTCTTTTAGCATGATGGAATACACAATGTCATTCGATGGTATTCTAGCAAGTACTTCCTTATGTGTCAGCACTACCACATGATCAAAATTCAAAATCAAATTATCACATGGTGCTAAAACATTAGTGTAAGATAAATCACTAGAAGGAACCAGCAAAGGAGTAGACTCACAAATATTATCCATAGCTACTGGTTCTGGTTCCAAATCAGTACCTATGTCAATGACATGCTCCTCAGAAGAAGTAGGCACTGGAACATCCTCCTCAAGTGATAATGCACAAACCGGTGATGCAGGTTGTAAAATAGGCGGCTCCCTTTCTTCAAAAGCAACCTGCATATCACAAGAAACAACACTAGGAGTAGACAAAGTTACATTAGTTGAAATATCCTCACATATCCTATCATCGACTACTCTTGTGTTTTGATTTTTGCTCATACTCTCAAAGTGTATACTCTCAACCTCACGTTTGGTGGAATCACACAGCTCACTTTTTATAACACTCTCACTCAATTTGGCTATGTGGCTCTCATTCTCACATGGGTTGTGAAGCACACCATGGTCAAGATGGCAAATAATGGGACTGCCACCATCCATCATGACCTTGTGCTTAGGCGACAAGCAGAACTCCTTTGTCCTCTCCTTGCGAAGAAGATGATTCTTATGAAACTGTTCAGCTGTTAGACGCAGCCAAGCATGCCGCTGCTTATTCCACTTGAACGAAACTGTCGGCCTATCACGACAAGGCTGAGCATGATAGGTGTGAAACCAAGGATAACCCAACAGAATATGACAAGATTCAAGTGGCATGGGGGATACACCACAACGAATAACCTCGGTATGCCCTCTGTAAGTAACAGGAACGTCAGCTATGTGTGAAATCAGCAAAGTGCCATATGAGGAACGCAAGAGATATGGCGCTGTACTAGCACGTGTGGCTAGGTGCAACGTCTCGACGACCTCAATGCTGATTAAATTGATGGTAGAGATGTGATCAATAGTGGTTGCAGCACATCTATCTCCAATCATCACACCATGGTGAAAGAGCCCATCACCGTCAAAGTTGCCACGTTCTTCCTCCCAAAAAGTGGCACTACAATATCTGTGGCGGAAAAATTGGTATCTTCCAGCCTCCACAGTATCCATAACATCATCTGCCATAATTAGTGCGGAAACAAATATGTATATATAGTGAAACACTCTACTCACTCAAAACTGACAAGAAAAGGTGAATCTTACCGTTCCAAGGTGAATAGCGATGCTTACCAAATCGGATAAACGACCAATGCTCTGATGTGAAGAAGTGAATACCGAGGGTAGAATAGCGATCACGCGACAAACCAGGAATATATGGTGGAGCTGTAGGTATGGTATCCTAAGTACACCGCAAACAAGTCCTAGTGCTGATCGTATGACAAGACCCACGAAACACACACGGTGGAGATAAGCGAGGCAAAACAACTCTGAAAAAGAGCTCAAAAGATATAAGTGACAACGCACAATAGCTCGTGTTGCAATGCACAAGAGAGACGCTAGCACTGGCTCGATGAACAGGCACAAGATTGCGCACACGGCAGCAGCCTGATGAGCACGAAGTAGCTAGTCTCGTATGGGTAAGCTCCTAACACGATGCTGTAGACAGGCTGTAGCTAAAGCGATCAAAATCGTGTAAAAAGGACGCTATATGGACACAGTGGTAACACGCTGTCGCGGCAGAGAAACCGAGAAAAAATATGTCAACGGCAGAGATGTACGACGCCGGAAACACACGGCAGCGCGACGGCGACGCGAAACGGGCAAAGTAGTTTGTCTCCCTTTTTTTTGTATTTGTGGTGCGATCGTGTACTGCACACGTCCCTAGTTTTTTTTTTGTTTTTTTGTTTTTTTTTACTCACTAAAAATTGGGCCAAAGCTGTTTGGGCCGGTCCTGCGCGTGGGGGCAGACAGTCTCCGCGCTGTTACGCGAGCCAACGATCGAGGCCAGGTACGCGCTCGCTCGCTTGAGGACACGCCCGCGCGAGACCGCGGAGACGGTCTGGGGTGCAGCGCGAGGAATCGCTGCCTGTTTTTTTTTTTTTTTGCTTATGCGATCGGATCTGGCGGCTGACTAGCACGGAGACCTTCGCTTGAAGACTGCTCGCTCGGCCGCCACCTTGAGGAAGACGCACAGAGACAACGAAGCCACAAACAAGATCCAGAACGAAAACTAACAAGCAGAATTGAATAAGGATCCTAGACTCCTATAATTGGAAGAAAGACAACGCGAAACACACGATCAGCGACTAAAACTAAAATACGATGCAATCTAGGCTATGGCAAAACGAAGAACCCTAATTTTTTTAGGCTTTTTCTGGATAGGACTGAAAACAAAAACGAATTGCAGGGATGAATTTGTGGATGCTCACCGAGTAAACCGTGGAAATCTGATACCAAGATGATATGGGGTGGCCCGATCTTCTCGAGAGTGATGCGATGGTGATGATGGTAGCGGATGATTGTCGGGGATAACTTGGTGTCACCGATGAACTCTCCTCGCTTGAACCCTGATGCCAATGCAACAGCTCTCAAACCCTGTAGGATATTCACGACTCCACACACTTGCGCACGTAGCCGTCGACCACGAAACGGTAGTTTGCAATCTACTAATTCCCAGTGGAACAACAGATTACACTAAACTTGCAGTAGTATAATTCTCCCAATCGATGAATTGGCGAGAGGAATTCAAGATGAATGCTTGCAGCAGTTCAACAAGAGTATTTTGTCTAAAACGTGGTCCAACCCTAATTGAGGGGGCGCCCAGGGCTACTTATAGGTGGTCGGGCGACCTCAGCAAAGACCTGGCCCAAAACATGTCCGGTTTGGGCCCAAACTGACTCGGTTCGACTCAAACGGGTACATACCGACCCATATATGGGTTCGGCCTAATTTTAGCATGCAGGCCATGTGTATAGCGCGCCTTAGACGTGTAGACATCGTGTCGAAGGCAGTCCTAGTGCGCCATCATGTGCTCGTGCTCATCCAGACTTGATATCCACTTGTCTCTCGATCGCCGTCCTCCCTCTCCTCCCACTGGCGATATCTTGACAGATGATGTACCTAAATACAACATAGTACATCGCTTTTAGGTAGTATATAATTCGGAGATATCAAGACATTCTTTTCAACTAGGAAAGAATTCACCTTATAATAATCATCAATTAGACTCAATATTTCCTTCCAGCTCAAACACTCAAAATCAGCATGATCCATGATTGTATCCTCATCAATCAACCTACTGCCTATGTCACCGCAGCAAATTGTTAATGAATCTCATCAGAAGACTGAAGTGAAACTCGAACAGCCACCTCCACGAGATAATGTAACAGCCGTGAGTGATATAACGAAAAGTGAGGGAGTGCCCAACTTGTTAGTTTTAGCCACCAAAGAAGACATGAGAGAATTTAGTGAGGATCCTACAGCCATGCCTCTTGTGGTCATGTACAAGGGCGAGGCCTTAGTTTCTAACGATATGCAACCTGTTTCTCTTGGTGTCTCCACTGTTTTGCAGGAATTTGATGATGTTTTTCCGGCGGAGGTACCTGCTGGGCTGCCACCATTACGAGGCATTGAGCACCAGATTGACTTGATCCCTGGCGCCTCCTTGCCCAACCGCGCCCCCTACAGGACCAACCCCGACGAAACAAAGGAGATACAAGCACAAGTGCAAGCTCTTCTGGATAAAGGGTACATTCGTGTCTCTCTTAGTCCTTGTGCTGTTCCTGTGATTTTGGTGCCTAAGAAAGATGGTACATGGCGCATGTGCGTAGATTGTAGAGCTATAAACAACATTACTATTCGATATCGTCATCCTATTCCCCGTCTCGAGGATATGTTAGATGAATTGAGTGGTGCTGCTGTTTTCTCTAAAATTGATTTGCGTAGTGGTTACCATCAAATTCGCATGAAAGAAGGAGATGAATGGAAAACTGCTTTCAAAACTAAATTTGGTTTATATGAGTGGCTAGTGGTATAGGCATTGGTGGCGTTTTGATGCAAGAGGGTCGTCCTATAGCTTATTTTTCTGAGAAATTATCTGGTGCTAGACTGAATTATCTTGTTTATGATAAAGAATTGTATGCACTTGTTAGAGTTCTTGAGGTTTGGCAACATTATTTGTGGCCAAAAGAATTTATCATACATTCTGATCATGAAGCTTTGAAATATTTGAAAGAACAATCCAACCTGCATAGGCGTCTCGCTAAGTGGGTTGAGTTTATTGAATCTTTTCCGTACATCATTAAACATAAGAAGGGAAAAGATAATGTGGTTGCTGATGCTCTATCTAGGAAGAATATGTTATTGACACAACTTGATATTAATATTCCTGGTTTAGAGAGTATTTGTGAGCTTTATGCCACTGATCATGATTTTGCTGAACCATACCGTTTGTGTGCTTTGAAAAACGCCTGGGAAAAATATCACCTACATGATGGGTTTCTATTTCGAGCTAACAAACTATGTGTTCCGGAGTCGTCTTTGCGTTTGCTCTTACTGCAGGAATCACATGCTGGAGGTTTGATGGGTCACTTTGGGCGTGAGAAGACATTACTCATGCTAGCTGATCACTTCTTTTGGCCCAGGATGAGGCGTGATGTGGATAGGTATGTGCGGCGCTGCATTGTGTGCAACACATCCAAGTCCAAGCTGAAGCCTCACGGTTTGTATACACCACTACCTGCACCTATTACACCATGGGAAGATATTAGTATGGATTTTGTGCTAGGATTGCCTAAAACTAAACATGGTCATGATTCTATATTTGTGGTAGTGGATAGATTTTCTAAAATGGCACACTTTATTGCATGTCATAAGAGCGACGATGCGTCGCATGTGGCTAACCTGTTTTTCAGGGATATCGTACGCTTGCATGGAGTGCCCAAGACTATTGTTTCTGACAGGGACGTCAAGTTCATGAGCTACTTCTGGAAGACCTTATGGGGCAAGCTAGGAACGAAGCTGCTGTTCAGCACTACATGTCATCCCCAAACTGACGGCCAGACCGAGGTGGTGAATCGAACTTTCTCACAGTTGCTGAGGACAATGATCAAGAAAAATCTGCGGGAGTGGGAAGATTGTTTGCCGCATGTGGAGTTTGCATACAACAGGGCGGTACATTCTACTACTCAGCTTTGTCCGTTTGAGGTGGTGTATGGCTTCAAACCTGTTACACCACTAGATTTGTTGCCTCTTCCATTGCATGAGAGAGTTAATATGGAGGCATCAAAGAGAGCTGATTTTGTGAAGAAAATTCATGAGAAGACTCGAGAGGCTATTGAGAAGAAAGGGAAGAATACTGCTGCTGCTCGAAACAAGTCAAGAAAGCAGGTTCTTTTTCAGCCCGGTGATATGGTATGGGTGCACCTGCGCAAGGACAGATTTCCTTTGCTTAGGCGTTCCAAGTTGAGGCCCCGAGGTGCTGGTCCCTATAGAGTGCTTGCCAAGATCAATGATAATGCCTACTTGATTGATATTCCTATTGCTGAGTTTGGTGGTGTTAGCAACAGTTTCAATGTTGCTGATTTATCACCATATGATGGAGATGACCTTGGAGCGTCGAGGTCGATGCCTTTTGAAGGGGGGGGAGATGATGAGGACATCCCTACTACACAGCCATCTCCACCTACTGTTGATGATCCTATTGTTGCTGATCAGGATAAGTCCAATGATGAGATTCAGATTGGACCAATTACTCGAGCCCGTGCTAAGTTGTTACAACAGCAGGTGAACTCACTCCTTGCTGAATCTGATATTTATTGTAACGAGAATTTTATACTGCCTAAGTCTTTGTTCATATGTATGATCAGGTTCATTGGAGAAGAAGGGGTTCGAGGGAGCGAGGAGATGCAACACATGGAGCACGACGTGGTGATCAAGCAAGAGAGCGCGAGGGAGGAGAGGGAGGCCGGCGCCACAAGCATGGAGAACATCACCACGTGAAGAAGATCAAGTCTGGATGAGCACGAGCACGTGATGGCGCGCTAGGACTGCATACGACACGATGTCTACACGTCTAAGGCGCGCTACACACATGGCCTGCGTGCTAAAATTAGGCCGAACCCGTATATGGGTCGGTATATACCCGTTTGAGTCGAACTGAGTCAGTTTGGGCCCAAACCGGACATGTTTTGGGCCAGGTCTTTGCTGAGGTCGCCCGGCCACCTATAAGTAGCCCTGGGCGCCCCCTCAATTAGGGTTAGACCACGTTTTAGACAAAATACTCTTGTTGAACTGCTGCAAGCATTCATCTTGAATTCCTCTCGCCAATTCATCGATTGGGAGAATTATACTACTGCAAGTTTAGTGTAATCTGTTGTTCCACTGGGAATTAGTAGATTGCAAACTACCGTTTCGTTGTCGACGGCTATGTGCGCAAGTGTGTGGAGTCGTGAATATCCTACAGGGTTTGAGAGCTGTTGCATTGGCATCAGGGTTCAAGCGAGGAGAGTTCATTGGTGACACCAAGTTATCCCCGACAATCATCCGCTGCCATCATCACCATCGCATCGCTCACGAGAAGATCGGGCCACCCCATATCAGAACGCCTTGCTAAAGGCCGTGGCGCCGAAGATTTTCGGCATGAAAGCCTTCTTCTTGATGTTGGTGACGGCGCGCACGCAGTTGTCGATCTCCGCTTCGAGCAGCTCATCGGGAGAAATCCGTGTTGAGTCCCGGCGATCGCTGTAGTCCCACATGCAGTGGGCTCGAGCAGCGAGCGGCTGGACCCGACGCTCTATGAAGGTCCGAATGAGCTGGACGCCCGAAAGCTCTTTCTTCGGCGTGGCTCAAAGCTGCTGGATTTTCTCCATCACAGGCTCTGTGATCCTCATTTCCTCCTCAGAAAGCTCGTGCCTCCAAGACACCCACGGTCGAAGGATGGTGGTGGCCCAAAATTCCTCGAGCCCGAAGTCTTCACCAGCGGAGGACTTGTCCTTGTGTAGAACCATTTCATCCTCCAGCCGGGGTTGTTTTCGGGCATTTGGAGATTGAAATATGGAACGTCTGGGCACACCTGGCAACTGAAGCCGCCGGTTTGGTAGCGCAGTGGGTGCCAGACGGTGAAAATCCAGCGCCAAAGCGCCCAATGGGGTTCGATCCCCAAGAAGCATTCACAGAGCGTGATAAAACACGCAATGTGCAGAATCGTATTGGGATTCAGATCATGAAGATGAATCCCATACGCAAAGAGGAGCCCGCGAAGAAAAGGGTGCGGGGGAAGTGATAATCCCCGCAGCATAAAGGCAATAAAAATTACCCGGAAGCCTGGAGGGGGCCGGGGAACGATCTCTGGGCCAGCGGCGAGCGATTCCACTGGGTCATTCTTGAGGAGCGCTATCTTCTTGGCGTGGGACAATTCCTTGTCCCCGACCTTGGTCTGCACCCAATTGCCGATGATGGAGGTGTCGGCATCCGCGGTTTTGGCCTTCTTGGCGGCGGCACCGACGGTGGCGCCGGTCGTGGTTGAGCCTCTCTTACCCATGGGATCAGTGCGTGGCAAGGGCTCTCTGAATGGAGATGGGAGAGAGGAATAGCAGGAACAAAGCGCGAGGAAGAAGATGATCGCGGCGGAGTGGGGTGAACTGTTACCCCTCGGCGGCCATTTTTATCTCATTCTTGGAAAATCACGGTTGATCCTAGCCGTTCACTACAAAGTGGAAACGGTAGAGCAGATCTGGCCGTCCACGTGTCAGCACCGCGGGAGCCACGGCCTCCACTACGCACGGTAATCAAGGAGACCGGGCGGACTTTTCTCACCCACGCGCGGGATATGCGGTCAAACTCAGTCAACAGCCATGGACGCACGAGTAGGGGGGCCCACAAGATGTTTGGTCTTGTCAATGTCAGTCTATCCTGGCAGATGGCGTGACAACTCGAAGAATCCAAGCATCATCATTGATGTCATGGCTCGCAGAGCCGTTTCCTTGGGAATTAAAGGATAAGCTCGATTTCAGGCCCTAATACTTTCGATGTATGTGCCTTTTCAAGACTAACTCTTTCGGAACTGTGTCTTTTCGCGAAGCTTTTTCTCGTCCTTTTTGAAGATATTGCCTTTCGAGCGGCTTTTTTCCCATACTTTCGAGCCTTCAGAGTTTTTCGAGTGAGTTTCTCGGCATGACCACTCGAAGAGATTCTGCTGCTTTAATCGGTATCATTTTGGCACTCGAGGGGGAGTTTTCGCTCTCGAATTATTCATCACGGGCCAGCAGAGCCTCCAAGCACCTTTGATCGAAGGTATCGATTCTCCTAAGCTCCCGCATTCGGGTAGGATGTGTCGCTTCGGCTTTCAAGCGGAGATTTGTAGTCTCTCGAATCACAATCTGGCTAGCAACGCCCTCTCATCATCCAAGTCATGGCCGTTGATTCTTAGGTCTAGCCGGCGGAGCCGCAAGTTTACTCGGATAATGATTCATCAATTTATACGATTACAGTCGACACATCATCTAACCATGGGCTGCAGTGCCTCAGCTACTATTCGGGGGTGGCTCTAGCCCCCTGAATCCAATCTCATGCTCACACATACACTCAAAATTCCCAAATTCTGGTGGCAATATACCGATTCGGATGCCGTATGTCAAATACGAAGGTAAGTCCATGGTTTGCAACACCAGATGGCCCGGTATTCGTATCAAGCGCGCTCTGCCGAGAAATTTTCCATACCTTCGGTGTGAAGTTTGCACCGATGGACGCATCGGGAGCCCCACACTGAACTGGGCTTCGACCCGGTAAGTCCAACGCGGCTCGGGTCGAGGTAGCGCCAGCCCTCGCGGGTTCAAGTCGGGGGACTCGAATCTGAGTAAGCTAACCGAATGTTTTTGCGGCTATGCAATTAACTGAGATCCGGCGTGAGTCTCAGGCCAGTTATGCGTATCCCCCTGCAAACCAAGCTAAACATTTTCGAGGCTCAGAATGAGTACTACTCGAATCAGCCACATTTGTCAGATGCATCATTTGTATACTTGCTATGCTTTTGTGCTTTTTCAGGAGAGGCGAATATGGTCTCGTGCAATCAAAAAGAGACTCAAGTTAGAGTCCCTGCCATAGTCTTCGACTATCCCAGGCACTCAGGGGCTACTGACGAAGGAATGACAAATAGGCCCTCGATATTCGCCTACCTGGTTTTCAGCCCAGAGGAGGTTACTGTCGAAGGAGTTGCAAGGCCCATAAGGACAGCGGCTGGACGCGGCCCAGGAGCTACACTTGGCGTGCAAGCAAGGATTCGAAGAGTCCAAGTTGGATTAGTCTTCGACTAGGGCTTATTCGAGACTGATCTGATCTATATTTTTCTTGAGGGACAATCCTGAGACCTAGCTTTCGCATATAAAAGGCTGGGAGGGAGGTCCCGAAACCCTAGACACTTTTCCACCACCTCATGCCGGAGTGCTCGATACTTAGAGCTCTCTGCCTTGGCTAGATCCAATCTACACCGCCATTGTAACACCTCTACCAAAGCCACCCCATCAATAAAAAGTCAGACAAGCACGACGTAGGTCATTACCCTACCAAGGGGGCCGAACCTGGGTAAAACCTCGTGTCTCTCTGCTTTCGTCTGATCGCCGTCGAGTTCGCCGGATCCCCAAAGTGCTCCATGAATCGAAAGTCCTCAAACATGGGCATTGCCGGGGTAGAACCTCGTCACACCATTTGCTTAGTGTTTTGTTACACTTCGTGGCATTTTTATGCATTCTTCGGAACTAACCTATTAACAAGATGCCACAGTGCCAGTTCCCTGCTTTCTGCTATTTTTGTGTTTCAAAAAAGTTACACAGGAAATATTCTCGGAATTGGACAAAACAAAAGCCGAACATCCAGATGTTAAACGAAGCTTCTAGAAGACCGAAGAGGAGACGGAGATGAGCCAGAGGCTGGTCTCACCACCAGGGGGTGCGGCCCAGGCCCTGGCCGCGCTGCCCTACTGTGAGGGCCACCTGGTCCACTTCTGACGCTGCCCCTTCGCCTATAAAGACCCCCCGACGGGAAAAACCTAAGGACCCGATCACTTTTCCAGAAACACATCGCGATCCGCCACCGTCGTCGACCCAAGATCGGGAGGGTCCAGAAGCTCTTCCCGGCACCCTGCCAGAGAGGAGAATCGCCACCGGAGGTCTTCTTTATCGCCATGCTTGCCTCCGGCGCGATGAGTGAGTAGTCTACCTTGGACTATGTGATAGGGTAAATATGCCCGATCTTTCGATGAGACGATAACTATCGATTATGGTGGAGGTCGACGTTGACGATCCGACTACAAACGTGCGAGACGTTGCGCCTTAGCAAACGATACACCAACTTCCGAGGCTATTGATCACGCCGGAGCTAGATCAACCTGATCACGAGGATCAATCCCTGCAAGCAATCGAAGAACGAGCAAGAATTATAGATGCAATCAAGATATTGCGAATATAGATGAAGGCTTTATTGAAGAGGTGGGATTATGTCTGTGCGTAGTACAAAGGGTCGATTTGACACTTGTGCCTATGGCGAAGAGTAGCTCGTGGCTAAGTCTTTAACCAAACAAAATCCAAGTTCTAATGACGGCTAGGAGGAGGTATATATGAGAGAAAGGGCAGGGATTTTCGTACAACCCTAATGGGCCATCCGAAAATAGCCCTAGATGGGCCCTTTTCCACTCAAACAGCCTCCAGAAAAACCCTAAAATACCTTGGACAAAAATACATGGGTTTAACCCATAAAATAAGGTGACGCAACACCATATAAAGCCTTGGACGAATTTTATGATTTGGTAACTGCTGCGTCCAAGCTGACGTGGGAGCAGACTGTCCTTGTGCGTGGTGGATAACCAGCCCATTGGGAACCCCAAGAGGAAGGTATGATGAGTATAGCAGCTAGTCTTCCCTCAGTTAAGAAACCAAGGTTTAATATCGATCAGGAGAGGAGAGACAAACGACTGAAGGTGATGCGGAACCTGCACACACACAACCAAGTACTTTGTTCCCAACTTGCGATGAGGTTGTCAATCTCACCGGTTTGCTTGAAACAAAGGTTATGAGCGTATCAAGTGGAAAATAATATAGTATGCGAGTAAAGTAAACAGTGTGAGTAAAGTAAACAGGTGATAGCAATATGATGGAAATAGGACCGGGGTCCACAGTTCACTAGTGGTGTCTCTCCATAAGATAAATAACACATGCTGGGTAAACAAATTACAGTTGGGCAATTGATAGAATAAAGATAAACGTGATATGTCAAGAAGATCACTATGAGATTTACTCTGGGCATTACAACAAAATACATAGACCGCCATCCAACTGCATCTATGACTAATAATCCACTCCCGGGGATATCAATCCGAATACCCCAAAAGTATTAAGTTGCGAACAACAGATAATTGCATTAAGCAAAGTGTGTAAGGTAAACAAAGCATATGCCCTTGAGCATATGAATGTTGTTTTCTCCCTAGTAGCAACAGCACATCTACCACCTTAGAGGTTTCTGTCACTCCCCCAGGTGAAATAGAGGCATGAACCCACTATCGAGCCCCCCCTCTTGGAGTCACTAGCAACTACTCGGCCAAGATAGCTACTAAAAACGGAGAGCATGCAAGATCATAAACAACATAGAGATAACATAAGATAATATTCAGTACAGCAACTCAATCATAAACACCAATATTCATCGGATCCCAACAAACCAAACATGTAGAATTACATAACGGTGATCTCAATCATGTAGGGCAGCTCATGAGATCTAAACATGAAGCACATGGTGGAGAAGACAACCATCTAGCTACTGCTATGGACCCATAGTCCAAGGTAGACTACTCACTCATTGCTCCGGAGGCAAGCATGGCGATGAAGAAGACCTCCGGTGGCGATTCCCCTCTCCGGCAGGGTGCCGGGAAGAGCTTCTGGACCCTCCCGATCTTCGGGTTGACGGCGGCGGCGGATCGCGATGTGTTCTGGAAAACTGATCGGGTACTTAGGTTTTTTCTGTCGGGGGGTCTTTATAGGCGAAGGGGCGATGTCAGAGGAGGAGCCAGGCGCCCTCACGCGGGGCCCGCGCGGCCAGTGGCCTGGCCGCGCCACCCCTGCGTGTGGGGCCCTGGTGGCCCCCCTCCTACTCTCCTTCGGATCTCTGGAAGCTTCCGGGTAAAATAAGACTTCAGGAACTTGTTTCGTCCAATTCCGAGAATATTTCCTATGTATCACTTCTGAAACACAAAAATAGCAGAAAACAGGAAACTGGCACTGTGGCAACTCGTTAATAGGTTAGTTCCGGAAAATGCATAAAAGTGCCACGAAGTGTAACGAAACAATAAGCAAATGGTGTAAAAACAAGCATGGAGCATCAAAAATTATAGATACGTTGGAGACGTATCAAGCATCCCCAAGCTTAACTCCTGCTCGTCCTCGAGTAGGTAAGTGATAACAAAAGAATAATTTTTGAGGTGACATGCACCTACACAATCTTGATCATATATGTAAGCATTTGTGAGCTGGGATCATAAGAACTTAAAACATGGGCATGAAGATATAATCTAGACAATAAGAACTTAGCAACCATGTTGTAAACATGCAAATGAACACAAACAAAAGATCATGAAAATGAAACAATGAAAGTCAAACGTGTGTTCAAATCATAAGGAAAAACATACAAAAGGTTTTCAGCTTGTCCTTCAAAGAGAGCAAAACATAAATGCATAGGACACCTTCAAGTTTAAGAGGGCGACTAGATACAAATAATTTAAGAACAAGTGAAAACAACAATATGAATCAATCAATGAACTTTGGGACAATGCATATCACACTAAGAATGACAACTATGCTCTCTTAATGGTGCATAAAGAAAGAAGGTGGTGACTCAACATAAAAGTAGAAGAAAGGCCCTTCGCAGAGGGAAGCAGTGATTGCGAGTTTTATAACCTTCAAAAATTATGGTACTTACCGGCTTTGAGCTCTCATTGCCCCCATCATAAGCATCTTGAATGGTTAAAGTTAATGCGAGAACAATTATGATGCATATGCTTGACAAATCATAAGTTGAAGACCTCGTGCCCCGTGAATACGAGTACCCAAACCTCATGCTACTTTACTTAGAGTCCCAAGCAAGGCTCTTGTCATTGTAAGTATATGCATATCATTGAGAACCGCCAATGGGGTACCTCCGTGCCCGATGACATGGAACAAGCCCACACCAAAATGACAGGACAAGCAGACAATGAACACCTCGACATCTCTTTTATTTGCCTTTTGTTTAGCTTTTTATTGTGAGATGCGTCGTCGAATGTTCACCATGGGTATGCTGCAAATTTCCACCATGAATTATGCATGGCTTAGATTGGCGGCCCGGCGTTTCCCTAACACATATACAAACTCCATGATCCCCACAAGATTCCCAATTCATTTCACACCGCGGGCATCCATAAACAAAAGATCACGATATCAACTCAAATAAGAAGTGCAATGTTGAAAGCTTGCCCCATGACAGCATGGCTGGGCTAGAATCCAACTTACAACTTGCAAGCATAACAACTCAACATAAGAGACCACAATGTCAAATTTTTAAGAACAAGAAAAAGTAAAGTGTGCCTTCCGGTTCGTGAGAGCTTTACTGACCGAATTTCGCATAACACTGGTAAGAGTTTAATTTGAAGAGAAAATAAAAGCAAGTCAAATTTACTTGGAATAGCAAATTGCTAGTAGGTATGTATGGTGGACACTTTGGAAAACTTTGGCTTTTAGGAGTTGGATGCACGAGTAGAGCTCATACTCAGTACAAGGTGAGGGCTAGCAGAAGACTGGGAGCGACCAACTAAGAGAGCAATAATGGCCATAATCATGCAAAGCGACAAAGCGAAATTAAAAGAAGCATAAGATGGCATCAAAAGTCAAAAACTAAATGATCATGAAGGCTATTGGCGACTTTGTAAGAGTCTAACATGTGTGAGCATGCGCCAAGTCAACCCAAATAAAGCATCAAGGAGAAAACCAAAATAATGCTTCCATGCAATAAAAACAACGCATGATTTTTTCAAAGGCTCATTAAGCAATCTCAGTTATTTGAGACAAGTCATGCTACAGCAAAACCACTAAGCATACTATCAAAAAGACATCAAGCATGACATGAAAAAGCCTAAGCCGCAGTCTACACAAGCTCCTTCTTGTACTACTATTTTGCACAAAGCTTTTTCTCTTTTCCAACACCATTTGAAATTTTTATAAACACCTCTTTTGATGAAAACCAATGAAGATCAGAGGCAAAAATACACCTTGATGAAAAGATATGACAAGGTCTGAATGCAAATCAAGGCGAAAACGAAAACCAAAAGCAGTAGCAGAAAAAGAAGAACGCTTGATTTTTAATAAGAGTGAAAACTAGAGCGTTCTTGGCAAATGAAAAGCAAGGAAACTTCTCCAAAAGAAATTTGTTGGGGTCCAACCATTTATTGCAACAAACAAACAAACTAAACCAACTAAGAAAACTAGAACAACTGACGCTCCAAGAAAAACACATAGTGCATGAAGCAATAAAAATATAGTGTCTTGAAAGGTGACCTAATTTTTGCCGATGAAGAAGGGGTGCCTCGGGGGCATCCCCATGCTTTGACGCTTGTACTTCTTGGATATTTCTTGGGGTGATGCATGGGCATCCCCAAGATTGAGATTTTTTCCATTCTTCAACTCATCTCATCATTCTCCAATCCCTAAACTTGAAAACTTCCTTCATACAAAACTAAACACAATTCTATTAGCAACATTAGTGCAAGTATAACATATAATCAATCCTGTTTTTGCTTCAGGTTTCAACTCAAAACCACCACATATATAGCAAATACTACTGTAGCAACCTCCCCAAAAGTTCCATGATCAAAAGAACTCAAAAGAAAGCGATAAAGTGGCAAACACAGATATTGGCAGAAATCTGTCAAAACTGAACAGCTGACAAAGGTCGAATTTTTGAGGGATTTTCTGTTGCTCAAATCAAAAAGTGTTCAACTAACAAAAGTTTGGATACAACCTGGGGCATAAGCACAAGAAATCGCAGGTCCAAAAGATGAACAGAGAATTTTCACGAATTTGTACGGTGCAGCACTGAAAACAGTTTCAGGACAGCAACATCCCCAAATCTTTACCTCACTCAAATTAGAGGCTTGTCTTGGCAAAAAAATGAAATAAAAAGGATAAGGAGCGGTCATTACAGTAGTAATGACTTCCAAGACTCAAATAAAAGAAAAAGTACTGAAAAGAAAACATTGGGTTATCTCCCAAGAGTGCTTTTCTTTAACGCCTTTGAGCTAGGCGCAGAAAATTGCGAATCAAGTAATATCAGCAGAAGCATTAAGATCAACAGCAGAGGTCTTCTCAATAAGGCATTGTATTTCATCCACATAAGTTTTTGAAGACCCTTTGTGATCATGCTTTGGTACACTATTCTCATCAAAAAGATTTTCAGGACAAATCCAGTCAAAATTATTTTCGAAAGCTTCACACAATCCCAAAAGCTTGCAAGGTATAGGTGATATGGGCACGACGGAGGAGGTGAAGCCCAATTTCAGGACTCCACCAAGATGAGGGAAGCTCATTGCATATTGGCACGCCAGGACGACCTACGATATGTAATAATTAGTCTAAGGTTGTGTCAGCAATTTATATTCATGCCTATGTTATTTCGTAGCTAGGTCTAGTTGTGGGCCACTTAGTTTTATTTGTGTTTTGGGTTTGGGCCTGTCCAAGCCCAACAATTTTCTGGCCATCTATATAAGGAGGCCAGCAGTCTAGGGTTTAGGGGAGTTCAGTTGTTTAGTTTACAAACTATCGTGTTGTGTTTCTTGGTGAAGCATCCCTCCGGGGACGGCGATGCCGTTTATCGAATAAAGTTGCTGCGGAGGTTCTTGTGTCATCAAGGATTGTCGTGCTTTGGTTTGAGGCGTGGTGTTCATCATCACGTTACTTGCTGGATTTGTCCTCGTCTTCAGGTGACGTTCTTTGCGTTATTGGAAGATTACTATCCGGGTAGACTCGCTGTGAAAGATCGGGACAAAACTCAAGGATCATCGGCGTGATCCTTATCATGTGGTATCAGATTACTGGGTTTATCATTGCGAGTGTTTGCTGTTGATTGATCTGCGGATTGTTTCTCTCCGCGCAGTTTTCAGATCAGAAAGTTTTCAGATCGGTTTCAGTGCGGAGTGTTCATTGCAAGTTTTCAGATCCGACGTGGAGTTTTTGAGATTGCCGAGACATTGATTTTGTTGGAGTCTTGGAGACGAGTTGGGCAGATCCGATCGGGAATATAGCAGGAGGGAGCGAGCAGCGCTCGCCAGCAGCACCTCGATCGAGGCTAGACAGATCCGATCGGGAGGGGGAAAAGCAGTCAAAAAAAAAACAACAAAAGGATCTGCCTCGCTGTCTGCCCCCAGGCGCCACCGCTCGACGACGGCGTGGTCCTGCGCCGCTTCGCTTTTTCCGCGCGTGGCCGCTCGCCCGCGCAGGCTTGGCTAGCCCACGCCTCAAGCGCTATTGCCATAGTGGGCCGGCCCATCTGGCTCTCACGCACGCCTCGCGATCGCCCAACTCCACTCGAGACCTGGGAGCGACCGTCCAGGGTCGCTACCCCCCAGACACTCTCCGTCCTCCAGCGCCTGGGATCGCCTTGGCATAGCCACACTCACCAAAACAGGTATCGCTCTGCCCGGGTTCCCTGCCGGCCTAGCCTTACCTCAGACTTCATCTGTGGTTGAGCGCCTCGATGCGGATCGTCTGTTTGGTTTGCTCGTGGAGTTTTTGGTCAGCAGTTTGGAGCAAAATTCCCTTTAATCACACGGCTGCATCTCAGTAGATTTGGTACAGATTTGGAAGAACAGGAAAAATACTTGTACTGCTGTATTGTGGGCATACTAGCAATATTTCGGTATGGGTTCAAGACCTGTCCGGTTGACTGACAAAGCGGACGATATCTACAGTGACTATTTAGAGATCTTGGCTGGTTTTCGGTATGATGCAACTAAAATCATGTGGAGTTTGAACAGTGCTGCAAAGTTCGCAGAGTATGAGTCTTGGGAATCTCACATGGAGCGGGGCTTTGCACAATGTCGTACCCGTGATAGCAAGTTTGGCGGTTTTACTGAATTTGTACTTGCCCATCGGCGTGTGGGTACGCAGGTGGCTGGTTGGTGGCGTGAAGAACGGTGTGCAAAGGGCATCACACTTGACACATCTCGTTGGGAGGTTTTTAAGCAATTTCTGTGTACTCGATTTTTGGACCAGACCGTGGAATCAGACAAGGCGGTTGTTTCAGAGGTACAAGCGAAGGTTGCTGAAGATGACACACCAATGAGAGGTATGAGTATTCAGCTTCACAAATTGGCTACTGGTGATAAGGCGGTGGTACGGAATCAGCGATGGAGCCTGTTTCAGACACAGTGCACCATCAAGGAGAAAGCGTGCAAATTGATCATTGACAGTGGTAGCTACTGTAATGGCATCAGTAGGGCTGTGGTGGCATCATTGGGGTTGTCTACATGGCGTATTCCTGAACCTAAGCATGTTGAGTGGTTGAATAGCTGCGGTGTGCTAAAGGTTACTCATAAGGTACGTGTGCCATTTACAGTTGATGATTATGTTGATGAGGTGGAGTGCGATGTGTTGCCATTGGAGGTGTGTGGAGTGTTACTTGGACGTCCATGGCAGTATGATCGCAATGTTACTCATGCTGGGAGAGCAAATACTTATTCTTTTGTGCATGATGGCAAACAGCGGACTTTGAAACCTATGCAGGATGATCAAATAAAGTCTGATGTTGAGCTGGTGGTACACAAGGAGAAGTTGCGCAAGGCTAAGCCAAAATCTGGGCTAGCTACGCCGCAACCTAAGGAGCATGATGCGAACAGCATCAGTGGTGATATTGTTTCAGCCAAGCCTGTAGATGACAAGCCAGTTGTTCTTGTTAGGGACAAGCCGGTTGAAGTCAAGCCTCATATTGATGAAGGGAAGGATATGTCAGCATGTGTTCCATGTATTCCACTTCCAGTTCGTGTTGACATAGGTGTTCAGACCGATGACGGTGGTGCTGATCGTGTTCTGGTGCATCTGGTGCCGCGGGTAGTCAGCCACAATTTTGTGAGAACACCTCGGAAACGTTTTGTTGGAGCAGCAGTCCGTGTGCATACAGGCAAAGATGGACGTGTTCGTCAGTTGTGTGGCCTGGGTATTACTACTTTGCAGGGTCGTGCTAAGCAGGTTCATGTTCAGCAACGCAAGGTTCCAGCAAGGTTTCAGAAGAAGAAGGTGGAGGCGCCTAAGCACAAGTTCATTTGGCGAAGAAAAGAGGTGCAACCACCTAGGGCTGTATCAAGTCGAGCAGGCCAAGAGGGAGGATGTGGTGAGGAAGGCAAGCCAGACTTGAAGACGGCGAATATGCGTGGTGCTATTGATATTCCGCCACCCTTTCGAGCAGACCCTCACGCGTTGGGGACAACGCTTTTTGAAGGGGGGGAGGATGATATGGGCACGACGGAGGAGGTGAAGCCCAATTTCAGGACTCCACCAAGATGAGGGAAGCTCATTGCAGATTGGCACGCCAGGACGACCTACGATATGAGATAATTTAGTCTAAGGTTGTGTCAGCAATTTATATACCTGCTTATGTTATTTCGTGTGTGTCAGGTCATGTTATGGGCCACTTAGTTTTATTTGTGTTTTGGGTTTGGGCTTGTCCAAGCCCAACAGTTTTCTGGCCGTCTATATAAGGAGGCCAGCAGGTTAGGGTTTAGGGAGTTCAGAATTTTAGACAAAACATTGAGTTGTGTGCTGCGTGTAGCATCCCTCCGGGGACGGCGCTGCCGTCATCTATCTTATCAAATATATTGCTGTGAAGGTTCTTGTGTTCATCAAGGATTATCAGGCTCAGGTTTGAGGCGTGTTGATTCTCTTCACGTTGCTTGCTGGATTCGTTCCTCTTCTTCAGGTTGCGTTCTTCGCGTGATTGGAAGAATATTTATCCGGGTTGACTCACTGTGAAAGATCGGGACAAAACTCCAAGGATCGCCGGCGTGATCCTTATCAAATACTAGGAGCAAGCTCAACCCAAGACTTTTCCTCAACTTCCTCATGCATACTAATGTGATTAAAGAACTCCTCAATGTTACTTTTGCCAATAATCGAACCACTACCTACTGAGAGGTCCTCCGGAACGTACTTAGGAATCAACATGATAAACTAAAGTAAAGGAATAACAACTACTAAGGATTCTAATTTTTTTGGGTTTTTGATAAAAAAACGATGCAGGTAAAATAAATAAAGTAAAGCAAAACAATAACAAAGTAAAGAATGTGCGTGCGAAAACTCCCCTCGCAGAAGTCTTCTTTTCCTCCCCGGCAACGGCGCCAGAAAATTAGCTGCTGCGTCCAAGCTGACGTGGGAGCATACTGTCCTTGTGCGTGGTGGATAACCAGCCCGTTGGGAACCCCAAGAGGAAGGTATGATGAGTATAGCAGCTAGTCTTCCCTCAGTTAAGAAACCAAGGTTTAATATCGATCAGGAGAGGAGAGACAAACGACTGAAGGTGATGCGGAACCTGCACACACACAACCAAGTACTTTGTTCCCAACTTGCGATGAGGTTGTCAATCTCACCGGTTTGCTTGAAACAAAGGTTGTGAGCGTATCGAGTGGAAAATAATATAGTATGCGAGTAAAGTAAACAGTGCGAGTAAAGTAAACAGGTGATAGCAATATGATGGAAATAGGACCGGGGTCCATAGTTCACTAGTGGTGTCTCTCCATAAGATAAATAACACATGCTGGGTAAACAAATTACAGTTGGGCAATTGATAGAATAAAGATAAACGTGATATGTCAAGAAGATCACTATGAGATTTACTCTGGGCATTACAACAAAATACATAGACCGCCATCCAACTGCATCTATGACTAATAATCCACTCCCGGGGATATCAATCCGAATACCCCAAAAGTATTAAGTTGCGAACAACAGATAATTGCATTAAGCAAAGTGTGTAATGTAAACAAAGCATATGCCCTTGAGCATATGAATGTTGTTTTCTCCCTAGTAGCAACAGCACATCTACCACCTTAGAGGTTTCTGTCACTCCCCCAGGTGAAATAGAGGCATGAACCCACTATCGAGCATAAATACCCCCTCTTGGAGTCACTAGCAACTACTCGGCCAAGATAGCTACTAACAACGGAGAGCATGCAAGATCATAAACAACATAGAGATAACATAAGATAATATTCAGTACAGCAACTCAATCATAAACACCAATATTCATCGGATCCCAACAAACCAAACATGTAGAATTACATAACGGTGATCTCAATCATGTAGGGCAGCTCATGAGATCTAAACATGAAGCACATGGTGGAGAAGACAACCATCTAGCTACTGCTATGGACCCATAGTCCAAGGTAGACTACTCACTCATCGCTCCGGAGGCAAGCATGGCGATGAAGAAGACCTCCAGTGGCAATTCCCCTCTCCGGCAGGTGCCGGGAAGAGCTTCTGGACCCTCCCGATCTTCGGGTCGACGGCGGCGGCGGATCGCGATGTGTTCTGGAAAACTGATCGGGTACTTAGGTTTTTTCCGTCGGGGGGTCTTTATAGGCGAAGGGGCGATGTCAGAGGAGGAGCCAGGCGCCCTCACGCGGGGCCCGCGCAGCCAGGGGCCTGGCCGCACCACCCCTGCGTGTGGGGCCCTGGTGGCCCCCCTCCTACTCTCCTTCGGATCTCTGGAAGCTTCCGGGTAAAATAAGACTTCAGGAACTTGTTTTGTCCAATTCCGAGAATATTTCATGTGTATCACTTCTGAAACACAAAAACAGCAGATAACAAGAAACTGGCACTGTGGCAACTCGTTAATAGGTTAGTTCCGGAAAATGCATAAAAGTGCCACGAAGTGTAATGAAACAATAAGCAAATGGTGTAAAAACAAGCATGGAGCATCAAAAATTATAGATACGTTGGATACGTATCAGTAACTTGTGAATTTTGACCAAGCATCCTTGCATCATTATGGTGGCTTCAAAGTTTAGAAATCTTCACTTGCAGCATCATCCTGAATCCTCACACGATTGCTGCCATCATCTCCATGCATGATCATGCTCCAATGCTTGTCCCTCTCATCCATGCTAGGCCCATCATTCCTAAGTAACATAAACACATATGATTTAGGCAGCATCATATTCTCATGAATATTAGGAATAGTTCCTAGAAACGAAAGTACCTAATAATTCAGTTGGCGTGCACGAGCTCTTGTGAGAGGTCCTTGGAATTGTGGAACATGAAGAAGTGTGGCTGTAGGTGCAACGGTTGTATCAACCGTAGGGATGTCCTTATGATCCTCCCCTTCTTGAATTGAAGTCGTCCTCGACGCAATCTCATCTTCTTCTCCAAAATATGGTTTCAAATCTGCAATGTTAAATGATGGACTTACCGTGCCCATCTCTGCAGGAAGCTCAAGTTTATATGCATTATCATTCATTTTCTCTAACACTTTAAAAGGACCAGCAGCACGTGGCATTAATTTAGACTTGCGCAAATCAGGAAAACGATCTTTGCGCAAATGCAACCAAACTAGATCTCCCACATCAAACACAATATGCTTGCATCCCTTATCACTAGCAACTTTATATTTAGCATTCATGCGTTCTATATTTTCCTTAGTAATCCTATGCAACGTAAGAATCTGTTCAGCATGTTGTGTAGCATCAAAATTATGTTGCACCGAAGATGGAATAGGTAATAAATCAATAGGTGCATGAGGAACAAAACCATACACAATCTCAAAAGGACATAACTTAGTTGTAGAATGCACAGAACAATTGTAAGCAAATTCAATATGAGGTAAACAATCTTCCCACATTTTTAAGTTTGTCTTTAAAACAGCCCATAACATGGTAGATAAAGTTCTATTTACTACTTCAGTTTGTCCATCGGTTTGGGGATGACATGTAGTACTAAATAGCAATTTAGTCCCCAACTTAGCCCATAAACAACTCCAAAAATGGCTAAGAAATTTAGTATCATGATCTGAAACAATAGTATTAGTCACACCATGCAAGCGAACAACATCGCGAAAGAATAATTCAGCAACATGAGCAGCATCATCACTCTTATGACAAGGAATAAAGTGTGCCATCTTAGAAAATCTATCCACAACCACAAAAATACTATCCCTCCCCTTCTGTGTTCGAGGTAATCCTAAAACAAAGTCCATAGAAATATCCTCCCAAGGTACACTAGGAACAGGAAGAGGCATATATAAACCATGTGGATTAAGGCGGGACTTAGCTTTTTGACATATTGTGCAGCGAGCAATAAACCTCTCAACATCCCTTCTCATGCGTGGCCAGAAGAAGTGTCTAGCAAGTACGTCTTCTGTCTTCTTTACTCCAAAGTGACCCATCGATCGTCCTCCATGCGCCTCCTGCAACAACAAATGACGAACGGAACCTTCTGGAATGCATAGTTTGTTAGCACGGAACACAAACCCATCATGGAGGACGAATTTGTTCCAAGTTCTACCCTCTAGAAAATGCTGCAAAACATCTTTAAAATCAGCATCGTTCACATATTGTTCTTTAATAGTTTCCAATCCAAAGATTTTGAAGTCAAGTTGAGATAACATGGTATAACGACGTGACAAAGCATCAGCAATAATATTATCTTTCGCTTTTTGTGTTAAATAACATAAAGAAAAGATTCAATGAATTCAACCCACTTTGCATGACGTTTATTCAACTTAGCTTGACTACGAATATGCTTCAAAGATTCATGATCAGAATGTATAACAAATTCTTTAGGCCATAAATAATTTTGCCAAGTTTTTAATATCCGAACAAGAGCATATAATTCCTTATCATAAGTAGAATAGTTCGAACTAGCTCCACTCAATTTCTCACTGAAATATGCAACATGTTTTCCCTCTTGTAACAACACTCCTCCTAAACCAATTCCACTAGCATCACATTCCAACTCAAAGGTCTTATTAAAATTAGGCAGTTGGAGTAAAGGAGCATGTGTAAGCTTATCTTTGAGTAACATGAAGGCTTCTTGTTGCGCATCGCCCCAAACAAAGGGCACATCTTTCTTAGTAAGCTCGTTTAGCGGCGCTGCAATGGAACCAAAATCTTTGACAAAGCGCCTATAAAATCCAGCGAGGCCAAGTAAGCTCCTCACTTGTGTGACTGTTTTGGGTTGTGGCCAACTCGAAATTGCTTCAATCTTGGCGGGATCAACTTCAATACCATGTGATGTAACAACATAGCCAAGAAAAGCAACTCTATCTGTGCAAAAGGTGCACTTTGCAATGTTACCAAACAAACGTGCAGCACGTAAAGCATCAAAAACAGCACGTAAATGTTCCAAATGTTCTTCTACAGATTTGCTATATATCAATATATCATCAAAATATACCACCACAAAATGACCAATAAAAGCACGTAAAACTTCATTCATTAATCTCATGAAAGTGCTGGGAGCATTAGTTAAACCAAAGGGCATCACTAACCACTCATATAGGCCAAATTTAGTTTTAAATGCAGTTTTCCATTCATCTCTTAACTTCATACGAATCTGGTGGTAACCACTACGCAAATCAACCTTAGAGAACATGGTAGAGCCACTCAATTCGTCAAGCATGTCATCTAAACGAGGAATAGGATGACGATATCGAATAGTAATATTATTGATTGCTCTACAATCAGTACACATGCACGAAGAACCATCTTTCTTTGGTACTAAAATAATAGGAACATCACATGGACTAAGAGACTCACGAATATGACCCTTGTCAAGAAGTTCTTGAATTTGTCGCTGAATCTCTTTCGTCTCCTCGGGATTGGTACGATATGGCGCACGGTTGGGCAAAGATGCTCCAGGAATTAAATCAATGTGGTGCTCGATTCCACGAATAGGTGGCAGTCCTGGAGGTACATCTTGTGGGAAAATGTCCTCATACTCCTGCAAAATGTTAGCAACAGCAGGTGGCAAAGAAGGAGGCATCTCCTCAGCCAAAAACAACAGGTCTTTGCAAATGATAGCATAACATGCAGTAGTACTGATAGGGCAAAGGTGTCCGATCTTTCGATGAGATCTTGATACGTCGATTTGTTGGGTGGAGTTTGTGCTTGACGATCCGACTACATGTGCGAAGCTCGTGCGCCAATGCAATCGCTAGGACAATCTCCGGGAGTTACTGATCTTGCGGATGCACGATCAGCCTGACCAGCGAGGGTCTTAATTCCTACTTGAAATCGAGAACAAGTAAGAACTAATACAGCAATCAAGATATTGCGGATGAAAGATGTATGCTTTATTCAAAAGGTGGGATTCCGAATAGGCGATCTTCTTCTGGGCGATTGGCCTCAAAAGTCGAGCTCGTAGTTGCAGCAATGGCTAACTTTAGTCTAATCAAAATCCGAGTTCTAATGATGGCTACGGGGGGTATTTGAGGAGGAAAAGGTAGGGGTGCGACCAGCCATGGGTATGGTGGTCGAACGGAACCCTAACAGGCCTTTTCTCCTCAAATTCGGACTCCTAAAAGTGGCTGTCTTATTTGCTGCGAAAATTACATGGGCCTGGCCCAAAAATAAAAGTGACGCAGCACCATATTTATCTAAGGACGAATTTATGAAGTAGTTCTTTGTATATTTCGTCCAAGTCTTCATCCTTCATTATGGTGGCTTCAAAGTTCTAAAATCTCCACTCGTGGCATCTTCTTCAATCCTCAAACGCTTGCTGCCATCTCCATGCATGATCATGCTCCAATGCTTGTCCCTCTCATCCATGCTAGGTCCATCATTCCTAAGAGTAACAAACATATCTGATTTAGGCAGCATCATATTCTCATGTATGTGAGAAAGAGTTCCAAGAAACGAAAGTACCTGATAGTTAAGTTGCTTGGCACAAGCTCGAGTGATGGGTCCTTGTATGTGTTCCGCTGTAGGTGCAGCGGTTGTATCAATAGATGGGATGTCCTCATCATGCTCCCCTTCTTGAATTGAAGTCGTCATCGACGCAACCTCATCTTCTTCACCGAAGTAAGGTTTTAAATCTGCAATGTTAAATGTAGGACTTACCGTACCAAAATCTGCAGGAAGCTCAAGTTTATATGCATTATCATTGATTTTCTCTATCACCTTAAAAGGACCATCAGCACGTGGCATTAACTTAGACTTGCGCAAATCAGGAAAACGATCTTTGCGCAAATGCAACCAAACAAGATCACCAACCTCAAACACAACATGCTTTCGTCCCCTATCCCCAGCAACTTTATACTTAACATTCATGCGTTCTATGTTGTCTTTAGTAGTTGCATGCAATTTTAAAATCAATTCAGCACGTTGTGTAGCATCAAAATTATTTTGCACTGAAGATGGTAAAGGCAACAAATCAATAGGTGCACGTGGAACAAAACCATAGACAATCTGAAAAGGGCTCATCTTTGTGGTAGAATGCAGCGAACGATTATAAGCAAATTCAATATGAGGCAAACACTCTTCCCACAATTTTAAGTTCCTCTTTAAAACAGCCCGCAACATGGTAGATAAAGTCCTATTAACTACTTCAGTTTGTACATCAGTTTGGGGATGACATGTAGTACTAAACAGCAATTTAGTCCCCAACTTAGCCCATAAACATCTCCAAAAGTGGCTAAGAAATTTAGTATCACGATCAGAAACAATAGTATTTGGCACACCATGCAAACGAACGATATCACGAAAAAACAATTCAGCAATGTGCGCAGCATCATCGGTCTTGTGACAAGGAATAAAGTGTGCCATCTTAGAAAACCGATCCACAACAACAAAAATACTATCCCTCCCCTTCTGTGTATGAGGTAATCCCAAAACAAAGTCCATCGAAATATCCTCCCAAGGAACACTAGGAACAGGAAGAGGCATATATAAACCATGTGGATTAAGGCGAGACTTAGCTTTTTGACAAGTAGTGCAGCGTGCCACGAATCTCTCAACATCTTGCCGCATGCGTGGCCAAAAGAAGTGTGCAGCAAGAACATCCTCCGTCTTCTTGACACCAAAGTGTCCCATTAATCCTCCTCCATGCGCCTCCTGTAACAACAAATGACGAACGGAACCATCTGGGATGCATAGTTTGTTAGCACGGAACACAAATCCATCATTAAGGATGAATTTGTTCCATGTTCTACCATCTCTACAATTCTGCAACACATCTTTAAATTCAGCATCATGCAAGTATTGTTCCTTTATAGTTTCCAACCCAAAAATTTTGAAGTCAAGCTGAGATAACATAGTATAACGGCGCGACAAAGCATCAGCAATAATATTATCTTTACCCTTTTTGTGTTTGATAACATAAGGAAAAGATTCAATAAATTCAACCCACTTTGCATGGCGATGATTCAGTTTTGCTTGACTACGAATATGCTTCAAAGATTCATGATCAGAATGTATAACAAATTCTTTAGGCCATAAATAATGTTGCCAAGTTTCTAATGTCCGAACCAGCGCATATAATTCTTTATCATAAGTAGAATAGTTCAGACTAGGCCCACTCAATTTTTCACTAAAATATGCTACAGGTTTGCCCTCTTGTAATAACACACCTCCCAAACCAATTCCACTAGCATCACATTCAAGTTCAAACGTCTTATTAAAATCAGGAAGTTGGAGTAATGGAGCATGTGTTAACTTATCTTTTAGTATCATGAAGGCCTCTTGTTGTGCATCGCCCCAAACAAAGGGCACATCCTTCTTTGTGAGCTCATTCAATGGCGCAGCAATAGAACCAAAATCTTTGACAAAGCGCCTATAAAACCCAGCGAGACCAAGAAAACTCCTCACTTGTGTGACCGTCTTTGGCTGCGGCCAATTCTCAATAGCTTCAATCTTGGCTGGATCAACTTCAATTCCCTGTTCTGTAACAACATAACCAAGAAAAGCAACTCTATTTGTGCAAAAAGTGCACTTCTCAAGATTACCATACAAACGTGCATCACGTAAAGCATTGAAAACAACACGTAAATGATCCAAATGGTCCTCTAAAGATTTGCTATATATGAGAATGTCATCAAAATATACCACCACAAAACGACCAATAAAAGCACGTAAAACTTCGTTCATCAGTCTCATAAAGGTACTAAGTGCATTAGTTAAACCAAACGGCATTACTAACCACTCATATAAACCGAACTTAGTTTTAAAAGCTGTTTTCCATTCATCTCCTAATTGCATACGAATTTGGTGGTAACCACTACGCAAATCAACTTTAGAGAACATAATAGAACCACTCAACTCATCTAGCATGTCATCCAAACGAGGTATAGGGTGACGATATCGAATGGTAATATTATTAATAGCTCGACAATCAGTACACATGCGCGAAGAACCATCTTTCTTAGGTACTAAAATAATAGGAACAGCGCATGGACTAAGAGACTCACGAATATAACCTTTGTCCAATAAACTCTGGATTTGTCGTTGGATCTCTTTTGTTTCTTCAGGATTGGTGCGATATGGCGCACGGTTGGGCAGCGAGGCTCCTGGAATCAAATCAATTTGGTGTTCTATCCTACGAATAGGTGGAAGTCCAGGTGGAACATCTTGTGGAAAAACGTCCATGTATTCCTGCAAAAGGTTAGCAACCGCAGGTGGCAAAGAATGAGGCATGTCCTCAAATGAAAACAGAACTTCTTTGCAAACAATGGCATAACATGGAGTAATATTGACATCAATTTCAGCAAGATCAGATTTGCTAGCAAGTAAACAAGGATTCTTCAAACGAATTTCAGTAGCATGGTTAGAATCAGATTTAGAAGAATGCTTAGGGGGTACAAAATCTGCAGCAACAATCTGATTCTCACTCTTATGTTCGTCATCGTTTTTTAATCTACTAGCTCTAGCAAGATCATCTTTTAAAATTTGTTCCGGAGTCATGGGTTTAAGTCCAATTTTCTTGCCAGCATGTGTAAGAGAATATTGATTAGTTTTACCATTATGTACAAATTCTCTATCAAATTGCCATGGTCTACCAAGTAACAAAGAACAAGCTTGCATAGGTACAACATCACAATCAACAAAATCTGAATAGGTACCAATAGTAAAATGCACGCGTGCAGTTCTTGTTACCTTGAGCTTACGGGAGCTCTCAAACCATTGAATGTAATATGGATGAGGTCGTTGTCGTGTGGGGAGAGCAAGCTTCTGCACCATGTCAATACTAGCCAGATTGTTACAACTCCCTCCATCAATGATGATCCGGATAGCTCTCTCCTTAACAATGCCTCTTGTTTGCAACAAATTGTGGCATTGATCATGCTCAGCTTTGCTCAATTGCACACTCAAGACACGTTGTGCAACTAAACTCTTGTATTGATCAGCAGTTTCAGCTCCCATTACCTCCATCTCCTTGTCAGAATCAGAATTGGCACCATCACGTGCAGCAATAAGTGCCAATGTATCATCATCAAAATCACTCGCAGAGTCATATTCGCCATCTTCAAGCACCACCATCACACGTTTGGTTCTGCATTCTTTTTCAATGTGACCAAACCCAAAACATTTGCGACATTGAATGTCGTGAGTCTTCCCCGTGGAGGCCATGGAAGAAGAACTCCGTGTCGGACCAGCAGATGGTGATGGAGCAGGAGCAGGTGGCGTTCTTGACGTCGGCGTGGTATACCTGGAGGTGGAAGGACCTGGTGCATCCCCACGAGAAGGTGGAGCTGATTGGCGTGCAGACCAGGAAGGAGTACGACCTGCAGAATTATTAGCTCTTCTCCATGATGGTTGACGATCCTGCACTTCAAGTTCAGCTTTGCAAGCAAGGTGAAATAAACGAGTAATAGTGTTGTACTCCTTATAGTCTAAAATATGCTGAATCTCGTTATTTAAACCACCAAAGAAACGTGCAAGCATAGCTTCATTATCCTCTACAATACCACAACGAATCATGCCCGTTTGTAACTCTTGATAATACTCTTGTACGGAATTTTTGCCTTGTTCTAAATGAGTTAATTTTTTAAGCAAGTCCCGTTGATAATGTGGAGGTACAAAACGAGTACGCATGGCATGTTTTAGACCAACCCAAGTAGCAGGAATATTAGCATGATTGACTCGACAATGTTCAGACCACCAGATAGAAGCAAAATCTGTAAATTCACATGTAGCAGCACTAACACGCAAATGCTCAGGGTAGCGTAAACATGCAAAACGTTGCTCTACTTCTAATTCTCAAGTGAGATATGCATCAGGATTATATCTACCCTCAAATGGCGGAATATTTAATTTCAGTTTGGCCACATGTTCATCATCACGTACCGGACGCGGAGGTGGACGAGCGTTGCGGTTGTATTGCCGCGGACGGCCAGGTGCAGGTTGTTGGACCTCGTTCTCCTCGAGCTCGTTTTCATCTTCGAACTCGTTTTCCCCTCATCCGCAGCATATCCATCCTGGGTGGCCGCCTCCGTAGCGGCCGCAGCAGCTGCCGCGGCTGTAACGGTACCCGCAGATGGCGGTATGAGAGGAACGCGACGAGCACGTGGTACGTGGATGCCCGGCTGTGGCAGTGGTGGTAAACGGGCCAGGACTTCCTGGAACCGGATGTCGAGCTTGGTGTTGAAGGATGCCTCAAGACCAGCAATCTTGTCCATCACATCAGAAAGCTTGGAATCAACATCACCCAAGCGTGTGTCCACATCTTGTGCACGCCCCACCAACAGCCGAGTGAAGTGGGCATGCAACTCTGCAGTAGTCATCTTCTCCAGATCAACATCATCCTTCGTGGTTCCTGTCATGGTTAGCGGAGAAGCAAGCACAAATATATATACCTACGCACTACGGAATATGGTGGAATCACGCGTAATCCGTCAAGCGGTATACAAAGCTCTTACAAGTTCTTACCAAACAGGAGGAAGGTGATATGCATCCAGCAAAGAGCAGCGACTCCCAAGATTGCACAAAGCGATTACCAGGTGTCGATACAAAGCACGTGCAGAAATATGTGGAGCTGTAGGAAGGCTTATATGGTAGCAAAAACAGCAAATGTCAAAACAGCAATGCAACGTTGAAAGAATGCTCAACCACTGTACTGTGCTGGTCCTAGGCTATCCCGTGCTAGAGACGCGAGCCGAGAACATGAAGAAAGTCACAGTGTGGCACAACAAGCAGAAAGGAACAGCTCCAAAGCAAGATATAAGTGAAGATCTGCAGGAATTTTCGGGTCCAAAACTTCAGAGGGCAAAAGCTCGACCTTCCCGGCCTTTTTTGGGAGTTCTGAGTGTCGCACAATGATGTAGGTTACATAGATCTTTTCGTGCTGAGCATTTTGAGTGGTCGCACGTCGAAAACGGAGTTCGTATGCAAAAGTTATGGCCAGTTGAAGTTTGCTGTTGGAAACCGTCTAAAACTGACGAAACTGCTCAATTCCGACTGAATTCGGACTGGACTAGTAGGAACGGGTCAACCCGACTTGGATGCGGATTTGACTTTTTTTTTTGCTCTTCTTCTTCCTCTTGACTGGCGACCGAAACCTAACTCACGGACTCTGAAAAAGGCACGGATGAAATTGGGAGGAACGAACAAAAACTTATGTGAAGGCGGTGGCGGAAGTATATGGCGGAGCAAAGGTGCAAGCGTGAGGCGGTGGCGGGACTATGGTGATTCGAACTCGAAACTCTAAAGGAACAGACACTAAGACCAGCAACTCGACACGCGGATGCAGACACAAATTCAACGATGCAAACTGAAAAGACAATGCAAAGGCTCGGATGGTTTATGGGACGAGATGATCTAAACCCTAACTGTATTTTTGGCTTTTGCGTGGTTTATAGGTATGAACATAGATGCAATCTAAACTACGAAAACAGTAAATCTCACCGAGCAACCTGAAATCTGATACGACTTGATAGGGCAAAGGTGTCTGATCTTTCGATGAGATCTTGATACGTCGATTTGGTGGGTGGAGTTTGTGCTTGACGATCTGACTACACATGCGAAGCTCGTGCGCCAATGCAATCGCTAGGACAATCTCCGGGAGTTACTGATCTTGCGGATGCACGATCAGCCTGACCAGCGAGGGTCTTAATTCCTACCTGAAATCGAGAACAAGTAAGAACTAATACAGCAATCAAGATATTGCGGATGAAAGATGTATGCTTTATTCAAAAGGTGGGATTCCGAATAGGCGGTCTTCTTCTGGGCGATTGGCCTCAAAACTCGAGCTCGTAGTTGCAGCAATGGCTAACTTTAGTCTAATCAAAATCTGAGTTCTAATGATGGCTACGGGGGGTATTTGAGGAGGAAAAGGTAGGGGTGCGACCAGCCATGGGTATGGTGGTCGAACGGAACCCTAACAGGCATTTTCTCCTCAAATTCGGACTCCTAAAAGTGGCTGTCTTATTTGCTGCGAAAATTACATGGGCCTGGCCCAAAAATAAAAGTGACGCAGCACCATATTTATCTAAGGACGAATTTATGAAGTAGTTCTTTGTATATTTCGTCCAAGTCTTCATCCTTCATTATGGTGGCTTCAAAGTTCTGAAATCTCCACTCGTGGCATCTTCTTCAATCCTCAAACGCTTGCTGCCATCTCCATGCATGATCATGCTCCAATGCTTGTCCCTCTCATCCATGCTAGGTCCATCATTCCTAAGAGTAACAAACATATCTGATTTAGGCAGCATCATATTCTCATGTATGTGAGAAAGAGTTCCAAGAAACGAAAGTACCTGATAGTTAAGTTGCTTGGCACGAGCTCGAGTGATGGGTCCTTGTATGTGTTCCGCTGTAGGTGCAGCGGTTGTATCAATAGATGGGATGTCCTCATCAAGTACTCACATCAATTTCAGAAATATCAGATTTGCTAGCTAGCAAACAAGTACTTTTCAAACGAATTTCATTAGCATGTTTGGGATTAGATTTAGAAGTACTTGAAGAAGGCATAAGTTCCTTAGCAACAATCTGATTTTTGCTCAGCTTTTTCCCCTCATTATGTGCTCTACTAGCTCTAGCAAGATCATCTTTTAAAATACTTTCAGGAGACATGGGAAGTAACACAATTTTCTTATCTTTATGAACAAGAGAATACTGATTTGTGCTACCATAGTGTATAGAATTTGTATCAAATTGCCATGGTCTACCAAGTAAAAGAGCACATGCTTGCATAGGAACAACATCACACTCAACATAATCAACATATGCAGCAATAGTAAAATGCACACGAACTGTACGTGTTACCTTAACCTTGCCACTGTTATTAAACCATTGAATGTGATATGGACGAGGATGGGGTCGTGTCGTAAGAGAAAGCTTTTCAACCATCTCCATGCTCGCCAAGTTGTTGCAGCTCCCTCCATCGCCCTTGGTATGGAACAGATTATGGCGCTGGTCGGGCTCGGCCTTCGTAATTTGTGCACTTAAGACTCGTTGGGCAACTAAACTCTGGTATTGCTCCGCATGTTCTGCAGCCATATATTCAGAATCTTGCTCCGTGGGTGCTGCAGCACATTGCTCATCAGATGCAAGAAGAGCCAAAGTATCTTCATCATAATCACTGGAGGAGTCATACCCACCATCCTCAAGAGCAATCATCACACGGGAGGAGGCACAATCACGCGCAAAGTGACCAAGTCCACCACATTTGCGGCACTGAATTTGGCTGGACTTGCCCGTAGATGCCATGGAGGATGCAGCACTCGGGGCTTGTCCCGTAGTAGTCTTCCGTGCAGCAAATGGAGGTGGTGTAGATGCTGCAGATTGCGTGGATGTGGTCGCTGGAGGTGTAGGTGCAGCAGTCCGTGATGCCGAATTCGGTGATCTCCAAGTAGAATGCCCTGTAGAATAATTAGTTCGTGTCGCCTCGCGTCGATCCTACACATCACATTCAGCATTGCAAGCAAGATGGAACAAACGGGTAATAGTGTGATAAGATTTATATCAAAGAATGGTCTGAATTTCCTTATTTAACCCGCCTACGAATCGTGCCATTAATGCTTCATTATCCTCCTCTATACCACAACGCAGCATGCCAGTTTGCAACTCCTGATAGTAATCCTCTACAGAATTTTTGCCTTGATCTAGACGTGCTAATTTGGTAAGCATGGAACGCTGATAATATGGTGGAACAAAACGAATACGCATAGCATGTTTTAAAGCATCCCACGTAGTGATTGGATTAGCATGATTAGCACGACAGTATTCAGACCACCATATGGACACAAAACTAGTGAACTCACAAGTAGCAGCACTAACACGTCTATCCTCGGGATAATTTAAGTGTGCAAAACGCTGGTCTAATTCTAATTCCCAAGAGAGGTATTCATCAGGGTTATAGCGACCATCAAATGTAGGAACATTTAATTTCAGTTTAGCAACATGGTCATCATCACGTACCAACGGATAAGGAGGTGGACGGCGAATGTAGGGCCTAGGATGACCAGGTGGCTGATCAACTGTGAAGTCGTCCGCGTACTCGTCCTCGTACTCATCTTCCCCATAATAATCATCTAACTATGCATCACGGGCCTGTGTAACACCCGTAGCTCATGCAATGCCAGCAGCAGCAGTGCCCGCAGCAGCACCCGCAGCCGAAGTTTGTGCCGGTAGTTTGAGAACGCGTTGTGCACGTCCCAAAAAGGTCGGTGTAGGAGCCACGCGAGTCGGCTGTGGAGGAGGCGCGCGAGCCGGCGGTGGTGGTGGTAAGCGTGCTAGCACCTCCTGGAATTTAGCGTCGAGTTTGGCGGTGAAGGTGGTCTCGAGTCCCTCGAGTTGCTCCATCATGTCACTAAAACGCTTGTCCACATCCTGCATATGGTCAGACAAAAGTTTGGTGACGTGAGCCTCCAAGGCTTCACCCTCCAGTGGCTGTGTCTCGGTGTTGTCTGGTGGCATGATTAGTACGCAAAAGCATAGTTATAGAATAGAGATACAGGAACAGGGGTGGAAAATGCTTAATCTGTCAAGCAAACCAATACTCTTACCCGTTCTTACCCTGCAGCAGGTGGCGATCAGCAACCGTCGTGATCAAACTTTAGGAAGATTGAATAGAGCGATTGCCAGGTGGTGTCAACACACGGTCGTAGAGATATGTGGATCTGTAGGAGGCTGCGATATCTATAGCAAGAATTCAAAACAGCAATGCAACAAGTTGAATAAATGCTCAACGATGGTACCGTGCTGGCCATAGGCTAGATCGTGCTAGAGACGCGAGCCTAGGACACCAACTAGTCAATACGCGGCGGCCAGAAGCACAAAGGAACAGCTCAAAAGCAAGATATAAGTGAAGATCATGGAAAAATTGCTGGTTCTGAAACTTAAAAGGCCAAAAACTCACCCTTCCCTCACTTTTTTGACGATTACGAGTGACTTTTGGTACTTTTCAAGTACTTTTGGTATGGAACAGATTATGGCGCTGGTCGGGCTAGGCCTTGGTAATTTGTGCACTCAAAACTCGTTGTGCAGCTAAACTCGGGTAGTTCTCCGCATGTTCTGCAGCCATATATTAAGAATCTTGCTCCGTGGGTGCTGCAGCACATTGCTCATCAGATGCAAGAAGAGCCAAAGTATCTTCATCATAATCACTGGCGGAGTCGTATCCACCATCCTCAAGAGCAATCATCACACAGGAGGAGGCACAATCATGCGCAAAGTGACCAAGTCCACCACATTTGCGGCACTAAATTTGGCTAGACTTGCCCGTAGATGCCATGGAGGACGCAGCACTCCGGGCTTGTCCCGTAGTAGTCTTCAGTGCAGCAAACGGAGGTGGTGTAGATGCTGCAGATCGCGTGGATGTGGTCGCTGGAGGTGAGGTGTAGCAGTCCGTGACGCCGAATTCGGTGATCTCCAAGTAGAACACCCTGCAGAATAATTAGTTCATGTCGCCTCGCGTTGATCCTGCACATCACATTCAGCATTGCAAGCAAGATGGAACAAATGGGTAATAGTGTGATAAGATTTATATCTAAGAATGGTCTGAATTTCCTTATTTAACCCGCCTATGAATCGTGCCATTAATGCTTCATTATCCTCCTCTATACCACAACGCAGCATACCAGTTTGCAACTCCTGATAGTAATCCTCTACAGAATTTTTGCCTTGATGTAGACGTGCTAATTTGGTAAGCATGGAACGCTGATAATATGGTGGAACAAATTGAATACACATAGCATGTTTTAAAGCATCCCACGTAGTGATTGGATTAGCATGATTAGCACGACAGTATTCAGACCACCATATGGAATCAAAACTAGTGAACTCACAAGTAGCAGCACTAACACGTCTATCCTCGGGATAATTTAAGCATGCAAAACGCTGGTCTAATTCTAATTCTCAAGAGAGGTATGCATCATGGTTATAGCGACCATCAAGTGTAGGAACATTTAATTTCAGTTTAGCAACATGTTCATCATCACGTACCAACGGACAAGGAGGTGGACGGCGAATGTAGGGCCTAGGACGACCAGGTGGCTGATCAACTATGAAGTCATCCGCGTACTCGTCCTTGTACTCATCTTCCCCGTAATAATCATCCAACTGTGCATCACGGGCGTGTGTAACACCCATAGCTCCTACAACGCCAGCAGCAGCAGTGCCCGCAGCAGCACCCGCAGCCGAAGTTTGTGCCGGTGGTTTGAGAACGCGCTGTGCATGTCCCAAAAAGGTCGGTGTAGGAGCCACGTGAGTCGGCTGTGGAGGAGGCGCGCGAGCCGGTGGTGGTGGTGGTAAGCGTGTTAGCACCTCCTGGAATTTAGCGTCGAGTTTGGCGGTGAAGGTGCTCTCGAGTCCCTCGAGTTGATCCATTGTGTCACTAAAACGCTTGTCCACATCCTGCATATGGCCAGCCAAAAGTTTGGTGACGTGAGCCTGCAAGGCTTCACCTTCCAGTGGCTTTGTCTCGGTGTTGTCTGGTGGCATGATTAGTACGCAAAAGCACAGTTAGAGAATAGAGATACAGGAACAGGGGTGGAAAATGCTTAATCTGTCAAGCAAACCAATACTCTTACCCGTTCTTACCCTGCAGCAGGTGGCGATCAGCAACCGTCGTGATCAAACTTCAGGAAGATTGAATAGAGCGATTGCCAGGTGGTGTCAACACACGGTCGTAGAGATGTGTGGAGCTGTAGGAGGCTGCGATATCTGTAGCAACAATTCAAAACAGCAATGTAACAAGTTGAATAAATGCTCAACGACGGTACTGTGCTGGCCGTAGGCTAGATCATGCTAGAGACGCGACCCTAGGACACCAACTAGTCAATGCGCGGCGGCCAGAAGCACAAAGGAATAGCTCAAAAGCAAGATATAAGTGAAGATCACAGAAAAATTGCTGGTTCTGGAACTTAAAAGGCCAAAAACTCACCCTTCCCTCACTTTTTTAACGATTACGAGTGACTTTTGGTACTTTTCAAGTACTTTTGGTATGGAACAGATTATGGCGCTGGTCAGGCTCGGCCTTGGTAATTTGTGCACTCAAGACTCGCTGTGCAACTAAACTCGGGTATTTCTCCGCATGTTCTGCAGCCATATATTCAGAATCTTGCTCCGTGGGTGCTGCAGCACATTGCTCATCAGATGCAAGAAGAGCCAAAGTATCTTCATCATAATCACTGGCGGAGTCATATCCACCATCCTCAAGAGGAATCATCACATGGGAGGAGGCACAATCACACGCAAAGTGACCAAGTACACCAGATTTGCGGCACTGAATTTGGCTGGACTTGCCCGTAGATGCCATGGAGGATGCAGAACTCGGGGCTTGTCCCGTTGTAGTCTTCTGTGCAGCAAACGGAGGTGGTGTAGATGCTGCAGATCGCGTGGATGTGGTCGCTGGAGGTGTAGGTGCAGCAGTCTGTGACGCCAAATTCAGTGATCTCCAAGTAGAATTGATATGGGGTGGCCCAATCTTCTCGTGAGCGACGCGATGGTGATGATGGCAGCGGATGATTGTCGGGGATAACTTGGTGTCACCGATGAACTCTCCTCGCTTGAACCCTGATGCCAATGCAGCAGCTCTCAAACCCTGTAGGATATTCACGACTCCACACACTTGCGCACGTAGCCGTCGACCACGAAACGGTAGTTTGCAATCTACTAATTCCCAGTGGAACAACAGATCACACTAAACTTGCAGTAGTATAATTCTCCCAATCGATGAATTGGCGAGAGGAATTCAAGATGAATGCTTGCAGCAGTTCAACAAGAGTATTTTGTCTAAAACATGGTCTAACCCTAATTGAGGGGGCGCCTAGGGCTACTTATAGGTGGCCGGGCGACCTCAGCAAAGACCTGGCCCAAAACATGTCCGGTTTGGGCCCAAACTGACTCGGTTCGACTCAAACGGGTACATACCGACCCATATATGGGTTCGGCCTAATTTTAGCACGCGGGCCATGTGTATAGCGCGCCTTAGACGTGTAGACATCGTGTCGAAGGCAGTCCTAGTGCGCCATCATGTGCTCGTGCTCATCCAGACTTGATATCCACTTGTCTCTCGATCGCCGTCCTCCCTCTCCTCCCACTGGCGATATCTTGACAGATGACGTACCTAAATACAACATAGTACATCGCTTTTAGGTAGTATATAATTCGGAGATATCAAGACATTCTTTTCAACTAGGAAAGAATTCACCTTATAATAATCATCAATTAGACTCAATATTTCCTTCCAGCTCAAACACTCAAAATCAGCATGATCCATGATTGTATCCTCATCATCCTCCCTTTCTTCAAGAAAAGCCGTCCTCGGCCTATCACGACAAGGCTGAGCATGATAGGTGTGAAACCAAGGATAACCCAACAGAATATGACAGGATTCAAGTGGCATGGGGGATACACCACAACGAATAACCTCGGTATGCCCTCTGTAAGTAACAGGAACGTCAGCTATGTGTGAAATCAGCAAAGTGCCATATGAGGAACGCAAGAGATATGGCGCTGTACTAGCACGTGTGGCTAGGTGCAACGTCTCGACGACCTCAATGCTGATTAAATTGATGGTAGAGATGTGATCAATGGTGGTTGCAGCACATCTATCTCCAATCATCACACCATGGTGAAAGAGCCCATCACCGTCAAAGTTGCCACGTTCTTCCTCCCAAAAAGTGGCACTACAATATCTGTGGCGGAAAAATTGGTATCTTCCAGCCTCCACAGTATCCATAACATCATCTGCCATAATTAGTGCGGAAACAAATATGTATATATAGTGAAACACTCTACTCACTCAAAACTGACAAGAAAAGGTGAATCTTACCGTTCCAAGGTGAATAGCGATGCTTACCAAATCGGATAAACGACCAATGCTCTGATGTGAAGAAGTGAATACCGAGGGTAGAATAGCGATCACACGAGAAACCAGGAATATATGGTGGAGCTGTAGGTATGGTATCCTAAGTACACCGCAAACAAGTCCTAGTGCTGATCGTATGACAAGACCCACGAAACACACACGGTGGAGATAAGCGAGGCAAAACAACTCTGAAAAAGAGCTCAAAAGATATAAGTGACAACGCACAATAGCTCGTGTTGCAATGCACAAGAGAGACGCTAGCACTGGCTCGATGAACAGGCACAAGATTGCGCACACGGCAGCAGCCTGATGAGGACGAAGTAGCTAGTCTCGTATGGGTAAGCTCCTAACACGATGTTGTAGACAGGCTGTAGCTAAAGCGATCAAAATCGTGTAGAAAGGACGCTATGTGGGCACAGTGGTAATACGCTATCGCGGTAGAGAAACCGGCGAAAAATATGTCAACGGTAGAGATGTACGACGCCGGAAACACACGGCAGCGCGACGGCGACGCGAAACGGACAAAATAGTTTGTCTCTTTTTTTTTAATATAGGTGCGGCGTATACTGCGCAAGATTTGCAGTGTACGTCCCCTTTGTATTTACTTTTACTTTTTTTTTTGAACTCAGACTAAACAAACTTGGGCCGATCGGCTCGCTCGGGAGCACAGACCATCTCCGCGCTGTTGCGTGAAGCAAGGCACGGCGGGCGAGCGTGGCGCCAGGGACCAGACGGTCTCCGTCCCTAGGCGAGGCGCGCTGGCCGTTTTTCTCTTCTTTTTTTTTTGCTTCTTTGATTTGGACTTTGGCAGATCGGAACAGGATATACGTGCGCGAGCAGATTTTTTTTTGCTTTTTTTTGCAAACAGCGATCGAGCCAAAGTCTGGTCACGGCGAGGAACTCAAGGAATTTGATCAGGCACGTGTATTGTGGCCACGCTGGACTCCCAGCGGTCACAGCGATCGGATCAGAACGTCTTTTATTTTTTTTTTGGTGTTTGTGCGAGCGCTGCCTGGGAACCTTGGCCACGCTAGACTCCAGCTAGCGAATTTTTTTTTTGAGGACTTCCGATCGGATCTGCTGTACGTGAAGAATAGCTGCACAACCCAACGAAGAAGATGACGATCAACGAGGGACCAAACGAGATCTAAACTCGAAACTAAGATGCAGAAAAGATCGGTGAACTTAGACTCCTACAAATTGGATGAACAGATACGCGAAACACGATCAGCGACTAAAACTCAAAACGGTGCAATCTAGGCTATGGCAGAAACTAAGAACCCTAATTTTTTTTGGCTTTTTCTGGATAGGACTAAAAACAGAAACGAATTGCAGGGATGAATTTGTGGATGCTCACCGAGTAAACCGTGGAAATCTGATACCAAGATGATATGGGGTGGCCCGATCTTCTCGTGAGCGACGCGATGGTGATGATGGCAGCGGATGATTGTCGGGGATAACTTGGTGTCACCGATGAACTCTCCTCGCTTGAACCCTGATGCCAATGCAGCAGCTCTCAAACCCTGTAGGATATTCACGACTCCACACACTTGCACACGTAGCCGTCGACCACGAAACGGTAGTTTGCAATCTACTATTTCCCAGTGGAACAACAGATCACACTAAACTTGCAGTAGTATAATTCTCCCAATCGATGAATTGGCGAGAGGAATTCAAGATGAATGCTCGCAGCAGTTCAACAAGAGTATTTTGTCTAAAACGTGGTCCAACCCTAATTGAGGGGGCGCCCAGGGCTACTTATAGGTGGCCGGGCGACCTCAGCAAAGACCTGGCCCAAAACATGTCCGGTTTGGGCCCAAACTGACTCGGTTCGACTCAAACGGGTACATACCGACCCATATATGGGTTCGGCCTAATTTTAGCACGCAGGCCATGTGTATAGCGCGCCTTAGACGTGTAGACATCGTGTCGAAGGCAGTCCTAGTGCGCCATCATGTGCTCGTGCTCATCCAGACTTGATATCCACTTGTCTCTCGATCGCCGTCCTCCCTCTCCTCCCACTGGCGATATCTTGACAGATGACGTACCTAAATACAACATAGTACATCGCTTTTAGGTAGTATATAATTCGGAGATATCAAGACATTCTTTTCAACTAGGAAAGAATTCACCTTATAATAATCATCAATTAGACTCAATATTTCCTTCCAGCTCAAACACTCAAAATCAGCATGATCCATGATTGTATCCTCATCAAGAATGCCCTGTAGAATAATTAGTTCGTGTCGCCTCGCGTCGATCCCGCACATCACATTCAGCATTGCAAGCAAGATGGAACAAACGGGTAATAGTGTGATAAGATTTATATCTAAGAATGGTCTGAATTTCCTTATTTAACCCGCCTATGAATCATGCCATAAATGCTTCATTATCCTCCTCTATACCACAACGCAGCATGCCAGTTTGCAACTCCTGATAGTAATCCTCTACAGAATTTTTGCCTTGATCTAGACGTGCTAATTTTGTAAGCATGGAACGCTGATAATATGGTGGAACAAAACGAATATGCATAGCATGTTTTAAAGCATCCCACGTAGTGATTGGATTAGCATGATTAGTACGACAGTATTCAGACCACAACATGGAAGCAAAACTAGTTAACTCACAAGTAGCAGCACTAACAGGTCTATCCTCGGGATAATTTAAGCGTGCAAAATGCTGGTCTAATTCTAATTCCCAAGAGAGGTATGCATCAGGGTTATAGCGACCATCAAATGTAGGAACATTTAATTTTAGTTTAGCAACATGGTCATCATCATGTACCAACAGATAAGGAGGTGGACGGCGAATGTAGGGCCTAGGATGACCAGGTGGCTGATCAACTGTGAAGTCGTACGCGTACTCGTCCTCGTACTCATCTTCCCCGTAATAATCATCCAACTGTGCATCACGGGCCTGTATAACACCCGTAGGTCCTGTAATGCCAGCAGCAGCAGTGCCCGCAGCAGCACCCGCAGCCGAAGTTTGTGCCGGTGGTTTGAGAACGCGTTGTGCACGTCCCAAAAAGGTCGGTGTTGGAGCCACGCGAGTCGGCTGTGGAGGAGGCGCGTGAGCCGGCGGTGGTGGTGGTAACGTGCTAGCACCTCCTGGAATTTAGCGTCGAGTTTGGCGGTGAAGGTGGTCTCGAGTCCCTCGAGTTGCTCCATCGTGTCACTAAAACGCTTGTCCACATCCTGCATATGGTGAGACAAAAGTTTGGTGAGGTGAGCCTGCAAGGCTTCACCCTCCAGTGGCTGTGTCTCGGTGTTGCCTGGTGGCATGATTAGTACGCAAAAGCATAGTTATAGAATAGAGATACAGGAACAGGGGTGGAAAATGCTTAATCTGTCATGCAAACCAATACTCTTACCCGTTCTTACCCTGCAGCAGGTGGTGATCAGCAACCGTCGTGATCAAACTTCAGGAAGATTGAATAGAGCGATTGCCAGGTGGTGTCAACACACGGTCATAGAGATATGTGGAGCTGTAGGAGGATGCGATATCTGTAGCAAGAATTCAAAACAGCAATGCAACAAGTGGAATAAATGCTCAACGACGGTACCGTGCTGGCTATAGGCTAGATCGTGCTAGAGACGCGAGCCTAGGACACCAACTAGTCAATGCGCGGCGGCCAGAAGCACAAAGGAACAGCTCAAAAGCAAGATATAAGTGAAGATCACAGAAAAATTGCTGGTTCTGAAACTTAAAAGGCCAAAAACTCACCCTTCCCTCACTTTTTTGACGATTACGAGTGACTTTTGGTACTTTTCAAGTACTTTTGGTATGGAACAGATTATGGCGCTGATCGAGCTCGGCCTTGGTAATTTGTGCACTCAAGACTCGCTGTGCAAATAAACTCGGGTATTTCTCCGCATATTCTGCAGCCATATATTAAGAATCTTGCTCCGTGGGTGCTACAGCACATTGCTCATCAGATGCAAGAAGAGCCAAAGTATCTTCATCATAATCACTGGCGGAGTCGTATCCACCATCCTCAAGAGCAATCATCACACCGGAGGAGGCACAATCATGCGCAAAGTGACCAAGTCCACCACATTTGCGGCACTGAATTTGGCTGGACTTGCCCGTAGATGCCATGGAGGACGCATCACTCGGGGCTTGTCCCGTAGTAGTCTTCTGTGCAGCAAACGGAGGTGGTGTAGATGCTGCAGATCGCGTGGATGTGGTCGCTGGAGGTGAAGGTGCAGCAGTCCATGACGCCGAATTCGGTGATCCAAGTAGAACGCCCTGCAGAATAATTAGTTTGTGTCGCCTCGCGTTGAACCTGCACTTCACATTCAGCATTGCAAGCAAGATGGAACAAACGGGTAATAGTGTGATAAGATTTATATCTAAGAATGGTCTGAATTTCCTTATTTAACCCGCCTACGAATCATGCCATTAATGCTTCATTATTCTCCTCTATAAAATAACGCAGCATGCCAGTTTGCAACTCCTGATAGTAATCCTCTACAGAATTTTTGCCTTGATCTAGACGTGCTAATTTGGTAAACATGGAACGCTGATAATATGGTGGAACAAATTGAATACACATAGCATGTGTTAACGCATCCCACGTAGTGATTGGATTAGCATGATTAGCATGACAATATTCAGACCACCATATGGAATCAAAACTAGTGAACTCACAAGTAGCAGCACTAACACGTCTATCCTCGGGATAATTTAAGCATGCAAAACGCTGGTCTAATTTTAATTCCCAAGAGAGGTATGCATCATGGTTATAGCGACCATCAAATATAGGAACATTTAATTTCAGTTTAGCAACATGGTCATCATCACGTACCAACGGACAAGGAGGTGGACGGCGAATGTAGGGCCTAGGACGACCAGGTGGCTGATCAACCGTGAAGTCGTCCGCGTACTCGTCCTGGTACTCATCTTCCCCGTAATAATCATCCAACTGTGCATCACGGGCCTGTGTAACAACCGTAGCTCCTGTAACGCCAGCAGCAGCAGTGCCCGCAGCAGCACCCGCTGCCAAAGTTTGTGCCGGTGGTTTGAGAACGCCCTGTGCACGTCCCAAAACGGTTGGTGTAGGAGCCACGCGAGTCGGCTGTGGAGGAGGCGCGCAAGGCGACGGTGGTGGTGGTAAGCGTACTAGCACCTCCTGGAATTTAGCGTCGAGTTTGGCGGTGAAGGTGCTCTCGTGTCCCTCGAGTTGCTCCATCGTGTCACTAAAATGCTTGTCCACAGGCCTGCATATGGTCAGACAAAAGTTTGGTGACGTGAGCCTGCAAGGCTTCACCCTCTAGTGGTTGTGTCTCGGTGTTGTCTGGTGGCATGATTAGTACGCAAAAGCATAGTTATAGAATAGAGATAAAGGAACAGGGGTGGAAAATGCTTAATCTGTCAAGCAAACCAATACTCTTACCCGTTCTTACCCTGCAGCAGGTGGTGATCAGCAACCGTCGTGATCAAACTTCAGGAAGATTGAATAGAGCGATTGCCAGGTGGTGTCAACACACGGTCATAGAGATATGTGGAGCTGTAGGAGGATGCGATATCTGTAGCAAGAATTCAAAACAGCAATGCAACAAGTGGAATAAATGCTCAACGACGGTACCGTGCTGGCCATAGGCTAGATCGTGCTAGAGACGCGAGCCTAGGACACCAACTAGTCAATGCGCGGCGGCCAGAAGCACAAAGGAACAGCTCAAAAGCAAGATATAAGTGAAGATCACAGAAAAATTGCTGGTTCTGAAACTTAAAAGGCCAAAAACTCACCCTTCCCTCACTTTTTTGACGATTACGAGTGACTTTTGGTACTTTTCAAGTACTTTTGGTATGGAACAGATTATGGCACTGATCGAGCTCGGCCTTGGTAATTTGTGCACTCAAGACTCGCTGTGCAAATAAACTCGGGTATTTCTCCGCATGTTCTGCAGCCATATATTAAGAATCTTGCTCCGTGGGTGCTGCAGCACATTGCTCATCAGATGCAAGAAGAGCCAAAGTATCTTCATCATAATCACTGGCGGAGTCGTATCCACCATCCTCAAGAGCAATCATCACACGGGAGGAGGCACAATCATGCGCAAAGTGACCAAGTCCACCACATTTGCGGCACTGAATTTGGCTGGACTTGCCCGTAGATGCCATGGAGGACGCAGCACTCGGGGCTTGTCCCGTAGTAGTCTTCTGTGCAGCAAACGGAGGTGGTGTAGATGCTGCAGATCGCGTGGATGTGGTCGCTGGAGGTGAAGGTGCAGCAGTCCATGACGCCGAATTCGGTGATCCAAGTAGAACGCCCTGCAGAATAATTAGTTTGTGTCGCCTCGCGTTGAACCTGCACTTCACATTCAGCATTGCAAGCAAGATGGAACAAACGGGTAATAGTGTGATAAGATTTATATCTAAGAATGGTCTGAATTTCCTTATTTAACCCGCCTACGAATCATGCCATTAATGCTTCATTATTCTCCTCTATAAAATAACGCAGCATGCCAGTTTGCAACTCCTGATAGTAATCCTCTACAGAATTTTTGCCTTGATCTAGACGTGCTAATTTGGTAAACATGGAACGCTGATAATATGGTGGAACAAATTGAATACACATAGCATGTTTTAACACATCCCACGTAGTGATTGGATTAGCATGATTAGCATGACAATATTCAGACCACCATATGGAATCAAAACTAGTGAACTCACAAGTAGCAGCACTAACACGTCTATCCTCGGGATAATTTAAGCATGCAAAACGCTGGTCTAATTTTAATTCCCAAGAGAGGTATGCATCATGGTTATAGCGACCATCAAATATAGGAACATTTAATTTCAGTTTAGCAACATGGTCATCATCACGTACCAACGGACAAGGAGGTGGACGGCGAATGTAGGGCCTAGGACGACCAGGTGGCTGATCAACCGTGAAGTCGTCCGCGTACTCGTCCTGGTACTCATCTTCCCCGTAATAATCATCCAACTGTGCATCACGGGCCTGTGTAACACCCGTAGCTCCTGCAACGCCAGCAGCAGCAGTGCCCGCAGCAGCACCCGCTGCCAAAGTTTGTGCCGGTGGTTTGAGAACGCGCTATGCATGTCCCAAAAAGGTCGGTGTGGGAGCCACGTGAGTCGGCTGTGGAGGAGGCGCGCGAGCCGGCAGTGGTGGTGGTAAGCGTGCTAGCACCTCCTGGAATTTAGTGTCGAGTTTGGCGGTGAAGGTGCTCTCGTGTCCCTCGAGTTGCTCCATCGTGTCACTAAAATGCTTGTCCACAGGCCTGCATATGGTCAGACAAAAGTTTGGTGACGTGAGCCTGCAAGGCTTCACCCTCCAGTGGTTGTGTCTCGGTGTTGTCTGGTGGCATGATTAGTACGCAAAAGCATAGTTATAGAATAGAGATAAAGGAACAGGGGTGGAAAATGCTTAATCTGTCAAGCAAACCAATACTCTTACCCGTTCTTACCCTGCAGCAGGTGGTGATCAGCAACCGTCGTGATCAAACTTCAGGAAGATTGAATAGAGCGATTGCCAGGTGGTGTCAACACACGGTCATAGAGATATGTGGAGCTGTAGGAGGATGCGATATCTGTAGCAAGAATTCAAAACAGCAATGCAACAAGTGGAATAAATGCTCAACGACGGTACCGTGCTGGCCATAGGCTAGATCGTGCTAGAGACGCGAGCCTAGGACACCAACTAGTCAATGCGCGGCGGCCAGAAGCACAAAGGAACAGCTCAAAAGCAAGATATAAGTGAAGATCACAGAAAAATTGCTGGTTCTGAAACTTAAAAGGCCAAAAACTCACCCTTCCCTCACTTTTTTGACGATTACGAGTGACTTTTGGTACTTTTCAAGTACTTTTGGTATGGAACAGATTATGGCACTGATCGAGCTCGGCCTTGGTAATTTGTGCACTCAAGACTCGCTGTGCAAATAAACTCGGGTATTTCTCCGCATGTTCTGCAGCCATATATTAAGAATCTTGCTCCGTGGGTGCTGCAGCACATTGCTCATCAGATGCAAGAAGAGCCAAAGTATCTTCATCATAATCACTGGCGGAGTCGTATCCACCATCCTCAAGAGCAATCATCACACGGGAGGAGGCACAATCATGCGCAAAGTGACCAAGTCCACCACATTTGCGGCACTGAATTTGGCTGGACTTGCCCGTAGATGCCATGGAGGACGCAGCACTCGGGGCTTGTCCCGTAGTAGTCTTCTGTGCAGCAAACGGAGGTGGTGTAGATGCTGCAGATCGCGTGGATGTGGTCGCTGGAGGTGTAGGTGCAGCAGTCCATGACGCCGAATTCGGTGATCCAAGTAGAACGCCCTGCAGAATAATTAGTTTGTGTCGCCTCGCGTTGAACCTGCACTTCACATTCAGCATTGCAAGCAAGATGGAACAAACGGGTAATAGTGTGATAAGATTTATATCTAAGAATGGTCTGAATTTCCTTATTTAACCCGCCTACGAATCATGCCATTAATGCTTCATTATTCTCCTCTATAAAATAACGCAGCATGCCAGTTTGCAACTCCTGATAGTAATCCTCTACAGAATTTTTGCCTTGATCTAGACGTGCTAATTTGGTAAACATGGAATGCTGATAATATGGTGGAACAAATTGAATACACATAGCATGTTTTAAAGCATCCCACGTAGTGATTCGATTAGCATGATTAGCATGACAATATTCAGACCACCATATGGAATCAAAACTAGTGAACTCACAAGTAGCAGCACTAACACGTCTATCCTCGGGATAATTTAAGCATGCAAAACGCTGGTCTAATTCTAATTCCCAAGAGAGGTATGCATCATGGTTATAGCGACCATCAAATATAGGAACATTTAATTTCAGTTTAGCAACATGGTCATCATCACGTACCAACGGACAAGGAGGTGGACGGCGAATGTAGGGCCTAGGACGACCAGGTGGCTGATCAACCGTGAAGTCGTCCGCGTACTCGTCCTGGTACTCATCTTCCCCGTAATAATCATCCAACTGTGCATCACGGACCTGTGTAACACCCGTAGCTCCTGCAACGCCAGCAGCAGCAGTGCCCGCAGCAGCACCCGCTGCCAAAGTTTGTGCCGGTGGTTTGAGAACGCGCTATGCATGTCCCAAAAAGGTCGGTGTAGGAGCCACGTGAGTCGGCTGTGGAGGAGGCGCGCGAGCCGGCAGTGGTGGTGGTAAGCGTGCTAGCACCTCCTGGAATTTAGTGTCGAGTTTGGCGGTGAAGGTGCTCTCGAGTCCCTCGAGTTGCTCCATCGTGTCACTAAAATGCTTGTCCACAGGCCTGCATATGGTCAGACAAAAGTTTGGTGACGTGAGCCTGCAAGGCTTCACCCTCCAGTGGCTGTGTCTTGGTGTTGTCTGGTGGCATGATTAGTACGCAAAAGCACAGTTATAGAAAAGAGATACAGGAACAGGGGTGCAAAACGCTTAATCTGTCAAGCAAACCAATACTCTTACCCGTTCTTACCCTGCAGCAGGTGGCGATCAGCAACCGTCGTGATCAAACTTCAGGAAGATTGAATAGAGCGATTGCCAGGTGGTGTCAACACATGGTCATAGAGATATGTGGAGCTATAGGAGGCTGCGATATCTGTAGCAACAATTCAAAACAGCAATGTAACAAGTTGAATAAATGCTCAACGACGGTACTGTGCTGGCCATAGGCTAGATCATGCTAGAGATGCGAGCCTAGGACACCAACTAGTCAATGCGCGGCGGCCAGAAGCACAAAGGAACAGCTCAAAAGCAAGATATAAGTGAAGATCACAGAAAAATTGCTGGTTCTGAAACTTAAAAGGCCAAAAACTCACCCTTCCCTCACTTTTTTGACGATTACGAGTGACTTTTGGTACTTTTCAAGTACTTTTGGTATGGAACAGATTATGGCGCTGATCGAGCTCGGCCTTGGTAATTTGTGCACTCAAGACTCGCTGTGTAAATAAACTCGGGTATTTCTCCGCATGTTCTGCAGCCATATATTAAGAATCTTGCTCCGTGGGTGCTACAGCACATTGCTCATCAGATGCAAGAAGAGCCATAGTATCTTCATCATAATCACTGGCGGAGTCGTATTCACCATCCTCAAGAGCAATCATCACACGGGAGGAGGCACAATCATGCGCAAAGTGACCAACTCCACCACATTTGCGGCACTGAATTTGGCTGGACTTGCCCGTAGATGCCATGGAGGACGCAGCACTCGGGGCTTGTCCCGTAGTAGTCTTCTGTGCAGCAAACGGAGGTGGTGTGGATGCTGCAGATCGCGTGGATGTGGTCGCTGGAGGTGTAGGTGCAGCAGTCCATGACGCCGAATTCGGTGATCCAAGTAGAACGCCCTGCAGAATAATTAGTTCGTGTCGCCTCGCATCGATCCTGCACTTCATATTCAGCATTGCAAGCAAGATGGAACAAACGGGTAATAGTGTGACAAGATTTATATCTAAGAATGGTCTGAATTTCCTTATTTAACCCGCCTACAAATCGTGCCATTAATGCTTCATTATCCTCCTCTATACCACAACGCAGCATGCCAGTTTGCAACTCCTGATAGTAATCCTCTACAGAATTTTTGCCTTGATCTAGACGTGCAAATTTGGTAAGCATGGAACGATGATAACATGGTGGAACAAAATGAATACACATAGCACGTTTTAAAGCATCCCACGTAGTGATTGGATTAGCATGATTAGCATGACAGTATTCAGACCACCATATGGAATCAAAACTAGTGAACTCATAAGTAGCAGCACTAACACGTCTATCCTCGGGATAATTTAAGCATGCAAAGCGCTGGTCTAATTCTAATTCCCAAGAGAGGTATGCATCAGGGTTATAGCGACCATCAAATGTAGGAACATTTAATTTCAGTTTAGCAACATGGTTGTCATCACGTACCACCGGACAAGGAGGTGGACGGCGAATGTAGGGCCTAGGACGACCAGGTGGCTGATCAACTGTGAAGTCGTCCGCGTACTCATCCTTGTACTCATCTTCCCCGTAATAATCATCCAACTGTGCATCACGAGCCTGTGTACCACCCGTAGCTCCTGCAACGCCAGCAGCAGCAGTGCCCGTAGCAGCACCCGCAACCGAAGTTTGTGCCGGTGGTTTGAGAACGCGCTGTGCACGTCCCAAAAAGGTCTATGTAGGATCCACGCGAGTCGGCTTTGGAGGAGGCGCGCGAGCCGGCGGTGGTGGTGGCAAGCGTGCTAGCACCTCCTGGAATTTAGCGTCGAGTTTGGCGGTGAAGGTGCTCTCGAGTCCCTCAAGTTGTTCCATCGTGTCACTAAAACGCTTGTCCACATCCTGCATATGGTCAGACAAAAGTTTGGTGACATGAGCCTGCAAGGCTTCACCCTCCAGTGGCTATGTCTCGGTGTTGTCTGGTGGCATGATTAGTACGCAAAAGCACAGTTATAGAATAGAGATAAAGGAACAGGGGTGGAAAACGCATAATCTGTCAAGCAAACCAATACTCTTACCCGTTCTTACCCTGCAGCAGGTGGCGATCAGCAACCATCGTGATCAAACTTCAGGAAGATTGAATAGAGCGATTGCCAAGTGGTGTCAACACACGGTCGTAGAGATATGTGGAGCTATAGGAGGCTGCGATATCTGTAGCAACAATTCAAAACAGCAATGCAACAAGTTGAATAAATGCTCAATGACGGTACCGTGCTGGCCGTAGGCTAGATCGTGCTAGACACGCGAGCCTAGGACACCAACTAGTCAATGCGCGGCGGCCATAAGCACAAAGGAATAGCTCAAAAGCAAGATATAAGTGAAGATCACGGAAAAATTGCTGGTTCTGAAACTTAAAAGGCCAAAAACTCACCCTTCCCTCACTTTTTTGACGATTACGAGTGACTTTTGGTACTTTTCAAGTACTTTTGGTATGGAACAGATTAAGGCGCTGGTCGGGCTCGGCCTTGGTAATTTGTGCACTCAAGACTCGCTGTGCAACTAAACTTGGGTATTTCTCCACATGTTTTGTAGCCATATATGCAGAATCTTGCTCTATGGGTGCTGCAGCACATTGCTCATCAGATGCAAGAAGAGCCAAAGTATCTTCATCATAATCACTAGCGGAGTTGTATCCACCATCCTCAAGAGCAATCATCACACGGGAGGAGGCACGATCACGCACAAAGTGACCAAGTCCACCACATTTGCGGCAGTGAATTTGGCTGGAATTGCCCGTAGATGCCATAGAGGACGCAGCACTCGGGGCTTGTCCCGTAGTAGTCTTCCGTGCAGCAAACGGAGTTGGTGTAGATGCTGCAGACCGTGACGCCGAATTCGGTGATCTCCAAGTAGAACGCCCTGTAGAATAATTAGTTCGTGTCGTCTCGCGTCGATCCTGCACTTCACATTCAGCATTGCAAGCAAGATGGAACAAATGGGTAATAGTGTGATAAGATTTATATTTTAGAATGGTCTGAATTTCCTTATTTAACCTGCCTATGACTCGTGCCATTAATGCTTCATTATCCTCCTCTATACCACAACGCAGCATGCCAGTTTGCAACTCCTGATAGTAATCCTCTACAGAATTTTTGCCTTGATCTAGACGTGCTAATTTGGTAAGCATGGAACGCTGATAATATGGTGGAACAAAACGAATATGCATAGCATGTTTTTAAGCATCCCACATAGTGATTGGATTAGCATGATTAGGACGACAGTATTCAGACCACCATATGGAAGCAAAACTAGTGAACTCATAAGTAGCAGCACCAACACATCTATCCTCGGGATAATTTAAGCATGCAAAACGCTGGTCTAATTCTAATTCCCAAGAGAGGTATGCATCAGGGTTGTAGCGACCATCAAATGTAGGAACATTTAATTTCACTTTAGCAACATGGTCATCATCACGTACCAACGGACAAGGAGGTGGACAGCGAATGTAGGGCCTAGGACGACCAGGTAGCTGATCAACTGTGAAGTCATCCGCGTACTCGTCCTTGTACTCATCTTCCCCATAATAATCATCCAACTGTGCATCACGGGCCTGTGTAACACCCGTAGCTCCTGCAACGCCAGCAGTAGCAGTGCCCGCAGCAGCACCCGCAGCCGAAGTTTGTGCCGGTAGTTTCAGAACGCGATGTGCACATCCCAAAAAGGTCGGTGTAGGAGCCACGCGAGTCGGTTGTGGAGGAGGCGCGCGAGCCGGCGGTGGTGGTGGTAAGCGTGCTAGCACCTCCTGGAATTTAGCGTCGAGTTTGGCGGTGAAGGTGCTCTCGAGTCCCTCGAGTTGCTCCATCGTGTCACTAAAATGCTTGTCCACATCCTGCATATGGTCAGACAAAAGTTTGGTGACGTGAGCCTGCAAGGCTTCACCCTCCAGTGGCTGTGTCTCAGTGTTGTCTGGTGGCATGATTATTATGCAAAAGGACAGTTATAGAATAGAGATATAGGAACAGGGGTGGAAAACGCTTAATCTGTCAAGCAAACCAATACTCTTACCCGTTCTTACCCTGCAGCAGGTGGCGATCAGCAACCGTCGTGATCAAACTTCAGGAAGATTGAATAGAGCGATTGCCAGGTGGTGTCAACACACGGTCGTAGAGATATGTGGAGCTGTAGGAGGCTGCGATATCTGTAGCAACAATTCAAAACAGCAATGCAACAAGTTGAATAAATGCTCAACGACGGTACCGTGCTGGCCGTAGGCTAGATCGTGCTAGAGACGCGAGCCTAGGACACCAACTAGTCAATGCGCGGCGGCCAGAAGCACAAAGGAATAGCTTAAAAGCAAGATATAAGTGAAGATTACGGAAAAATTGCTAGTTCTAAAACTTAAAAGGCCAAAAACTCACCCTTCCCTCACTTTTTTGACAATTACGAGTGACTTTTGGTACTTTTCAAGTACTTTTGGTATGGAACAGATTATGGCGCTGGTCAAGCTCGGCCTTGGTAATTTGTGCACTCAAGACTCGCTATGCAACTAAACTCGGGTATTTCTCCGCATGTTCTGCAGCCATATATTCAGAATCTTGCTCCGTGGGTGCTGCAGCACATTGCTCATCAGATGCAAGAAGAGCCAAAGTATCTTCATCATAATCACTGGCGGAGTCGTATCCACCATCCTCAAGAGCAATCATCACACGGGAGGAGGCACAATCACGTGCAAAGTGACCAAGTCCACCACATTTGCGGCACTGAATTTGGCTGGACTTGCCCGTAGATGCCATGGAGGACGCAGCACTCGGGGCTTGTCCCATAGTAGTCTTCCGTGCAGCAAACAGAGGTGGTGTAGATGCTGCAGATCGCGTGGATGTGCTCGCTGGAGGTGTAGGTGCAGCAGTCCGTGACGCCGAATTCGGTGATCTCCAAGTAGAACGCCCTGCAGAATAATTAGTTCGTGTCGCCTCGCGTTAATCCTGCACTTCACATTCAGCATTGCAAGCAAGATGGAACAAACGGGTAATAGTCTGATAAGATTTATATCTAAGAATGGTCTGAATTTCCTTATTTAACCTGCCTACGAATCGTGCCATTAATGCTTCATTCTCCTCCTCTATACCACAACGCAGCATGCCAGTTTGCAACTCCTGATAGTAATCCTCTACGGAATTTTTGCCTTGATCTAGACGTGCTAATTTGGTAAGCATGGAACGCTGATAATATGGTGGAACAAAACAAATACGCATAGCATGTTTTAAAGCATCCCACGTAGTGATTGGATTAGCATGATTAGCACGACAGTATTCAGACCACCATATGGAAGCAAAACTAGTGAACTCATAAGTAGCAGCACTAACACGTCTATCCTTGGGATAATTTAAGCATGCAAAACGCTGGTCTAATTCTAATTCCCAAGAGAGGTATGCATCAGGGTTATAGCGACCATCAAATGTAGGAACATTTAATTTCAGTTTAGCAACATGGTCATCATCACGTACCAACGGACAAGGAGGTGGACGACGAATGTAGGGCCTAGGACGACCAGGTGGCTGATCAATTGTGAAGTCGTCCGCGTACTCGTCCTTGTACTCATCTTCCCCGTAATAATCATCCAACTATACATCACGGGCCTGTGTAACACCCGTAGCTCCTGCAACCCCAGCAGCAGCAGTGCCCGCAGCAGCACCCGCAGCCAAAGTTTGTGCCGGTGGTTTGAGAACGCGTTGTGCACGTCCCAAAAAGGTCGGTGTAGGAGCCATGCGAGTCGACTGTGGAGGAGGCGTGCGAGCCGGCGGTGGTGGTGGTAAGCATGCTAGCACCTCCTGGAATTTAGCGTCGAGTTTGGCGGTGAAGGTGCTCTCGAGTCCCTCGAGTTGCTCCATCGTGTCACTAAAACCCTTGTCCACATCCTGCATATGGTCAGAGAAAAGTTTGGTGACATGAGCCTGCAAGGCTTCACCCTCCAGTGGCTATGTCTCGGTGTTGTTTGGTGGCATGATTAGTACGCAAAAGCACAGTTATAGAATAGAGATACAGGAACAGGGGTGGAAAACGCTTAATCTGTCAAGCAAACCAATACTCTTACCCATTCTTACCCTGCAGCAGGTGGCGATCAGCAATCGTCGTGATCAAACTTCAGGAAGATTGAACAGAGCGATTGCCAGGTGGTGTCAACACACGGTCGTAGAGATATGTTGAGCTGTAGGAGGCCGCGATATCTGTAGCAACAATACAAAACAGCAATGCAACAAGTTGAATAAATGCTCAACGACGCTACCGTGCTGGCCGTAGGCTAGATCGTGCTAGAGACGCGAGCCTAGGACACCAACTAGTCAATGCGCGGCGGCCAAAAGCACAAAGGAATAGCTCAAAAGCAAGATATAAGTGAAGATCATGGAAAAATTCCTGGTTCTGAAACTTAAAAGGCCAAAAACTCACCCTTCCCTCACTTTTTTGACGATTACGAGTGACTTTTGGTACTTTTCAAGTACTTTTGGAATGGAATAGATTATGGCGCTGGTCGGGCTCGACCTTGGTAATTTGTGCACTCAAGACTCACTATGCAACTAAACTCGGGTATTTCTCCGCATGTTCTGCAGCCATATATTCAGAATCTTGCTTCGTGGGTGCTGCAGCACATTGCTCATCGGATGCAAGAAGAGCCAACGTATCTTCATCATAAACACTGGCGGAGTCGTATCCACCATCCTCAAGAGCAATCCTCACATAGGAGGAGGCACAATCACGCGCAAAGTGACCAAGTCCACCACATTTGTGGCACTGAATTTGGCTGGACTTGCCCGTAGATGCCATGGAGGACGCAGCACTCGGGGCTTGTCCCGTAGTATCTTTCGTGCAACAAACGGAGGTGGTGTAGATGCTACAGATCGCGTGGATGTGGTCGCTGGAGGTGTAGGTGCAGCAGTCCGTGACACTGAATTCGGTGATCTCCAAGTAGAACGCCCTGCAGAATAATTAGTTCATGTCGCCTCGCGTCGATCCTGCACTTCACATTCAGCATTGCAAACAAGATGGAACAAACGGGTAATAGTGTGATAAGATTTATATCTAAGAATGGTCTGAATTTCTTTATTTAACTCACCTACGAATTGTGCCATTAATGCTTCATTATCCTCCTCTATACCACAACGCAGCATGCCAGTTTGCAACTCCTGATAGTAATCCTCTACGGAATTTTTGCCTTGATCTAGACGTGCTAATTTGGTAAGCATGGAACGCTGATAATATGGTGGAACAAAACGAATACGCATAGCATGTTTTAAAGCATCCCACGTAGTGATTGGATTAGCATGATTAGCACGACAGTATTAAGACCACCATATGGAAGCAAAACTAGTGAACTCATAAGTAGCAGCACTAACACGTCTATCCTCGGGATAATTTAAGCATGCAAAACGCTGGTCTAATTCTAATTCCCAAGAGAGGTATGCATCAGGGTTATAGCGACCATCAATTGTAGGAACATTTAATTTCAGTTTAGCAACATGGTCATCATCACGTACCAACGAACAAGGAGGTGGATGGCGAATGTAGGGCCTAGGACGACCAGGTGGCTGATCAACTGTGAAGTCGTCCGCGTACTCGTCCTTGTACTCATCTTCCCCGTAATAATCATCCAACTGTGCATCACGGGCCTGTATAACACCTGCAGCTCCTGCAACGCCAGCAGCAGCAGTGCCCGCAGCCGAAGTTTGTGCCGGTGGTTTGAGAACGCCCTGTGCACGTCCCAAAACGGTTGGTGTAGGAGCCACGCGAGTCGGCTGTGGAGGAGGCGCGCAAGGCGACGGTGGTGGTGGTAAGCGTACTAGCACCTCCTGGAATTTAGCGTCGAGTTTGGCGGTGAAGGTGCTCTCGAGTCCCTCGAGTTGCTCCATCGTGTCACTAAAATGCTTTTCCACATCTTGCATATGGTCAAACAAAAGTTTGGTGACGTGAGCCTGCAGGGCTTCACCCTCCAGTGGCTGTGTCTCGGTGTTGTCTGGTGGCATGATTAGTACGCAAAAGCACAGTTATAGAATAGAGATACAGGAACAGGGGTGGAAAACACTTAATCTGTCAAGCAAACCAATACTCTTACCCGTTCTTACCCTGCAGCAGGTGGCGATCAGCAATCGTCGTGATCAAACTTCAGGAAGATTGAATAGAGCGATTGCCAGGTGGTGTCAACACACGGTCGTAGAGATATGTGGAGCTGTAGGAGGCTGCAATATCTATAGTAACAATTTAAAACAGCAATGCAAAAAGTTGAATAAATGCTCAATGATGGTACCGTGCTGGCCGTAGGCTAGATCGTGCTAGAGACGCGAGCCTAGGACACCAACTAGTCAATGTGCGGCGTCCAGAAGCACAAAGGAATAGCTCAAACGCAAGATATAAGTGAAGATCGCGGAAAAATTGCTGGTTCTGAAACTTAAAAGGCCAAAAATTCACCCTTCCCTCACTTTTTTGACGATTACGAGTGACTTTTGGTACTTTTCAAGTACTTTTGGTATGGAACAGATTATGGCGCTGGTCAGGCTCGGCCTTGGTAATTTGTGCACTCAAGACTCGCTGTGCAACTAAACTCAGGTATTTCTCCACATGTTCTGCAGCCATATATTCAGAATCTTGCTCCGTGGGTGCTGCAGCACATTGCTCATCAGATGCAAGAAGAGCCAAAGTATCTTCATCATAATCACTGGCGGAGTCGTATCCAGCATCCTCAAGAGCAATCATCACACGGGAGGAGGCACAATCACGCGCAAAGAGACCAAGTCCACCAATTTGCGGCACTAATTTGGCTAGACTTGCCCGTAGATGCCATGGAGGAGCAGCACTCGGGCTTGTCCCGTAGTAGTCTTCCGTGCAGCAAACGGAGGTGTTGTAGATGCTGAGATCGCATGGATGTGGTCGCTGGAGGTGTAGGTGAGCAGTCCTGACGCCGAATTCGGTGATCTCCAAGTAGAATGCCTTCAGAATAATTAGTTCTGTCGCCTCGCGTCGATCCTGCACTTCACATTCAACATTGCAAGCAAGATGGAACAAATGGTAATAGTGTGATAAGATTTATATCTAAGAATGGTCTGAATTTCCTTATTTAACCCACCTACAATCGTGCCATTAATGCTTCATTATCCTCCTCTATACCACAACGCAGCATTCCAGTTTGCAACTCCTGATAGTAATCCTCTACGGAATTTTTGCCTTGATCTAGAGTGCTAATTTGGTAAGCATGGAACGCTGATAATATGGTGGAACAAAACGAATAAGCATAGCATGTTTTAAAGCATCACACGTAGTGATTGGATTAGCATGATTAGCATGACGTATTCAAACCACCATATGGAAGCAAAACTAGTGAACTCATAAGTAGCAGCACTAACACATCTATCTTCGGGATAATTTAAGCATGCAAAACGCTGGTCTAATTCTAATTCCCAAGAGAGGTATGCATCAGGGTTATAGCGACCATCAAATGTAGGAACATTTAATTTTAGTTTAGCAACATGGTCATCATTACGTACCAACGGACAAGGAGGTGGACGGCGAATGTAGGGCCTAGGACGACCAGGTGGCTGATCAACTTGAAGTCATCCGCGTACTCGTCCTTGTACTCATCTTCCCCGTAATAATCATCCAACTGTGCATCACGGGCCTTGTAACACCCGTAGCTCCTGCAACGACCAGCAGCCGCAGTGCGCGCAGCCGAAGTTTGTGCCGGTGGTTTAGAACGCGCTGTGCACGTCCCAAAAAGGTTGTGTAGGAGCCACGCGAGTCGGCTGTGGAGGAGGCGTGCGAGCCGGCGGTGGTGGTGGTAAGCGTGCTAGCACCTCCTGGAATTTAGCGTCGAGTTTGGCGGTGAAGGTGCTCTCGAGTCCCTCGAGTTGCTCCATCGTGTCACTAAAACGCTTTCCACATCCTGGATATGGTCAGACAAAAGTTTGGTGACGTGAGCTGCAAGGCTTCACCCTCCAGTGGCTATGTCTCGGTGTTGTCTGGGGCATGATTAGTATGCAAAAGCACAGTTATAGAATAGAGATATAGGAACAGGGGTGGAAAACGCTTAATCTGTCAAGCAAACCAATACTCTTACCCATTCTTACCCTCAGCAGGTGCGATCAGCAACCGTCGTGATAAACTTCAGGAAGATTGAATAGAGCGATTGCCAGGTGGTGTCAACACACGGTCGTAGAGATATGTGGAGCTGTAGGAGGCTGCGATATCTTAACAACAATTCAAAACAGCAATGCAACAAGTTGAATAAATGCTCAACGACGGTACCGTGCTGGCGTAGGCTAGATCGTGCTAGAGACGCGAGCCTAGGACACCAACTAGTCAATGCCGGCGGCCAGAAGCACAAAGGAATAGCTCAAAAGAAGATATAAGTGAAGATCACAGAAAAATTGCTGGTTCTGAAACTTAAAAGGCCAAAAACTCACCCTTCCCTCACTTTTTTGACGATTACGAGTGACTTTTGGTACTTTTCAAGTACTTTTGGTATGGAACAGATTATGGCGCTGGTCGGGCTCGGCCTTGGTAATTTGTGCCCTCAAGACTCACTATGCAACTAAACTCGGGTATTTCTCCGCATGTTCTGCAGCCATATATTCAGAATCTTGCTCGTGGGTGCTATAGCACATTGCTCATCAGATGCAAGAAGAGCCAAAGTATCTTCATCATAATCACTGGCGGAGTCGTATCCACATCCTCAAGAGCAATCATCACACGGGAGGAGGCACAATCACGCGCAAAGTGACCAAGTCCACCACATTTGTGGCACTGAATTTGGCTGGACTTGCCCGTAGATGCCATGGAGACGCAGCACTCGGGGCTTGTCCCGTAGTAGTCTTCCGTGCAGCAAACGGAGGTGGTGTAGATGCTGCAGATCGCATGGATGTGGTCGCTGGAGGTGTAGGTGCAGCAGTCCGTGACGCCAATTCGGTGATCTCCAAGTAGAACGCCCTGTAGAATAATTAGTTTGTGTCGCCTCGCGTCGTTCCTGCACTTCACATTCAGCATTGCAAGCAAGATGGAACAAACGGGTAATAGTGTGATAAGATTTATATCTAAGAATGGTCTGAATTTCCTTATTTAACCCACCTACGAATCGTGCCATTAATGCTTCATTATCCTCCTCTATACCACAACGCAGCATGCCAGTTTGCAACTCCTGATAGTAATCCTCTAGGAATTTTTGCCTTGATCTAGACGTGCTAATTTGGTAAGCATGGAACGCTGATAATATGGTGGAACAAAACAAATACGCATAGCATGTTTTAAGCATCCCAGTAGTGATTGGATTAGCATGATTAGCACACAGTATTCAGACCACCATATGGAAGCAAAACTAGTGAACTCATAAGTAGCAGCACTAACACGTCTATCTGGGATAATTTAAACATCAAAACGCTGGTCTAATTCTAATTCCCAAGAGAGGTATGCATCAGGGTTATAGCGACCATCAAATGTAGGAACATTTAATTTTAGTTTAGCAACATGGTCATCATCAGTACCAACGGACAAGGAGGTGGACGGCGAATGTAGGGCCTAGGACGACCAGGTGGCTGATCAACTGTGAAGTCGTCCGCGTACTCGTCCTTGTACTCATCTTCCCCGTAATAATCATCCAATTGTGCATCACGGGCCTGTGTAACACCCGTAGCTCCTGCAACGCCAGCAGCCGCAGTGCCCGCAGCAGTGCCCGCAACAGTGCCAGCAGATGCCTGATACGTCCTTAACATATCCACTTTCCTGAACACTTTTGCTGTTGTTTCTCCTCTAATTTGTGTGTTTTGAGTACAACTAACATGGACTAACGCTGTTTTCAGTAGAATTGCTCTGGTGTCTCATTTTTGTGCAGAAATCCAACTTTCAGTAAAAATTCGGGAAAAATTGGCAAAAATCCTATTTCACCAGAGGACCCACGGAGCCAGAAGATGAACCGGAGGGGAGGCACGAGGCCTCCACACACACAGGGGGCGCGGCCCAGCCCTGGCCGCGCCCACCTATTGTGAGGACGGCTCGGCCGTCTCCTCGACCCGTCCTTCCGCCTACATATACCCTCTGACCTGAAAATATCGGGGGTACGATGTTTTTCCCAGAAAGACTTCCGCTGCGCCGCCACCATCAGAAACCGCGATTCGGAACCAGAAACTCCATTCTGGCACCCTGCCGGGATGGGGATTTGGAGGAGATCTTCATCACCATCATCACCGACGTCCCTCCATTGACCATCCATGACTCCCCCATCCATGTGTGAGTAATTCCCCCGCTGTAGGTGAGGGGATGGTAGGGATTGGATGAGATTATTCATGTAATTTGATATGAGATTGTTAGGGCATGGTGCCTAGTATCTACTATTAGTGCTTATGACATTGTTGCAACTTGTTGTGCTTAATGCTTCTCACTTTGGGCCCGAGTGTCATGATTTCAGATCTGAACATGTTATTATTTCTATGATGATACTTGTTGTTTATGGTCTTATCTACAAGTTGTATACACATATTGTTGTCCGGAACCCGAGGCCGCAAAGTGACCGAAATTGGGATAACCGGAGGGGATGGCTACGATGTGAGGATCACATGTGTTCACCGAGTGTTAATGCTTTGCTCCGGTACTTTATTAAAAGGAGTACCTTAATTACCAGTAGTTTCCCTTGAGGCCCTGCTGCAACAGGCTGGTAGGACAAAAGATGTCATGCAAGTTTCTCCTTGTGAGCACGTACGACTATATATGGAACACATGCCTATGATTGTTAGTACTAGGATGCTTTATCATTATTTATCTGCAATTGCCCATGTCTCATTGATTTCATGAATTATCTTATCCATGCAACGCCCGTACATCCATCCCTATGCCTACAGTATTTGTTCCTACTGTTTACTATTGCTACTATTACCACCGTTATTTTACTACTGCTGTTACTGTTTCACTACTATCACCACTATAAATCTATTGCTACTCATAAACCACTGCGAGCAAGACTAATTCTAGGTGCAGCTGAATTGACAACTCATCTGTTAAGGCTTACATATATTCTTTGGCTCCCCTTGTGTCGAATCAATAAATTTGGGTTTTACTTCCCTCGAAGACTGTTGCGATCCCCTATACTTGTGGGTCATCAAGACTATTTTCTGGCACCGTTGCCGGGGCGCATAGCTTTATTTGTAAGTTCACTTGGTATTCATATTGTTCGCTGCAATCCTTTCATCATGGGTAAACCTCGTGATGGAAAAGTTCCTATATTGCCATCAACTACAAGAAGAGGTACGACTTTGAACACCTCTGTTGCTCTTGATTCGCCATCTGTTATGAGTAAGTTGCTTACACCACCACACGCACACACTACTGCTACTACTTCTGCTGAGTTTGAAAATGCCACTGATAATTTAGATGATGCTTCTACTGTGCTTGATGAAAGTGGTTCACTAGGTTCCTTTTTAGATGCTACTATTGCTAGAGCTAAGTTGGGAAACACCACTGTTACACCTGTTAGTTCACCTGAGTCTAGGGAATGTCCTAGTGATGATTTTGATGATGCTTATATTGAGCTTGACGATGATTTTATTGCTGAAGCACGTGCTACTCGTAATGCTGCTGATGTTAAATAACTTCTTGCGAGACGTGTTGTTAGATATAAATTATCTCCTGATCCTAAGTTTGCTGCTTCTCCCATAAATATTAGAGACAAGGATTATGATTTCTCTTTGGATTTATCTTACATATCTATTGTTGAGAAAACTCCTTTTTGTGGTACTAAAGATGAGAGTGCTATGGAGCACATGAATGAGCTTTCTACTTTGAGTAATTTGTTTTCTGATGATATTAAGCTTCGCACTTATTTTGTTGCTAAGATTTTTTCCTTTCTCATTGAAAGATGCAGCTAAAACTTGGTTTAATAGTTTGTCTCATGGGTCTTTTAATAGTCCTATTGCTTTGGTTAATGCTTTCTTTCAGAAATATTTTCCTGCTAGTGCTCAACATGCTGCTGTGCAGAAAATCTTTGACTTTGAACAGGGAAAAGGAGAGATATTGCCTGAATCTTGGACAAGGTTTTGTTCTTTAATTAGAGCTTTGCCTAAAGAGCCATTGCCTAAAAATGAACTCCTTGATATATTTTATAATGGACTAACTGATGAATCTAAGACATATCTGGATAGTTGTGCTGGTTGTGTTTTCAGGGAAAGAACTCCAGCTGAAGCTAAAGAATTAATGGCTAAAATAAGCCATAATCATGATGATTGGACTTTAGTTGAGCCAACACCAGCACCAACACCTGCGCCAGTCCCAGAGCCTACGCCAAAGAAGAGAGGGATGATTGAATTAAATGATGAAGTTATGAAGGAAGCTAAGAAATCTCTTAAGGAGAAAGGTATTAAATCCAAAGATGTGAAGAATTTATCTCCTATAGAAGAATTATGTAAGCCAATCCCTCACTCATCTACTATCGAGGTACACTCTCTCCAACGCTTTGATGATAGAGATATTCCTTATTCTAAACCTCCTGATCAATGCTTAGATGAATTTGATAATTTTATTGTTAAGCAAGATAATTTTAACAAAAAAGTGTAGAATCATTTGTTGGAAAATTCTAGAGCTATTAACAAGTTGCAGGATATTGTGGAGAGAACCTCCAATGATGTGAAGATACTTGTTAAACATTTTCAAATGGTTCAAACACAAATTGATCAGCTTACCAAGGTGCAAAAAGACTTGCTAGTTAATGCCGCAAGAGAGAAGCAATCATGTGAAATACGCACAAGAGGTGGTGCTACCACTCAAGACCCCTTATATCCTGAAGGACATCCTAAGAGGATCGAGCAAGATTCTCAACGCACTTCAAGTGATGATATTCCTTCCAAGAAGAAGAAGAAGAAGAAGAAGCATAAAACAACTGCAGAATCCTCTGAAGCAGGTAAAGATCCTAATAGTATTTCTATTTCTGATGCTGAAACTGAACCAGGTAATGCTTCTGATAAAGAAGAAGTTGAAGAGGAGCCAGAAAAGATTGATAAGAATGCAAAGTACACCAAAGAAGACTTCATTGCCAACAAGCATGGTAAAGATAGAGAACCATGGGTGCAGAAACCAATGCCTTTTCCTAGTAAGAAACACAAGTCCAAGGAAGAAGAACACTACAATAGGTTTTGTGAATGGATGAAACCTTTATTTCTGCAAATTCCTTTGACTGATGCTATTAGAATACCTCCTTATGCAAAATATATGAAAGATATTGTTACTAACAAAAGGAAGATTCCTAATGAGGAAATTTCCACTCTACTTGCTAATTATTCTTTTGATGGTAAAGTTCCGGAGAAGCTTGGAGATCCAGATTATACCAACTATTCCTTGCTCCATTAAAAATAACTATGTTAGAACTGCTTTATGTGATCGGGGGCGGAGTTACTGTCATGCCTTTTTCTCTTTATAAGAGACTTGATCTAGAAAAATTGGTATCAACTGATATATCTTTGCAAATGGCTGATAAGTCTACTACTATTCCTATTGGTATATGTGAAAATGTTCCTGTTCAAGTTGCTAACAGTTGTTTGATATTAACTGATTTTTTGTGTTGGAAATGCAGGAAGATGATAATATGTCTATTATTCTCGGGAGACCTTTTCTAAACCTGTAGGTGCTGTCATTAATTGCAATCAAGGAAAAGTAACTTTTAATGTCAATGACAAAGAGTACATGGTCTATTTTCCCAAGAAGTTTGATAGAAAAATGCTCTAAATTCAATCAAGCATGTTGAGACCATCAGAGTTGGTCAAATTATTTGTTCAGAGCAAAAGCCCAAAGAAGAATATAAATTTGTTATGATTGGGACTATGCCTATCAAAGTTGAGGTAACATAAGCATTTAGTGAAATGCAAAGTTTTGCCTCATATAAAGTTAGTTTGGTAACAAGACTTGATCAACCTTGTTAACAAAGTGATTTTATATGAACGAAACTTAGTTTTCACCGCATCCACTCCACCTCACTTATATTTACTTTAACCAATTTTATTCCTTTAGTTTAGGTACATGAATTAGAGTATCTTAGAGCTACTGCATACTTGAGTTTGATTTGCTTGCAATCATTCCACTGTCGTTTTCCTGAGTTTTATCCTTTTATCATTTTTCTGAAAAATCCTTGAAAATAAAGTTTCTCGAAAAATTCCAGAAAAATCTTTATAAATTTTTATGTCAAAAATGGGACAGAGAGGCACCTGGGAGACACCAGGAGGGGCTGCCACACCACCACACACAGGGGGCGTGGCCCAGCCCTGGCCACACCCACCTGCTGTGAGGGGGCCCCACCTGGCCTCTCACTTATCTCTTCCTCTCCAGCTCTTTCTCTCTCCCGAAAACAATGACACACCAGCTCAAACTCGTGTTCTTGCTGCTCTTCATCTTGATTTTTCGATCTCCTTGCTCAGCCCATCATTGTTGCTGAGATTTGGAGCATTTGTTCTTCGGTATGTGACTCCTCCGCTTGTCCAAGTAGAATTTTGTTTAGTGAAGTATTTCTTGAGTATTTTAGCATTGTAGGTGGCAGGATAAATGAGTATGCATGCTTGTTCTATTGCTTAGAAATGTTATTTTGATGCATGTTAGCTCTCTAGTAACTCACTATAGTAGCTTTCTACATTTGCTTGTCTCAAAATCACTTTTTATGAGGTCTGTTAAAAATTTTAGAAATGGAGGAGAATGCATATCAACTCTCTCAACATGAACTAGAAGTGCAAGAAGTCATGAGAGTTCACCGTGAAGAGAGGGTCTTTCCCTCACTCTATCCATGCTCAGAGTTTATGAATGTTGCTGGAATCCTGCAGGACTTCCAAACTTTAATCTCTAATGCAGGATTGGAGCATTTTATTGATGGTGAACCTCCCCAATATGTTAAACTAACAATGTCTGTGGTGCAGGATTTCAGATTTAGTTGGTCCACTTCTAACCCCATGGTTCATTATAAAATCTATAACAAATCTGTGGACTTGCCTCTTGATGTTTTCTATACAGCTATTAGTCGCGCGAGAAGATAAGGGGACAGCCTAGGCCATTGTTGGAACTATATGAGGAGATTTGTGAATGAAGAAGCTTCACAGGAGAGGGTGATAAAATTCGAAATATTCATTTCCCATCCATTCGATATTTTGCCTTCTTTATTACCAAATGTGTTCTTGCTAGGAAAGTTGTAAGTAAATTATCTCTCCATGATCTAGCTTTTATTGCTGCAGCTTTGTGACGTGATAGGACATACCATTTGGGTGCCTTAATAGCTTTCCGTCTTGATGTTAACCGAGAGAAGGGGGAATCTGTGGAGGACTTATAGCTTCACGCCTGTTAGCTTTGCATGGTGTAGTGCCTCATTTTCTAGATCTGCAGTTCCCGAGGAGAAACTTGATCTTAATTCTATGATTCATCATAAGTTTGTTTCTCCTCCTGCTAGCTTGATTAATTTAACATTTGAGCTAACCTTTTTCAAGAAGTCTACCTGGAAGGTAGTGAAGACTGATCGATCAGTCCGTTTGCCTGCACCTCTTTTGTTTAACCTTGATCGTAGGAATGGATGGTCGCTCACAGAGGATGAGCTCGACGCGTACGTAGAGGAGCACCCGCCACCTGTGCGCGATGAGGAGGGCGCCGAGGAGTCGGGTCAGCCCTCCAACATTGCAAATTTCCCATATGAGCAGCCTTATTATGATTATGCGCCATCAGCTTCATCTTCACGAGAGCCGGGGTATGATTACACCCATGATGACCCACCAGCCTGGAGCAACTACCAGGGCTGGAATTGATCTCCACTTAGGCCAAAAGCCTAAGCTTGGGAGGAGGTACGCCGACGATTCACTCATCTACATATCATATTTTGTCGGTCCTTTGTATATCCATGTTTTGCTTTCTTTGTTATTCTCGTTCTTATTTCTTCTTTCCAAAACACAAAAAGACCAAAAATATTTCCATTGTTTCTCTTCCTTTGTCTTTTTAGCTTCCTAGCTTTGATTTGCTTTACTTGCTATTTTCAGTTTGGTATTTGAAAAATCCAAAAATATTTTGCTTTGTTCGCTATTTCCTTTCGCTCTTGTTTCAAAAATTGAAAACCCAAAAATATTTGTTATTCTTCTTCGGTTTTGTAAAGTTTGTTGCAGAGTTCAGTCTCTCGTTACTCCATTGGAGCTTGGTATTCACTTCATATTATTCAAGCCACACAAGTGAAAAGGCAATAATGACGACATATGACAATCCAAGATGTGGTAAGAGGATGGTATGAACTCTATTTGTTTTCATTTTTGTACATATACCCAAGATTGAGATTTTTTCCATACTTCATCTCATCTGAGCACTCTCCATTCCCTACACTTGAAAACTTCCTTCATAGAAAACTTCACACAATTCTATTAGCAATGTTAGCATAAGCAATAGTAAATCAACTTTTTTTTGGTTCAGTTTCAAACTCAAATACACCACATATAAAGCATATACTACTGTAGCAACTTCCTCAAAAGTTCCGTGATCAAAAGAAATAAAAAAGAAAGGATCGAGAGGCAAATACAAATAGTGGCAGAAATCTATCAAAACAGAACAGCTGACAAAGGTCTATTTTCTAGAGGACCTTCTGTTGCTCAAATCGAAAAGAGAAAAATTAATGAAAGTTTGGATATAACCTGGGGCATATGCACAAGAAATCACAGATCAAAAAGATATTCTGAGAATTTTCAAGAATTCTTACGGTGCAGCACAGAAATCTATTTCAGGACAGCAACTTCCCCAAATCTTACCTCCCTCAAATTAGAGGTTCTTCTTGGCACAACAACGAAATAAATAAGGAGAGGTCATTACAGTAGTAATAACTTCCAAGACTCAAATAAAAGAAAAAGTACTGAAAAGAAAAAATTGGGTTATCTCCCAAGAGTGGTTTTCTTTAACGACTTTGAGCTAGGCGCAGAAAGTGGAAATCAAGTAATATCAAATGAGGGATTAAGATCAATTGCAGTAGTCTTTTCAACAATGAATTGAATTGTATCCAAATGAGTTTTTTAAGATCCCTTATGAACACTCTTTGGTTCACTACTTTCATCAAAAGGGTTTTCAGGACAAATCCAATCAAAATTCTTTTCCAAAGGTTCATGCAATCCTACAAGTTTGCAAGGTATTGGTACTTTGATGTCTTCTTTAGTTGTACAAACAACCTCTACACGTGAGCCAAGCATATTAAACACTCAAAACTTTCCTAGCTTCAATAACAACATCTCTAAATTCTCTACGCAAAGTCTCCAAATAAAGTCTTTATTTTCGGAGTCTTCGATATCATGAAGCTTAAGAAACATTTGTTGCATAAAAGGATTAAGGTTAACAAACCTAGCCTCCAACATGTGAACTAAATAAGCATCAACAACTTCATAACTAGGAGCAAGCTCAGCCAAAGTTCTATCCTCAACATCTTTATGCATACTAACATGATTAAAGAACTCCTCGATGTTGCCTTTCCCAATTATAGAACCACTACCTACTGAGAGGTCCTCCAAAACATACTTAGGGACAACATAATGAACTAAAAGTAAAAGTAATGGAATGCAAACTATTAAAGGAACTAATTTTTTTGTATTTTTATAAAACGATGCAAGTAAAAGTAAAGTAAAGCAAAACAATAACAAAGTAAAAGGTTGAGCATGAGAGACTCCCCTTGCAGAAATATTCTTTCTCCCCGGCAACGGCGCCAGCAAAATGATTGATGGTGCGTTTAGGCACCCAGTTGGGA